>JAEQBH010000455.1:0-600000 GCA_016808115.1 Tetrastigma voinierianum
AATCCCATAAAAGAAATCTATATATACAACCCAGTACCTGTGCAGTACTTCTCCATTAATAGTAAGGCAAGCCAGAAATAATCTGCCTGGCATAATTTTGATAGTGCAGGCTCTTTAAAGGACCATATTCTTGAAGTAACTTGTGGATGATGCACAGAAAGCATAGCTCAAATAAACCGATGTCTTCCCTAACAACACTGACCAATCCAAAGAAGTTACAAGAGGACAAATAGTGATCCACTCATTTGGGACCCAGACTTGAAAGAAATTGCATGTCAGGCAAAGGATATATAGCTGTTTGTGTGCATTGTGCACGCATGCTTAGGTGTGTAGGTGCATGAAACCGACTTTTACAAACATTAGGAGACTAGTTCATACCATTTCACTTCCATGGTATTGAACAATACATATGTGAGAAAGTTGACTGAGTAAATTAATCTCCTGTTGACAAAGGAGAAAAACAAGTTACAAATCCACAACTTTAAAATGATTATACAGGGAGTGAAACAGTATGCAAAATTATGATTGTATGCGAACAGCTAGAAATTCAATACGATGAGATGTAAAAAGCGTGCTCTATGATTGTTTCTTATTAAAAGAAAGAAAGAAAGAACTACCTGATTCAGTTGCTTAAGGCATTCTTTTGATGCATGATCATCGGAAACAACCTTGACTTCTTTTATCGCACACATTTGCCCGCTTTCACTGTTAAAATTGTAAACTCAACATTTAGAAAAATAAAAATAAACTCAATAAGCAACAAATACTTTCATAGTCTCCTTACCATTTAATATGAGTTTTAGATTACACTAGTGTATTTATTAACTATAGCTACAATCATCTATTTCTGTTAACTTTGAGGGCTTTTCAAAATAGTTCATTCATATAACATATAACATTGCATCAATCATCAAACTCTCCCAGATTTCAAGAACAGTTAATTATGCTTCAATTTATTCCCTCTTTCTGATTAACAAAACCAACTAATATGAAGAATCATCATCACCTATTAAATCCCACATAAGCTTATGCCCAAGTCCCCCTTCCTGAAGCCTTCCTTTCTTCCACTTCGACAATTCTACAGGCGTGCTGGTGCTACGCAAGTCCTAACGCTGGGTAAGGCGGAAGAGCTGGTAGGGGAACCGGGCGGAAGGGGCAACCGGTGACAGCTCCTCCCTTCTTCTTGCTTTCCTGTTGGAGAATCTATATTCGAGGCAGTACTAAACCGTTGATGCAGAGGTGATGTTGGGCTGCCCCTCCCATTGACCTGCTGGACCAGGGGCTTCTTGATCTTGTGTTGAACTTGGTTTCCCCCTGTCCTCTGGGATCAATGTGTTTCCGTTAGAGAAACACAAAGAAGCATGAACTAAAACCATTAGACTGTAAAGAACCAATGCTCTTATTTCTCCGCTCTTTAAAATTTTCTATTTACGAAGCTTACAATCGCCTAATTGAGCACCAAACTTTGTAAAACCAGAAGAATGCAATCTGGAACTCATAGAACCGATCCCTGACATCACAGCTAAATGATGCAAAACCATAGATTCTAACTATGAGCAATTAACTAAAGCACTGAATTTTCCACCAATTTTATCAATCAAAATATCAAATTTCTTAGAGCTCCAAATACTTCAATCTGGTATATAGAGAAAGATTCAGATAAGAAAACAACTAAGATTGGAGAGATGGTGAGTCCTTTTTAGGGATGGAAATTTAAAAGGCAAGTTGCTATTTATTGATAGCAATTGAGTGAAGTGATGATCATCCACATCAAAGTTGATCGATCTATCACTCAATAAGAGCCAACCGATGGATAAGAATCAATCAATCCATCACCCAAAGGCCAAAATCAAATCCAACAAATAACAACAACCCAAGACCCTAATTCTCAAAAATTCCAAACCAAAAACCTGGAAAATTTTCATATACGCCAAAGGGCATGATCATGAGGACTGGGATGATCATCGGACGACCCACAAGAGCTAACACTCGAAACCGACACCGACCCAGATCCCACCCCAAGCTCAATCCCCACCGACGGCAGAGGCAGTGGGTGTCCTCTGATCTTGTCTCCACCGTCCCATTCGAACCCGGAAAACCCCGACGACCCGCCACCGCTGCCCGTCAACGCCCCATAATCCTTGCTGTTCCTGGTAATTTGCAAAGCAACATCGTCAGAAGCTCTTGGGCTTGTTGTTGTCCCTTCCCCTTCTTCTCGTTCCTGATCAGGTTTTCAATATATTGCAGTGACCGCCCTCTGAGTTCTGCTGCTGAACTTCTCCCTTCTTGCTCTTGCTCCGACTCTCCCCACCAAGCAGGCATTTTCCTGGAAAGTCACCGAAATTCCTCACAGACTCAACGAATCCCAATCCTCTAAACCCAGAGGAGGATAGCAAAACTCAGATTTGGGCGTCTGCAATTGATTTTTATATCCCAATTAACCCACCAGGAAGAAAGCAAATCGGGAAAAAAAAAAAAAAAAAAGAAAGAAAAAGTAAAGATGTGGAGAGGGACTAACATCTGGATTTGTGGATGTGAGGGGGGAGGTCAAGCCACAGTGAGAGCAGCTAGAAAGCCAGTTGGGGACGGCAGCCGCTGGTTGGATCAAACAAAACACCCCCTCTCCCCTGCTGACGTGTCAATTGTCATCCGGTGGTCCCCACTCACCCTCATCTATTGTGTGCATTTCATTTCTCGAATCATTCTAGGTCATCGTGCATACTCTCTTTCTCTCTCTAGGATCTAGAGAAACCCAACAAAATATCAAACATCAAACTTCTCTCTGTCTCTCTCTAGATCCTAGAGAGGAAACCCCGAATAAACATCCAACATCTATTTATTATCAATATCTCTTTTTCCACATATTTTATTTGATTCTTTTACAAAATCTAAATCCTAATTTGTTTTTTTTTTCATGTTTTTATCATTGTAAAAAAATGATATAGCCGACAATACGATATGGTTGATGTCGTGCCCAATATGATAATTTAGTTTCGTCGTCTTTGTTATGGTGCAATTGCATGATGATTCCGAATGATAAACGTAGTCGATCTGTGGGAATATCGTAAATCCGTATAATGATATGATGTAAAAATAAAATTATATATATTTAATTAAACCATTATAATGAAATTTATCGAATGTATGAAACTTTAAGCAGAATTAATTATATTATTAACTTTCGGCTTGTACCATCCTTTAAAAATGTTTCTTAGATTTGATTTATGTTTATTTCTTCTTTGTCCAATAAAATTCTTCTCTTTATAAATAAAATAGATTTTATCAATGAGATATCAGAATGTAGTCGTCATTCATATTGAATTAAGAGTTACAGGAAGCCCCCGTATAGATGTTTATTTTTGCTCAGATTTATGAAACATATTTTTCAGTATAGTATGGCTGGTTTTTAGTTTTGTTATGCGTATCACGACATGTAGTTGATATCGTCGTACAGGAATTTAGTTTTCGTGATCTTTGTTATGGTGCGATTTATATCATGGAGTGATTGAATGATAAAAATATATTGATAAAATGGATATTAAATCATGATCCATCGATATGATGTAAAAATGAAATTATATATATTATAATTAAATCCGTATAATAATAGAGGCTATCGAATGTATAGATTTTAAGCAGATTCAATTCTATATTATTAAGCTGCGTAATCATTTCAAAATTTTTCTTAATTTGATTTTGTGTTTACATTTTTACTAATTTGATGATAAAAAAATTATTCTGCACTAAAGAAATACTCCGTTTTCATTTTTTTACTCAGAAACTAGGACACTTTATAGCCTAAAAATCACCCTCAGGAAACTTTTTCGTTTTTCTGCTTATCAATGGATTTTAACTACATGAATCTTTAGATTTTGTTTTGGTTTTTATGTTATCGTCGTTTTTATTGATGTTCAGTTTATCGTCAATTTGTTACGATATTGTGTTATTAAATCGTCTTGTGTAGTGAATTTATGCGTATGAAATGAATTTAAAAGATAAGATAGATTTGATCAATATAATGTATCAAATCATAGTCATCAGTATATTAAAAAATTAGAGTTATAGAACTTTTATATACGATGATGTTACATCAGAATTTATAACATATCTGGGTTATTATCATAATTATTTCGTTTATATGATTTTGAATACATTTTTATTTTTATTTATTGATCCATGTACTATTTTCTCTCTCTAGATCCAAATAAATGTCAAACATCATATTTATCATAAGTAAATGAAAGTTACATAAAGGAAAGAAAGAGAAAAAAAAAAAAAAAAAAGTTCCTCTCTCCGTGATGATGTGGTGAATAACCTTTGTTTCACAAAAGAAAAAACCTTTTCATATACATCATATGGCAATCTACTTGCCATGTCATCTGTTGTGTCATCTTAGCTTCTAAAAATTTTCGGGAAAAACATTTATTTGTAGTATTATACCATATTTATAATAATATAATAATTGACTTATTTAATTGAAATATAAATCACAAAGCAATGGGACCCACCTTTAAAAAAAATAAATAAATTTTGAAACATTATATTTTTTGTCAAATAGGTTGATATTAAATTAGGAAGAAGATGGACAGTGGATAGTAATTTTTTATTTTTTTATTTTTATTTTTATAATTATTAGAAAGGCCGGTGACCGCTTCCACCGTGTGAGATGAGGTTTATGTAGAATTGGCGATTCATGCGATCATATAAAGGTATTCAAACACATAATAATTATATTAAAATAATAAATTAAAGCATGATTTAATTAATAATTTATAAATTAATTAATTTATCTTTAATATAAATAATATATTGATGGGGTTTTATTTATATTAAATATTAATTTGCATATAATAATCAAATGAGTCGATTAGATTGATTTAGTGTTATATGGATTGACGAATATAGAATTTATGCGTGTCGATATGGTGTAAAAGCAGATTATCTTGTCAATACGTAAAAATCGTATGCGGTTCCTATCGTGTCACATTTTCTAGGTCTGGGATTTATGGGTATAAAATTATCCACCGTAAGTGAAGAAGTTACATGCTTTTCCATTTATACAATTTAAGGGTTTGTCTCTCCAAAAGTATGATATCATCATTATAAATCTATATTTGTCTTTAAGCATTACTTTAATGTTGTAAGCATATATTTGGATCTAAAATGGATAATAAATCGGTCGCGAGCTTGTTGAATTGGATTCAAACGTAATGATTAATCGTTAGATATGGGGAGGGTTGGGTTAGTGCATTAGAATTTGTTAATAAAACTTAACTTTCAGTGATTAAGACGAAGTGTCCGATTATCATCCCGTCAAAAATTCTGAGAGTTAGTACGTAAATTGTGTCTTTTAAACTTTCGTTTTTATATTTTGATGTTTCAATTTTACTTTTATTCAATTAAGTGTCTAAACGTTTTTATTTTTTATATTTTGGTGTATCAATTTTATTTTTATTCAAAGTATCTAAATTTTTTTATTTTTTATTTATTTATTTTAGTGCTCTAGATTTCATTAAAAGTGTTTCTTGATCAATAAAAAATTATTATGATATTTTAATTAGGAAAAAATTGAATTCGAATGAGATTTCATGTCATATAAAATAATAAAATTACTTAAATGACTTTTAATAAAATGAAATAACAGTATATATTTTTCACATTATAGGCTTTACTATTGATTGATACAATAAAATTGAAAAAATGGATATTATAAATTGAGATAAAATTTAGAAGATTTCTTAAAGGAAATACTAACTAAATTAAAAAAATTTTAATTATATTTTATTATTTTACTTGTTTTCTAAATTATTATGTTAAAATTATGTATGGATAATTAAATAAAGCATTAAACATTAAAATTATTTTAAAATAATTAAAATATTTATTTTATCTATATAGCCAATTTCAATTAATTTTTTTTGTACAATAACGAACATATAGCAAAAACCCTAACGTGGAAATGATAATGGTAATCATTTCGCTGCGTTAAAGAGTCGTAGTAATTTAATCATATAGAATTTTTAACTGTTCAATATACTTATTAAGACTTTGATTGAATTACTTACAAAACACTTATTTAAGCAAAAATTAAAAGTTGAAGCAACTGAATTGAGCAATAAAGTTGAGAAGTAAAATAGAAAAAATAAAAGTTTAAACATGATTGAACCAAAAGTAGAGTTAGACATGAATCGAAAAAATAGAAAGTTTAAATAATGTCGAGCAAAAAAAAAAATCGAGACAGAAATAAAAAAAAAAAAAAAAAAGTTGAGGCCTTTATTTATGTAATTAATCAATTATAAATTACAATTAATAACTGCCTTAATCGTTCTTATTTTGAGCCGAATAGATTGGATGATCATTTAATTTCAATTTGTAAGATGGATATTAAACTAAAAAATACGTCTTAGAAGCTAAAAAAGTTATTTTAACCCGCTGCAAGAATCGATCGATATTCCTTGTATAATAGATGCTATCAAATTTAATAGTATTCATTGTATAGTAGATGTTATACACATATAATCATACTTAAATTATATATATATGTGAAAGAAATTATAATGTCTTATTTAAGAAGTAAAATGCTTCTGTATTTATCGTTTATTCATTCATTAGTAAAAAGAAAAAAAGAAAAAAAGAAAGAAAGAATGTAATGGAATTGTTTCCCACCTGTAAACAAAACATTAATGAAAAATCTCAAATGGGGATGGGAAGGATAGGGATGTGAGCAAATTAAATTCACCCATAATATAAGGAAAAGAGATGGAGATGGAGATGGAGATGGGTGGGTGGGGGTCACTCTCATCAATCCACGCGCACTCACACTCACACTCACACTCACGCGGCTTGGTTTTGTACGTGAAAACCGTGTAGTCACGTGCCCCAACTCCCAAGTTGGCTAACTTATTAATTAAATATAAAAAATTAACCTTACTAGTTTACAGGGACAAAAAAATCGGTTTTTTCGGCCGATATATCGTCGAAAAATCGGATTTCGATCAGCATCGAGAAGAAAAAGAAGAGGAAAAATCAGTAAAATCGTCGATTTTTCGCCTAAAAATCGAAAAATATCGATTTTTTCCAGAAAAATCATGTTGTGGAAGCGCGTAACTTTGTCGCTGGAGTTTTGAAAAATATCGGTAAAATATAGGTAAAATGTCGGTAAATGGTATGAATATTTTGACTCCAAAAATTCTATAATGCAGTAAAATCATCTGATTTCTTTTCTATTCCAATTCTGTACTTGTCCATTTCCGGGTATAGCTACTTAAGTCATTTTAACGGCGGTTATCGCGATATTTAAGATCTTTATTAGAATATTATCTTACGTAGATGGGATCCCTTCATCTGAAATATCATGACCAGACACATCGGTCTTCATTATAGTTTTAAAATCACATTGTAATGCTTAATTTCGATAAATTATAATGAATATTGTTTTAAATAAATTAACCATATTTCTTTATTTATGTTTTTTTATAGTTTAATAAAGTATTTGTGAATTTGAGTATTTTTGTTAAATTTACGGCTTCTGGAATATTTTATTGATATAACTTTGATATTCTGGAATATATCAGTAAATCCAAATCTTGGAAATATATACATGATGCAGGTATTTTGTTCGCTGCTTCCGTTAACCTCTTTTTTTTTTTGTGGGTAATCTTTGCACTATAATCATTTTTGTAACAAACGTACCCAAGTAATTAGCGGAAAAAAAGTCATGAGGAGATATAGAAATATTCAGGGTAAAATTATGATAGTTGAAATTTACTCTAAATTAAAGGTTACTTACCTATTACAAATTATTTTTTTCTCAAATTTTTACCATATCATCAAAAGTAAGAAAACGTTCTAGACCCTCTCTCGGGGGGGGGGCATGACTACAATCATCTTTGTAAAATCATACTAAAAGCATCCTGAGAAATTAAATGTTCCAAACCCTCTGGGGGATTTCTCCATCTGGTTAATGTAGATGCAGTATTGCGGAGTTGACCTCTAATCAAAGGCCTAGCGTGCGGGCTGTTGTGACCCCGTCACGTAAGCGACGCAAGAGTGCTTTGTATAATAAAATCACGGGAATCGTCAGAATGGTGCCGATCTTAGAGCGCCCATTTAGAGTGCTTGAGTCCCTGTCGGTCGTCCCTCTGCTTTGTCTGAGGCCGGTTAGGTAAAAATAAATATGATAAAAGAAAATTCGCATAGGATGTTTATCTCTGTGGATCTCAAACATCAAGATCGACATGCACCAAAAAAGTTAATCAGCTAACAAGGAGATAATTGGTATTTGATAAGGAAATAAAAACTTTCTCTGCAGGGCCGTGAAGTTATCTTTCCGAAAATCAGGGAGAATTGGTATTTGATAAGGAATGAGTAGTTTTATCACTAGGAAATCACAGTTATCCTTTCATCCGGATAGTAGGACCCTCAAACGGAAGGCCCCACAGCTAACCTCTTCTTTTCCATCCTTTTTTGTTGACTTAAGCGACCAGAGGCGAGTTGGCCTTACCATTGGTGGACCCTATTAACACGAGTTATCGTAGCGTCGTTGATGCCACAATAATTAGCGCCGTCTGTTGGGATGACAAGTCATGAAGGCAGACGTGCTAAAAACAGCTCGAACCAATGTCAAATCTTCCTTGTGTGAAGTAGCTCACGGAGGTTCCCCTCCCCACATATGATTCATCCCGGCGGGTTCACGTGTCGAAGCGATCGATGATTGAAAACCACGAAGACCAATTCCTTCATTAGGCGTGAGACATGAAAAAAAAGCGGGAGAAGACAAGCAAAATGGAGATAAGGAGGTAACAGGATTGTATTGAGCTTTCGCGTGGGAAAGCGATCGTCTTCGAGACGGGTAGAGAGAAAAGACACAATCTTGGTGAAGGAGGCAGCCAAGATGGTAGACAAACAAAACACCGATCGTGCGAATAGGAAAGAAGCCCATCGTCCTTGGCGATCACCCAGGATGTAACGACCCGTGCCAAATGTCTGAGGTTTTGACCAAGTTTGACATCCAGTTTGACTTCGCCGAGGAGGAATAGTTTTAGGGTGGCTTTAAAGCCTTAATACCGTGGAGTGCCATCGATCTGAGTTCGTAGAGGCGAGGCAGTCGATCCGACTTACGGATAAAGTTCAGCTATAGAAGTTCAACGAGTAGCACTTTATCGGTGTCGAGTTAATGCGGGATTTTTTACTGAAGCGACCGTTATATAAACATAGGCAGATCGAATGAAACCACCTTTTTGAAACACCTCTTGAGCTCAAACCCTAGGAAAAGCTCAGGCCGAGAATACCTGAGTTAGATTAGTTATCCTGCTGTGTGATGGAAGATTGGACCTTGGAAGGCACCTCCCAGGCCCAACCACCAGCTACGTCTTAGGACCATGAGGTGCGCCACCACACGGACGATCTTGGCCTTGGGAGACTACCACCCTTAGCCGCCGCCGGACCTTCGCCCAGGGATCCAGGCAGTGTGCCCGGCCAATGTTTCATAGTTTTGTCAGGATTTTTGTGATTCCCGGGCGGCCCCAGGCCTGCCATAACTCCTTTCCGCATTTTGGACCCTGAACTCATTTCCGTGGTCCCTTTGCAGATTCCTCACGTTTAGAGATTCTGACGAAAACAAAGTTGGGTGGCGGTTGGATCGAGTTTTCGACCATACGTTGGACCAAGGTAATCGTCTTGATGAGTTCCTGGTCTCTTGGGCTTTCCATTTTATATGTGGTTTGTAAATTTTGGACGTCGTTTGGTTAGTTTTCCATTTTAGGTTGTTTTTCGGGTAATTAGAGATGTCGGAATTTGAAATAGAGTACCAATTGGTCAAATTGAATGATGAAGTTGTATTAGTGGCAAGTGGATGTTTTAAGGTGTGGGTGATTCCGATTTCGAGAAATTAGCTCGGGGTGGCACGATTTTAGGTATCGGGCTATAGGGCCTGCTTTATTGTAGTGGGTACTGTCAGTTCAATTGGATGGTCTCATAGTTCTAAAGTTATTCCTAAGGCATGGATATCCCGATGTCGTTGGTTTAATTGTGGAGCCTAAGTGGTGTTTATTTATATTACAGGCGGATTGCGCCAGTAGGGAAACGATCTGGAAGAATGAGCCCGAGGCGTTTGTAGTCGTGGAGTGGTTTATATCTTTTAAATGATTTGAAGGTATTATGTTGATATATACGTATGATTTATCACTTTACATATATCTTTGTTTGATCGGATGGTTGGTTGCGTTATTGTGATTTTCGATTCATATAAAACAAGTTATCGTTCGTATGAATTTTATTGACATTTTAACTATTTGAAAGTTTCGCATGTTCATGGATGATGGTGGTGTTTGGATATTTTGGGTACATGGATTGAGGTTGTAAACTATCTTGAGAAAACTATTGTTTTAAAAGTGGATCTTGAGATTTTATTGGATGGCTACAATACGGTGTGGAAAGTACTATGTGAGAAAGGGAACCGTTATATTAGTTCTTAAACGTGATGAGTCGAGGTTTCTCGGAGGTTTGTGTAGTTCATACGTGATGGCCGGGTTCCGGAGGTTTGATAGAGGACACGTGATGGACGGGTTCAGCCGGGTTTATTAGGTCATAGCACATGATGAGGTTTACGGGTTTGTTAGTCGCCACGTGATGGCGAGTTTACCGGAGGTTTATTAGGTCTTGCGTGATGGCGGGGTTTACACGAGGTTTATTAGGTGCCACGTGTGATGCCTCGTAGGGCTTGCCGGAGGTTTTATTAGTGCTGCGTGATGGCCAGGGTCTACTGGAGGTTTGTTAGTTGCCACGTGATGGTAGGGTCTACTACGGAGGTTTCGCCGTTCTGGCGTGATGGCGGGTGTAGCCACGGAGGTTCATTAGTTGTCACGGTGTCGTGGTGACTGCAGACGGTTTATGATGGGTATGGTATGGGCGTTGTTTTCTAAATATGGTATAAGCTGTTTAATACTCATGATTTTGGTGCACTTCATGGATTTATTTTATTGCTTGATGGCTATACATGTTTTGTCTTGAAACTTTATATTTGTGTCTGAGTGCAAATTATGGTTTTCTTAACATTATTAATAGGCCTATTTGTGAGCATGATTTGCATATGTTGGACTTATGGGGTAAAAGTTGGGTTTTGTGAAATGTTTACAGCGGGAAGCTTTCTAAAGAAGTGAGACGGAAGGTTTTGAGAGGAGAACCATTGAAAATATAAAATGTATTTTCGCTATAAAAGTATGCCACTCGGCTAGATTTATTATCTCTCCACATTATTGTTTTAAATCACATTTCCTAAGTCAGACGGATTCATGCAAGACTGTCGCGCCCAGTTGACTTACTCTCCCATACAGTATCGTACTCTGTCGCATTTATCTATTTTTGTGTTTTCCCTTTGTTGTATTAGACTTATTCATTTCTACTTGTCTTACAAATTCACAATACTCTTAGAATGCTCGATGATGGTATCAACTCTATCATTCATCATATGTTGTGGATCCTTTATATATTCATGGGATATTTAAGTTAGCGTGTGTTTCTTATAAAGTGGAGTTATTCATTATCTTCACTAGGAATTTGTATAGTGGACTTAATGGCCCGGGGCCGCGGAGAATCACGGGAGGGTATCGGGTCGGGTCTGTCGAGATACTGTGGATGTGAGTTATCCTCGGGCCGGCTTGCGAGCCCTCCGACAAAGCGAGTACAGATCACGCCCGGAGGCGCTCGTCGTTTACATTCGTGACACCAATAATGGCTACTCAGCCGAGGTGGGAGAGGCGAGGAGTCGAGGCGAGCGATCGCGGTACCGCGATTATGCATTGATCTCGGGCGTGGTGTCGATCCTATACCATCAATACATCACGCCTTTGGTACCACTGGCCTTTGCCTCCTGTGCTTGATTCAAAGTCAGGCTGACCTGCCCTCCTCCCCTAGGGCAACACATCCCTTGACCATGAGCCACCTTGCGGAGTTTATCATTCCCGAATTTCACTATGTTTCTTGATTCTACTTGCCCATATGATCACGCTGCTCTGTCTGACGAGCTGATGACTTTGAATGTAGACCATGACCTTCTGCGGCTGAGTTTTCTCGGGTGGCTTGTGCGACCTGTCTTTATCTTGGTTTCCATGACTCCCTCGAAGCTCAGTAAGGCGTTTAACGAGCTTTTAGGGGCGTTTATGCCGCAACATGTAATGCTTGAATGCGTCGAGAAAAGGAACATTAGTTCCTTACAAACTATTTTGGGAAACTTATGAAAGCCCGAGTGCATATGGGACTTCTGAAGAAGTTGACGAGCCCGGAATCAATGAATAGAATTTTATAACATGGATGTGGTCCTTCGGGTTTCCGAGAAAAATCTTTGGGCTGTTTATGCTACCACTCGTTATCTACAGGCCAAACGTATGATGGAAGAATTATGGCGAGACCAGGACGGATATTCAACCTTTGGAAGACAATATCGGCAATGACAGGGCGATCATGATCCTGAGCCGGTCGATCAGAAAGATAAGCCAACCGAAGGATTCAGTAGTCGCATCGATAAAGGTGAAAAGGAGATCAAAAGCGATCTCGAGACTAGTTTAAAAAAAGAAGAGAGCCCCCGCAGTCCACCCCCCTGAATATCTCATACGAAAGGCGGGTTGCCTCATTCGCGATCTGGAACTGGAAATGATCACCACATCGAGGCGGATCCCGCTCAAAGAAACAAAACCTTGTGATGCGATTATCATAGGGACCATAGACCAGCCAAGCCGTGTCGTCTAAAGTTCACAGTGAAAAAATGATCAAAAGCGAGACACCTTAGGGGTACCTCGGGGAAGTTGATCGGGGGGATTAGTGGGCGTACGGGAAGAATTACGACCGATTAATGACCCAGTCGAGCCAAGACCCCAGCCATAAATTATCTATCCCCAGACGGCCCAGGCTGATGATCAGTATCAATCAAAACGTTAACAAAAGAGACTCGTCAAAGCAACTACAGTTAAGGCTAGGGTGAATGTTGTCCATGCCCAGAAAGCGGCTCGGGGAGAAATTAAGCGAACACCATCCTTTTCCTCAGGTTAACCCTAGAAACGGTCATTTGTGCCTCACTGATGCCTAGCACTCACCCTACGTATTAATGGTTTTGATGTTCAGTGCGGTGAATCGGGCGGTGCGATAGATTCTTGCGGCTCAGCCTTCATACATATGAAGCTTTCTCCTGGCACGCTAAATTCAAGTGGGCGAATCCTCTCTGGCTTCAACGGAGCAACCACAACAATGCTGGGAGATGTCACACTTCCTGTGAAAGCAGGGCCAGTCACTCAGCAGGTTTTGTTCTCAGTCGTCAAAGACTTGGGGCCTTATAATGTCATAGTGTGCCTGGCTTTGGCTACACTCCTGAAAGCGATACCTTGACAATACCAAGCTCATTCCGTATGGCTCTTTCCTCGGTTACTCATCCCATTATGAGACTATCATCTACATTAAGCTTTAACCATCCCTTTGGAGGCTTGTTCCATCCTATCAATCCAGCCCGTATTTGCCCGACCCCACGGAGACCCGAGCTCTGGTGGCAAGGCCGCCTCACCTCTACGACAATGAGATTTACCTTGCCCTTATTATTGCTTCATATTGAATGGAGGATCTCCTGGTAAATGATGATGTTATCTGTAACCTGACGCCCAGGAACGAAGCTGCTCTAATAGGATGCAGTTAGATAAGGCATAATTTCTTTTATCCTACTTGCTAAGGTCCTAGTGATGACCTTGTAGCTCACATTACATAAACTTATCGAATTTGGGCCCCGGTAAATCGTCTCCGGATATTTCACCTTTGGTATAAGGACCAAGAGGGTGTCATTGGCTCCATCCGAGAATACCCTTATCTGGAAGAGCTTTAAAGCGAACTCTTAAAGGGAGTCGCAAACTATGTCTCAGGTTTTCTGATAGAAATCAGCATGAAATCCGTCACTTCCCAAGGCATTGAATGGGGCCATGTCAAAAAGAGCTTGGTCGATCTCCTCTTTCGTGAATAGCATTTGGAGAAGCTGTTGGTAGTGTTCATCCAACCTAGGGATGCCACTTTGAATCAAAAGACATGTGAAGTTGGAATTTTCCTCCCAGAATAGCTCCTAAAAATACTCATGTGCCATCCTTTCAAGCAGTAAAGTTTATGTGACCCACTTCCAAACGTCATTTTTTAGCCCAATAATCGTGTTTCTACGATTTCTTATTATGGTTGTAATATAGTAGAACTGGTATTCCTAATAGCAGAGCTTAATCTACTCCTCATGATTTAAAACCATAATGTGGTCTCCTGGGAGTGCGAGTCATTGGTCGTCAAAGCATGAACCAACTAGCAGATGTTTGCAAAGCAGGCAAAGCGACGGTGGTATGCCGTAGCCTCTCCAAATACTTAAGTTAGATTAGTCATCTAGAAAATGAAAATGCCCCTTCATTAGTATGGAATGTCGTACCTTTTTCTTGTGTTACTTCCCTCTTTTATCAGGAAGAAGACGATCTTATTTAGTGGAAAGTAGATGATCTCTTTCGAAGCGGAGGAAGGTGGCCACACTTTTCGTGCGTTATGACGCATTCTTCGCTTTAGATGCGAAGTCGTCGCATTATTTGCCCTAAGAAATGTTTGACCACCCTCGGGGTGGTTATGCGGCGTGACTTATCTTTCGTTCAGTTTAAGATAGGTCATTCGGATGCCTTTTAAAGATGATGGCCAGGTTAGGCGTATCAGGAGCGGCGTATGCCTACCCGGTCGGAGATGTATGTTGGACGACTTGTAAATGAGGATGGATATAGATTGGGTCATCGTCCTGTCCTCGAGTTGGCCAAGTGCATTGGCGAGAATAGTTGGGCCCAAGCCCATGGTACCCACACATAATATCTCTTCTTGATTAAGGGTAACTTCTAACTCCTTGTGCAATTTCTTCTTTAATTTTAGCAGGTGTCTATTTCTAGAGAACAAAAAGCCCTTTGGATCCCCAATAATCTTGCCATTCTTTTCTTCTTCTCAATATGTTAGTGATATTTGTTCCACTGCGAAGGCGCTGCCATTTGCTTAACTGTGTTACTATAAAGGACGATCATTACTCAGATGCATGGACATGGCCCAGGAAGCTGGATGAGTAAGCCATAGACTTGGAACTTTAAAATACACGGTGGGGGAGACGGTTCTGTTGGGTTTTGAAGGTGGCATCTCATCTTTAGCGGCGGAAATAATAAAAACTTGAAAATTCCACGAAGGACCACCTTGCTGCATCAAAATCGATTTGAGTAAAGAAGGATCTCAAGTTTACCTTACAAAAGACAAAATCGAAATGAATCCTTGAAGGATGGATTTGCATAGATCTAAGCAGACAAGTCCTAAGTTCGTCTCTACTTGATATTCCTGAAGGGAGACGTCGTAAACCTCTAAGGAAATGGATATGAGAAGGTTTTGAGTGGTAAAAGGGTCCGATCTCAGCGAGGAAGAAGGAGAGATTTGACAGCAAGCACTCTCTAAAGGCTTTTGTTCCTCACCACAACAAAAACTCTCTCTAAGACTCTTCTTGTGAAATGTGAAGTGATGGCTAGTGTTAGGGTTTTCTATCATATGACTTATAGGAAATCACCCCAGCCACTTTAAATGACGAGGGCCTCAGCAGCAGGCGGAATAAGGTGCATGCACCTCATGCATATATCATATATCCTCGTGAAGCTTACTCGAGCCTTCATTTTCTCTTAGTGTACCTGTACAACTCACGAGAGGTCCACGATCCAGTGACTTTTATTCCATAGATTATTTCCCTCATATTTGGATTGATGTCCAACTTTGTTTTATATCACCTTCACATCTTCTATGCGCGTGACCCATTAGGTTCCCGATTATGTTGGCCATTTGATTCAACAATTGAATCATACAAGTCATGAGAGACTTCTAGCAACACATCATGACCCTTAATTGATCGGAGAGTCGGTGGTTTGACTGAAAACCCTTCCATAGGCAATTACTGCGCAATTTGTCATTTCAACTGGCCCATACCATTCGATTTAAACATAGATGATGTGTTGAGCTCCTACTAGACCGTATCGCCTCCCCAGCGTCTTCATTAGATCTTGTCCTTTGACTCATTCTTTAAATCCCGATTATGCGCAGAAGCGATATATACTACGTAGGCATTTCAAGCTCTGGCCAGGAGATTCCGATAATGATCCCGACGAGACCGTAAGTATCACGCTCCTCTCTATTGGGAGTGGCGAATCCTTCGTTAATTTCTTCGATTTAACCAGAAACGGCGCCAGCGCAATAACGATTATCACCCTGTGAGCGATCTTTGAAAGGCAACAAGGAATGAAGTCTGCCGTCAGCGTCGAAGATATGCTGGGTGGTTAGTGCAGGATCTTTGCGTCATTCTTTGATGAGACCGATCGTCCGCATCTATAATAGATAATCCAGTATGATTGTCATGCTTAGTGCTTGATGTCTTGATTTACTCTTAGCAAGCATCCACATGTCAACTCTAATCAACTCATAATCATGGTTTATAAGATTCATTACTTGATTCAATCAAGGGTATGAAGAATGTTGATCTTGATCAGCGATGTTGATATCGTTGATCTTGTATTTAGGGATAATTTGGCAATTTGGCGTAATTATGGCGTGATAAAGATCTTTAATCGTGATCTTTATCGTGATTTTTAACGTCTTATGTTGTAGTGTGGGCGAGCACGTTGACAGTTTAAAAAGCGATGTCGATTATTCTTGATGACATCAATATAATAAAGATGTCTGAAATAGCAACATAAGACGTATAATAAGTGTTAAAGGTGATTGCTTTTAGAACACCGCTCTAACAGTTCATGCTAGCCATTTAGAGATATTGTTATTGGGGAGTGATTTGAGCTTACTTTTGGGAGAACTTCAACTCTTGCTTATGGAAAGCAAACTCTCCGTTCCATGATACATAAGGCGCGATCGAGACGGGCCCCTTGAAATGTTTCTACAAGGAGGCAGGGGTCTGTGTGAACATGGGCCCGGTCTAGCCCATGTCTAACAGTCCCTAATTTGAGATCCAATTCACAAAATTTAAACACCGTTGTTTATCAGATCGCATGGGATAAATGACTACAATGTAATTCAAAGTGAATATAAGTAAAAAAATGCAAAACATAAATATGAATATAGAGTATTCATGAAATTTTAATATTTTGAAATTATTTAAGATTTTTTTTTAACTTTTTATGATTATTCTATTTCCTCTCCATTTTTTCTCTAGTTTTCAAAATCAAAGAACAGGTAGTAAATGTAAATTAGGAAGATATCAAATTAATGTGACCTAAGAAGGCCAATAAAATCAAAGTGTATAGTCTGAAGGACATATCAATATGGGTCCATGGAAGTGTTCAGCGTTGACCTTAAATTGTCCTTTTTAGTGCTCAGAGATAGGCCTGTTCAACAAATAGGAAAACCCGACTGACCCGACTCGACCCAACTCAAAATAGGAAAATCCGATATAAATGGGTGGGTTGTAAATTGGTTTTTCAACCCGAATCCATTGGGTCGAGTTTCAGGTTATAAATTTAAAACCTATTAAAACCCAAACCAACTCATGCATAACCTTTAACTTATATAAATAATTTTAAATGGGTTGAAGATAAAAGATTTTTTCAAAAGTTGTTATGGACAAAAAAATAAAAATTTAAATGAATATTTGTCATGGATTCTGAAAAAGGTTTTTTTAAATAATCAGGTGTTTCAAGTTGAAAATTTCATCCGCTTATATATATTGGATTTAATTTGTGTTATTTTTTGTAAAGTAATTTGATTTTCTTAGGGAGTTTAAAATTAATAACTGAGCTTGGTATGAATTTTTGTTGAAGAAATTATTCTGTGAATTTATTTCTACATGCGTATAAATTAAATGTAGGGAAAATACAATTCTGTTTAAGCACTATTTTTATTCTTTTCTTCTTAACCATTCTACTGCCTTGCTTTACATTTCAGCCTTCATGAAGTGGTTTCGTTTGAAAAAAATAGTGAGGAATGGGTGAGAATGGCGTTGAAATTAAGAACTTTAAAGCGGTGGAGAAGGAAGGCGAAGAAGTTAGATGTGATTAGGTTCGTTTTTTTTTGGATTCAGTGCTTGGGGATATCATGAAATCGGAAGGAGTCGATTTTCGGACGTCCTAATGAAATAGACGGAAGCTCAAATTCGGATTTGAGAATCCGGGAACATAGAATCTGGAAACATAGAAGCTGGGCGAAATTTCAAAAAAAATTCATTATCGCGTATTTAACGCGATAAAATGCGAGAATAAAGCGTGAATCGAATAAAGAAGCCAGCTCTTGATATTTACGGTCTGGAGTTGAATCTCGGATTTGTTATTGTTTGGGGTTACCAGTTTGCGGAGGATGAGTTTTGGAGGAACTTTGCGAGGTTGGGTTTTAGGAGATATAGGGTGTAAGGAGAACTTTGGATATGGGGTGTATGGGAGGGTCTGTTAGGAAAGTAAAGTATTGGAATGAGGTCTGAGAGTATATTTTGAGGTTCTTAGTAAATGAGGTGTGAAAAGATATTTAAGGGTGTATATAGAGGCATATACTCTTGTTGAAAATGATCGAAGTTCACTTGGCAGAACTTCGTCAAACTAATTTGAGGCTAACCCAGTGCAAACCCCGATTAACAAGTTGGGTTCTTCTGATGCAGGTTGTCGGGTGGAAACCGAATCAGTTTGATTGAATCGGTTATTATTATTTTTTAATTTGATCGATCCAACTCATGTACAATTTAATGTCTTTCGTATATACACGAGCTTGTTCAAAAAAATGATAAAAAAAAAAATTGAAATAAAATTGGGAGGACTAAGTAGTCAGTGTTGAAGACTCACTCCATTTAAATATTTTCCTTTGACCCAATAAAAATAAATAAATAAATAAATAAACAATGGTCAAACTTATAATGTGTGTTAGGTCTTTGATAATCAAGGGTTGTGCAGTGTCTAATTGTGGTTACATGACTAGGTCAAGGAAGAGGTCCTGACTGAACTCAGTCTACATAAAGTCCATGCAATAGACCACTCTTTTTTACAAATTTTCTATTTCTCACCATACCAAAATATAATTTATTTTATTTATAAATAATAAAGGGTTTTAGGAATTTAATTTATGTCCACTGAATTGAATGGTCTTTGCAGCAGGGCGTGGCAGATAAATTTATTTCTCTTAGGTTGACCAGTGTATTTTTTATTTTTTTAAATGAAAAAATATAATGTGTATTCATTATAATAGATAGATAGTTAAAAATCATCTGAAAATATATATAGCGTCGTAAATCGATATAAAATGCATAAATTTGATAAAATAATATTAAATATCTTTTCTCTTGATTCTTGATATATTGTGGTAGAATTTACTGTTGATATTTTCGATTGATGAAATTTGTTTCACTCATTTAGTGCGCTTTATATAGATAAAATATCGTAACAGATGATGAAAGCAATATTAAATCGATAAAAGAAGATATACTAAAAAAAAAAAAATATTAGTGGAAAAATTTATTTTATTAAATAATATAAATAAAAAAGATTATAAATATCTTACAGTGATTTTTAGGTTAAAATAGCCAAAGTGATTCATTTACTGAAAATAAGCTATAAAAAAATATATATGAAAGAAAATAAGAGAAAGATAAAATCACCCATTTTTACTTGAAAAAATATATATAAAAAATAAGTTTGACCTTTTTAAGAAATAATTTTTTTTTGTTAAATGATTAGTAAGATAATTTTTTTTTTTCACTTGTGGGCAAACATCATTTTCAAAATAAAATAAAATAGTGATCTTAGTTGTGGGTCTTTATCACTGAATTAAATGTTGATATTACATTCAATGTTCTAGTATGTGTGAAAAGATTTTTTCTTTTTCTTTTTAATTTCTTTCAACTTTATTTAAAATTTATTTATATATTTGTTTGTTTTGTTTTGGGCCTTCAAGTATATCGTGACAAGGAAGACTACGGAAAGCGTAGGAAAGCTCTTGACAAAGTAAAGGCAGAAAAAAAAGCATCATTTTCTTTACCTTTTTCCAGATTGCGAACCAAAAATAAAAATATTGATATTATCTTTTTAAAAATATCTAGCCGCCTTCCTTTGCTCTTTTTTAGGCCCTTAATTATTATGGATAACAGGCGATTTTTTTTTTTTTTATCATTCTTGATCAATGTTTTAAAAATTGAATCGGATCAGCCCCGGATTCGTAGTTGATGCCGGCCATGGCCGGTATAATTGATACAAAAAACCCGATTTTGATCAGATCGGATAGGCAAACCCGGTCGAGCCGGTGGTCGAACCGATTGGTCGGCAAATAGGTTAAATAATTTGTTTTTGTTTTGAGTTAAAGCGAGCGTGGTTTTGATCTTTTTATATTGAAACGTGTCGTTTCTTGAAATTAGAAAGGCTTGTGGAGTTAGAGAGCATGGCCAAAAAAAAATTGATTAAATGCTGCAGAACATAATGGATTCGGGTATGTGAAAGAAAAGATTCTGAATGAATCGTTGCAGGCTACTTATCTGTTGATTATTTTAGATATTGACAAATTATATAAATAAGTTTATTCGTTTTAAATATGTTTTAAATATTTAAACATTATATATATTTTAAAATACTTTATTTATATAAAAAATAAAACATATCTTAAATATTATTAATTATATATATTTTAAAATATAAATAATATATTTATTACGTCCATAGGATTGTAGTGGTTTGGCCAATGTCAGAAATGGAGTGAACGGTGAGCCGGTAGCTTTTACGGTTTAGTCATTTCTTCCGAGTTTTAAAGCGTTGTTCTTGATATAAAATGACTCATTTCATCATTTTTTTTTTCATTAAATCCGAGTTTTCTTTTCCAATTAATTATTTTTTTCTATATAGATTTGGATTTACCTTTATTTTTTCATGTTTTCATATGTTTGATATTGACATGTTTTGTCATTCGGCTGTCGACGGATAGTTGTGTTGATATGATTAAGCAACACCATGGGTTCATGTCAAGCCAGAATCATCCGGATCGAATCGTGTTTATTTATATCTTGTAGATTTTGAATGGCGTAAATTACATGATTGAAATGATTTGTTTGTATAAAATACATACTATCATGTATTTTCCGAAAAAGGATTTAGATTACTTTATAGAGATGTGTATGATTAAGTTAAGGATAAATTGGTATCTTGTAAGAGTGACAAACATCCTGATTGTAGCGTATCGATCCGTTAGTCAAAGCGGGATAGTATCGGTAGTGTACACCAACCGAGTGCGTATTTTATATATATATATCATATATATATATATATATATATATATTGGCACACATCCCACAGCGGGACTATGCACGTGATGACTCGTTTATCGCAAATAAATCGAAATGCGTAAGTTAAATTTGATAAAAATTTAAAATGTAAAATGATAATAAGATTAGAAAAATCTGCGATTTAATGAAATAAATGACGTGAAAATTGCGTAGTATTGAAATGGTTTTTATGTATAAAAATACATACTATATTATATTATAGGCATTTTTTGATTATCAGGTGTGTAGAACTTGAACCGATCATTTTTGTTATTAATCTGGATGTTACGTTATACTCTAAAGTTTTTGTTATTAATCAATAAATTTATCATTTAAAAAATATATATATATATATATAAAGAAAATTATCAAAATAAGTATTCTCCCTAAACCCACTCTCATCTCTGTCCCTTAATTATTTAATTAATCAAAATTTAAGAAATCTATACTATAAGTTGCCCAAAAAGAAAGGGTGAGATGGCCACGGAAGAGTTTAATATTAATTCTTGCATGCTTGATATTTGAAGTGAATAAATAGAAAAGGAATATTTTTTATAAAAATAAATAATAAAACATTGTATAAAGTTATTCTTTTAGAGTCTATTTTTGAACAAGAATGAGAAAAATAAAACAAGTTACTTATAAGTTGAATGGCGGTGTATCTAAAACTTGTGTCACCTTACTATATATATATATATATTCCAAAATTTTAATTTATTTTTCTATTTAAAAACAATGTATTAAAAATATTTACAAAGTTTATAAATTTTTTGGTCGTCATGTTTTAAGCTCGAGTGAGTGACCAGCTCTGATATACTGGCTTAATGGAATGAGAAAAATATAATCAGTAGCATTTCAGGGTCATTTATTTCCCCTTGTAATGGTTGGTAATTTGTTTGCAACCTCGAGATCAATTCTGTGTAAACAACCTTTTCAAAAATTTTAGGGGGCACTCTTGAACCTAAATATCCAACATATAGCGTGGGAGAGGATTCCAAGTTCGAGTCCCAATAGGGACAACAATTTAGTACCTTGAATTAAAGTGTAATATAAAAATATCTTACAAATTTTTTTTGAGATAAGAGGTAGAAGTAGGGATTTTTATTTTGATAGTTGTTATGATTTTACAGATTTATTCATGTTAGCTTTCCCGAGATAAGTAAGGATTTAAATATATAATCATAGATAACTAAATTGACAATAACTTAATTTAAATTATAATAAAAGAACATAATTCAAGCAAAAAATAACTAGAGGGTCATTTTCTCTTAATTTTCTCTTCTAACCACTCATCTTCCTTAAGTAAGGAGAGCTGATCTTTTTACCATTGTCGATTTGAAATCACCACTTTGTGTCTTATTGCGGTGTTTGGTTTTGTGTCGTCATCTTTTTGCGGCTTTTGGTTTTGTGTCATCGTTTTGTTACGATATTTTGTTTTTTGTTGTCTTGTTGTAATGCTTTATTTGTGTGTGAGTGATTCAAACGGATAAAATATATTCGACTAGATAGAGACAACAAATATATTATAATCGTCAATATGTTACAAAACTAAAGTGATAAGTATTATAGTTAATATAGTATTATCAAATTTGTAGGTTTTGAGTTAATTTATTATGCTATTAACTAGAGGTGTACACGGGTTGGGTCGATTGGGTTGGAGGAAAAATAATAATCGACCTGACCAAATCGGGTTGATCGGGTTTCCACCTGATCTAACCCAACCTAATATGGCGACTTGTGTTGGGTTGGGCCTCAAGTGGGCCTAAGTTCAAATATTAAATTTAAAAGTGGGAAGCTTTCAGTTGGATTAGCCATCTTAACTGATAATTTTCAACAAAAATTCCTTACAAGACTTAATTATTAATTTTAAACTCCCTAAAAAAAAATCAAATCACTTTACAAAAAATAACACAAATTAAATCCAATATATATAATTATATAAATATATAAATGGTTGAAATTTTCAACTTGAAACACGTGATTATATATATAAAAAAAAAGCCTTTTTTAAGCCATGATAAATATTCATTTAAACACTTTTTCAGCTCATAACAACTTTGCAAAATCGACACTACTTCATCCATTTAAAATTATCTACATGGGCTAGGGTTATGCACAAGTTGGGTTGGGTTTTTAAATTTACCTTCGGAAACCGACCTAATGGATTTAGGTTGAAAAAAACCAACCCTTAACCCATCCACTTATATCGGTTTTTCCTATTTTTGGGTTGAGTTAGTCGGTTTTTCGGCTTTATGGGTTTGTTGAACAGGTATAGAAGACACCTTTAATTCTTACCGCTTTCAGTATCTGTCTGGTAGAGAGGGACTCTGAAAACGATAAAACCTGATACCATAGCGAGCATTTGTGTCTCGAGTACCGAGCTGAGGCCAAACTGGTTATCCCCAGAGAGACACCTCGACAAATCCCACGTACATAAAAAGAATGGTGAATTAAGGTTTTTCCCTGCTTGAGAATGGGGAGCAAGGGTTTTTCTCACAATTTTATTTCCAATTCTTGATCCATAGAAGTATAGAGACTTTGATATTAAAAGAATGGTGAATTAGGGTTTTTTCTCGAATGGTCACTAGTTCGAGTTTTATTAGAGGGATTTACCCGATCTTTAACTTAAGGACCCTGTAAAATTAGTTGAGCTATTAATTTCAAGACCTTATGAGATTAGTTGAGGTGTAAGTTGGTATGGACACCCATATTATAAAAAAAAAAAGTCTTTAGTACATATTCCTACCCAAATGTTTTTATAAAAATAAATTAATATTTGTAGTTAATTAGGAAAAGTAATTTTTTACTCTATTTCATGGGTTATTTTTTTTGGGAAAAAAAAGAGTAGATATTAGCTCAAGAATTACTTTGAATGACTCTATTTTTGTATTTGATTTTATTTTTTAAAAATTGTTCTTCCAAATGCATTAGAGTTACGATATTTTTATTTTTAACTATTCAAGGGAGGGATACTTGATTATATATATATTTTTTTTGAAAGGAAAAATAATATTATTGATTTAAAACATAATAGATCGATATCGTCCAGGAATCTAATCTTAAAAATCGTATAAGATGAAACGATATATAGGGTTAATAATAGCGCCAATAAATGCGTATAAACTACAAATTTGATAAAATGATGGTAAAATATCTGCGATTCGATTTTGTCTGGCTTATGGTAATGGTGATATCTTGTTGATCGAATTTGTTTTGCTAATGCGAATTATCCTCACGGATAAAGCGTCGTAAAAAAGGCAATGAGCAAGTTATGCAAGCGACAACAAATAAAATACTCTGCGCCGGCAGACAAACGCCGTTTATAAAGCGGCAGTGATATAAAAACAAAATAAAGCCTAAACATTCGTAAAAACTAGTTTTATTAAATGATAAAATGAAAGAAAAGGATTTAGGGTTGATTTGAGAGGGTAGTGGAGGAGGAGGAAGAGTATTTACCTAATTCTTTAAAGATATAGTACAAGAGCAGTGAGAGAAAAGGAGATGTGGTTGCCCCAATTGCGTATTAATCCTATGCTCGTTTAGGTTCCATCTTATTGTTTGAACCTTATCAATTTAGTTTTACTAAATCTTAATGGACGAATTCATTAAGATAGACCACTTATATATAGTGATATGTATGGAATGAGGAAAAAGGCTTTTAACTTTTATATAAAATTAAAATATTTTTACAAAAAGATTAAAAAATTTCTTGGCATCTTTAAAATCAAATTTCAAGAATTTTAACATTTAAGATATCTAGAATGGTATTTCTTATATCTTAATTTTTTTCTTAAAAGGGTTTTAAAATTAACTATTATTAGTTATTAAAATTAAAAAAGTCATTAAAGAAAAAAAATCGGAATATATATAACACAAAATTTGATAAATTATTATTTTAAAATGCTTAACTTGAGTAAGAGTGTTTTTGTCATTGTGATTCTAGAACATATTTGTAACATTTTATTACTTAAAAATATAAATTTCTAAACATCAGATTAAAAACGTTTTTTTTATTATCATTATCAAATGGACTCTAAATTACACATATTTCATAACACGACACAAAAATAAGAGAGGTTCTATATACACCCTTTAAATATCTCTTCACACCCCATTTATTAAGTAAACCCCAAAATATACTCTTTGCGCACTAAATTGTCACTCTTTAAGCATCTCTCTTTCCCTTTACCTTATTATAGTTAAATTTTATAAGTATTAAAATAATTTATATAATATAGTTAAATTTTATAATTAATAAAATAATTTATCTAATATACTTAAATTTTATAATTAATAAAATAATTTTATATATACTTAAATTTTATAATTTATATAATATGTAAACTAATTTTAGAAAATTTAAAAAAAATTCGAAAAATTAAAAATGAATTCAGTTTGTAAATGAGAATGTTTGGTTATATCGAATAATGTCTGAAATTGGAAATTTCTGTCGATCCGGAAATTTAAATCCGGGAAAGTTTGAAACTCTTTGATCTGAATCAGAAAATGTTCGAATGTCCGGTTCTGCAATCCGAAAAACTCTTTAAATTGGGATTTCTTTATCATGGAAATAATTTTTACATTAATTTACATATTTAATTTCGGCGTGATAAATATAAATAAATGATCTTTGTTATGAAAAATTAAATTCGTGCATTAAAAGTAATTAATTTAAAAATGGGTGCATGAGAGATGAAGAAGAAAGAAATAGAAAAATAGGTTTAAGGGTAAATTTGTATTTTATATGGGTATTTTAATAGGTTATAGAAATAAATGGAGTGTAAATAGAATTTCTCCAAAAACAATTTAAGACAACTTTAACAAAAATACAAATATAATTAAGGGTCACTTTGGTAATGCTTTTTAAAAATCTTTTTATGCCTAAAAATACTTTTAAGTGTTTTTAGGATTAAAAAAAGCGTTTGATAATATTTTGAAACCTTAAAAAAAGGTAAAAGTGCATAAACCCCTTGCAGGTTTTCCTATATCATACTTCCAAAGTGATTAGCTTTAAAAAACACTCTTAAATTTTATTTTTATTTTTAAAATCTACTAAATAAAAAATTCAAAATTTTAATGCTAATATAAAATAAATTATTTTTGTTAATTTCAATATATTAAAATGGAAAAGATCGATAAATGGACTGAGTTTGAAATAATATTTTAATATTAAATATTATTTCAAATTAATTAGTTTTAATATTAAATATTATAATAATAATAATAATTATTTTTCCTGTCTTTTTGACAGGTTTCTCTCCTTCTTGTCTCAGCAAAGTTTTCTTATAGGATTATTTTCCTGGTATTTTTGTTTTATCTACCATGGATCTCCAAGATTTGAGTTCTTGTGATACCCTTGGCTGATAAGGATGACGGTGGAAATAGGATGTTGGTGGGAAGCCCTTGCGCACCTCAAATTTGGGTGAAGAGGTGTTTGAATTAGTTCGATTCTGAAGATAATATATTTAAAAAAAGGAATAAAATAAAATACTTGAAGTTACCGAGTTTCGATATTATATAAAATTACATAAAAATAATAATAACGTAAGGTGTTATTTATTGGCGTCGATAAAATATTAATAGATAAATCTAAATCTAGCAATAAATCATATAACAAGATAAATTCATAACAAATAAGTATCTAAGATCACAAGATTAAATAAATATTAATAATAATAATAAAAAGTAAATTAGATTTGGATTTGAAGACTTTATGCAAATGCAGCGCAGATATGAGCTTCTTTCAATGTCAAATCAATGTTACGATATATTCACATAAAACTCTGAACCACGCTATAAGTGGCCTTTGTTCAAAATTTGCAACATAGCTCAGATCTTGTTTGCCCTGAATATATTCACAAGAAAATTAAACTAATTTTGTAAAATTGAAATATTCCAATAACATAAAACCTTGCAAAATATAACAAAATATCATTAAACTACAAAATCTTTCAACAAATTTTTCTAAAACTAATTTTTTTCAAAGGTACATTCTACTATGCCTTAAATGATACTAAATATAGTTACAAACATTCAATTCAAAAAACAATAAAGTAATTAGCAATCACAAGTCTTTCAAATAAACCTGACTTAAAATAGTTTTTAACTTTTTCTCTACATGCCTACCCAAAATATTACTCATACGCCAAAGTCTAGGGTACTTATGAAAATGAAACAACAATGGCAAAGTGAAACAAAAGCCTAGTAAGAAATGTTAATATAGCGTTTTATGGATCAAATATTTTAAATTCCACAAAATTGGAGGATACAACATATTTTTCTTTTCTTCATAAATATCCTCTAAAACCACTTGACTACAAATAAATCGAGATATAAATATATTTAAAGCGATGTTAAATCATTAAATGTTTGCTCAACAATCCTATATCATAATTGAATCCACAAATATTTTAAAACACATATATACCATGGTTATCAAAATATTTGTTTCAAATAAAATGACAACTATTCAACGCCTCGTTGATAGTGAATTTCAGCGACATGCGCTAGTTATAAAATATATTTGTTTAAAATAGAATATCGCTTTTTCCTATGGCGTTGACAATGACTATTCTCCCAAAAAAATCTTTGCTTTCACAGGTTAACTAAACGTATTTCTCTAGAATAGAATATCAGTAGTCTAACTTGTTTGACAATTCTCGTTTCAAAATGCTCTTACTATTCTTGGTTCTCACAACATATTTATTTAAATAAAATGTCGATTATTACAATCCGTTAGTGATAATGAAGTATTTGTGAGTTTATCTTGAATTAATGAGACACTTTTTGTGAGTTTATATAATTAATAAGACTATATTTGTCAGTTTATACCCATTATTTGTTATTATTTGTCGAGTTTATCACTATTGATATAAGGTAGTATTTGTGAGTTTATCTTAGTTGTGAGTCTGTTGTCCAGTTTATACGTTGATCGGTGTGTTACATCTAGAGTTTATGCGGGTGTGGTATGTTGTGAAGTTATCTCGTTATTGGGGGCCGTGTTGTCAGTTTATGCGATGATGGGGTCATATAAACCAAAATCAAATATTTCTTCATGTTTCCAATTTCACAAAATACAAAGGTAAATCTCCATAACTTTCAATATTTACCATAAACATTCTCAAATTCATTTTCCATACAAAACATGTATTTGATCAATGCATTTGATTTATATAAATGGAAAATTAAAACTCATGTCCCGATATCATGAAAATATTTTGTTTTATAAGCTGCATTAATCATTCTTACTTGATATTCCAAATGCATTAGCAAAACGAGAAACTCCGAAAATTAAGTAAATCCAACGAATAATATGAACGATATTCTATTACATAAAAATAATAATTTTCTCGCACTCATAGAGTTTTATATCATCTTTTTTTTTATTTTTTTCTTTTCTAGGAATCAAAATATTTAAACCTAAAATCTCAAAGGCTCTTTAGCCTGAGAATTTCAAATAAGTGGGGTATTTTCCCAAAGCCATAGCATCACAAATTTTCTAAATCTATCAATTCCTTAAATCCCCAAAATTAGGGATTTTTCCTTAAAACATGATTTTTGGTTGAAATCCTCAAAGTTCTTATGCACAAATAATTCTTTGTAACTTGTAGGGAACCCTTTAGTGTTTAAAATGTAAGCTTGGTAGCTTTAATTGTGAATGCTCGCGTTTTTAGGTACATTATCGTTTCAGCAAAGGCGAAACCGTTTTATTTTTATTTTTTTAAAAACCATTTGTAAACGGTTTAGATCGTAAGCTTGTTACTGTTTTTATTTTAAAGGAAAACGAAATATCGAAAAACACTGCAAATGTGTATTTCTAACAAAGAAAGGCAGTGCAGGAAAACCAAGTCTAGGTCAGAGTCGGGAGTTACTTATCGGGAAGGAGTCTGATGGAAGCGTAAGCATTATACAAGCGCGCATAAAGTCGGTCTCTGCTTAATGTAAAGAAAATGTGAACTTGGTTGTCGACTAATAAATCACAGAAGGAACATGATAGTAATAAAGCGTGTAGCGTATAAAATATAATGATATATGTAGTCAGGATGGGAAGAATGGCTGCTGAAGCAGCGTAGACCTTCAAATTAGGAAAGCAATGTTAGTGCGTAAATCTAGCTTATTGATTAGAAATTGGTTTTAGATCGTATGTAATTATTTATTAAATGATCATGGAATGTCAGGGTGTGCTATTATTTATTAATGAATCAATTCTATAAATTCCATTTTATTGGAACCATAAAAATGACCATGTTATTTAAAAATAAATAAATAAATAAATACTAGTATATATATATATATATATATATATATATATATATATATATATATATATAAATTCTTCAATAACTAAAATAATAATAATAAAAAAATAAAGGAAGCTAAAAATAAATAAATAAATAAATTTATAAAATAAAAAGATATACATGAAAAAAAAGAAATGAATGTTACAAATTAATAGTTCTAATTAAAATATAAAGAAAACGATTTACCAGAATATTTAATATTAGAAGAATAATAATAATAATAATAATAAATAGATAAATGTAGGAATTTGAAACATTATCTAAAGGAGGAAAATTTTAACACAAAACTATCAAGGTGGTGGGATTGCTAGCTTCAAATAGAGGTCGAGTTTGGATCTTAGAAATGTAATTTTACCTACTTCATTCTAAACATTCTTCAGTATAAATAGAAAAAAATGATAATGGAATAACATTCAAATGTATAAAAGATATTTAGTGAAATAATAACAATTAAATGTGAGGATAAAGAATGTAAAGAGAAATTATTAAATAAAATGGGGATGGAAATTACATAAAATAGAGATTACAATCATTTAAAATACGACACATGTGGTTATTAGTGGATATTATGAAAAGGGACCACCACTTGAGGTCTTTTTCATCGAATGAACAGACCAACCCCCAACCAAACCATAGCTGTCAAATTTCTCCACAACCTAAGGATCAAGACCCAGAAATAGACGAAACTATTTTCTTCAACTTTCTCTCCCTATAATTCCCTAGGAATTAAAACCTAGGTGAATCAACCAATTTCTATTGTTTTACTACCTCCCACCACAGCCTAAGGTTGAAACTTACTTCAAAACAAACTCAACTCTACAAATCTAATCTCCAACCTCACACATCTAAAAAAAAAAATGCATCTCAATAGGCATCCATTCGTCCTCATTCAACATCCTGTGCAGCTCATCCCTAGCTTCAACAACACGGTCACGGTCATTGCTATCAACCACAAAGATCAGACCCTGAGTGTTCTGGAAATAATGTCTCCACAAGGGTCGAATCTTGTCCTGGCCACCAACATCCCAAACAGTAAAGCTAATGTTCTTATATTCCACAGTCTCCACATTAAAACCAATAGTTGAATGGTGGTGACTATCTCTTCCAGCTTGAGCTTGTACAGAATGGTAGAAAATAATAAAAATAAACTAATAAAAAATGATAAAAGAATCACAAAAAAACGAAAATGATAAGAACATAAACTATCCACTTGCGTATAGTTTATGATAAACGAAAACGAAAATGATAAGAAAATGATAAGTATTAAAGTAATGATAAGAATGGTAGAATGGAGAAAATGGAAAAATCAAAATAATAAACAAATAAATAAATAATGTGATAATAATAAAAAAGGTTAGAATCTCATTCTTATCCACTTGCGTCGAGAATCACAAAAAAAGGAAAAGATGAGAACATAAATAAGTAGGATAAATAAAATGATAAAATAAAAATAAAAATAAAAAAAACAAAAAAGGTCTCATAATGAATTTGGATTGAATAAATGAAAGAACGAGTTTGTAATCCAATATAAATCTCATCCAGTGGTTAAAATAGCATATGTGGGTTAAGAAATAGCATTTCATATATATGAGTAATAATGACCAAGAAAGCTAGAGAGCAATGTATGATGATCTTTATCTAATCCATATGAGAATACTTAAAACAAATAAATCTGGCCAATTTAGTATTCATTGTTTAGCAATGATAATAAAGATCCGTAGGCATGTAAATGAAAGTAGATAACGTGATTAAAAGAAGAAAGAACGAAATGAGTTACAATGATGTACCTAAAAAAAGTGCAGCCCAGATTACCAAATCTGGATATCTCTGCCGTATTTCTTTCAGTCACCAAGTTCTTACCATAAACGCTCTCCATCGTGACTTATTTTTTTTCTTTTACCCTCTTCCTTTCCTCAAACTTTTCCCCAAATCCTCAAAAAAAAATCTCTCCCTCCTTTCCAATGGTAGCCCCCTTTTGCCCATAGATCGATCCCCTTTCCTAAAAAAAAAAAGCTCTATGTTCCTTCAAACCCCCAGCTTCCTCAAAAACCCCCCCTCCTAAAAACCCTAGCTGCTCCCCCCAAAAAAAACGCCTAGTTGCCTCTCCTCGAAAAAAACCTAGTTTACCTCACCTAAAACCTATAGTTGCCTCTCCAAAAAAAAAAAAATATTCCTTAACCCTAGAAAGGTTCCCCCCTTTTATACTAGAGATAAAAAAAAGAAAGCACTTTTGATAGTTTGCAAAATTAACTATTACCAACATCTGAATCCATGACTCTCTCTCACCAAAACACATCAAATACTTGTTCCTAAACAAATTTATCTTAGTAAGTGTCTCTTACATTTCTAGGGTTTAAATACTAAGTTTCAGAATCTAAGATTTAAAGTTTGGGCTTCGCTTTGGAAATATCTCAAAACATCAAAACCCAAACCAAGATTAGCGATTTTATATTTGTCGTTTATAGGGTTTCATTCTGGGAAGTGTAGAAAGCCTAGGCACAAAATCTAGACTTTTAAAACTACTAACTACAAAATCAAGCGGTAAAATATATCTTTTCGGGATTGAGGTTGTTGAGCCTTGAAATCCCCCCACTTTTGAAACCTTTGCTCATTTATCTCATTTTCTCTTCCTCTCTTTTTCTAGAAAAATGAAATGAAAAATGAGTCATATGAGTTGGAGAACTTTTTTATATTAAGACAAATTTCATATTTTCCCTCAAAACTGTCATCTTTTTACAAATACCACAAATAATAACCCTTCTTCTTACTTTTCTTTTGATGTTTGGAAAATTAGGGAATTATTACAACACTAATCAAAGAATATACATACTTGTAATTGACATCAAATATTATTGTCCTAATGACAGGTAGATATTTCTTTACAGAAAAACCTACAAAATTTTATGCTATGAAAATAACTCTTGCAGCCTAATGGGGAACCGGGCAAAGGAATATAAGTTACAGAGTTAGGGGTGGGCTATTATCTCTTGCAACTGTTTCATGAAGTTGATGTTAACGATGTTATAAACAATGGGCCATGGCATTTTAATCAAAAAATATTAATCTTATGAAGGCTTTCGGCGATTGATCAGGCTAAGAGGGTTCCTCTGACCCATGTGGCATTTTGGGTTAAAATCCATGGTTTGCTTGCAGGCTTTTGTACCAGTAAGATCGTGCAAGATATTGGGAATTATGTGGGATTTTTTCTTCATTCTGATCCGAAAAGTTTCTTGGGTGGTTCTTGGCGTTATTTGTTACAAATCCGAGTGGATATAGATGTTCATCAACCTTTAAAAAGAAGCCTGAAAATCAAACAAATTGGTGGCTAATGGGTATGGGTGTATTTTCAATATGAGAGATTGTCATTTTTTTGCTTCTTATGCAAGTGTCTTGGCCATACTGATCGAATGCAATCGCTTGTAGGGATATGATAATGGGATCTTCTACGCCAATATGGTCCTCTGGATGAGCCGTGCCTCGTAGATCAGAACTTATCATCAGGATAAATGGTTTAAGATTATTTCGGCACCTTCCATGCCTCCTGTGATGCTTGCTGTTACCTGTGATTGACAAATTAGCCAAACCTCGAAAAATTAGTAATTTTCAGAAAAAAATGACAAAATAATTATAATAATAATAATATTTTTCAGAATGGTTTAGGAAGCTAGAAAATTAACAGATGCGGATGTACCAGCAGTTACGCCGTTGGATTCGATCTCGCGAAATCCGGTGGCGAAAAAGTTTGATCGAATTAAGAGACGGTCGAATATTTTATGATTTTATAGGCGATAAATGCATGAAATGGCTGGTGAGATTTTTCTGAAAATATAGTAGTAAGGAAATAGCTTGGTAAGTTAATTTAAAATAAATTGAGCCCAAAAATAAATTGTTTCGGGACGAGGAAGCAGTAGAATAAAGAGAGATAGACCGCATGTATGATGTGAAGTATATCCATAAATAAAATAAAAAGGATAAAAGTCGAAAGGAAAGGAAAAAGCGAGCAGGACGGAGAGAGTGAGAGCAAGAAGAGGAGAGAAAAAGGAAAATGAGTTTTTCGTTTATCTACGAGATCATAATCGATTTTGTGGGTTTCGTGAGCAAAGGCAAAGTCGATTGCGCATTCAGTTTACGTGTAGATACCAAAATCTTAGGTTTCGTCGAAGGCTGCGAGTGGGGACTTTCTGCCAAACATTTCTAACTTAAAGGTCATTTAATGACTTGGAGTTTTCTTCGTCGTGAGTAGTAAATTTGATCCTAAAATCTTGGGAATTGAGTGCTGTAAGAATTACAGGAATTTCGGAATTTACATTTCGGAGAGTCAGATTAGATATTTTGAAATTGTTTTCAGAAACTTTGGATAGGATTTTAAAAGTTGTTTCGAAGGCGATCTCGGATTAATGTTGAGATTTGGTTTTGATCCCGGATGATGCTGGGTTTGTTGTGTGTTTTTACCCAGGTATCTTGTAATTTGTTGATGAATGGAACCAAAAAAATGGTTTATGGCGTGAAGGGACCAAGAGGTGGCCTATTATATATGCGTTCGAGATTTAGGCAATTTTGTGTGCATTGTTAGAAAAATAAATAATATGCGGTTGTGTGTAAAAATCATGTTAATATATGCTTGCGTGATGTATTAACATGGAAATTGTGATGAATGGAAGTTATATGTAAATATATAAATTATTTGGAATTTATAAATCATGCGTGATATGGCACTGACACCATAGCATGAAATGGCGTGATTGCATTTCATATGCACGGTTATAATGTCGAGTCATTTGTGGAATTTTATGGTATTGGTTGTCGCGATTCTTGGTGAATGTGTAGTGAGATCGAAAATTAGGACAACGTCCAAAATTGAGACTCGCATTAATGCATACAAATAATAATAATAAATTTCGCGTGTTTTACAGGTGAAGCCAGATGGAGCGAGATCCTGGGGTGAAAGAGGCCGGAAATTTTATTACAGTGGGCAGCAATATGTATCCACTTGATGAGTTCGAAAGTGTCGGAAGGCGTCTGAAACTCTTGGTGAGGTCTGGAATTTGTAACCTAAATAAACACATGAGATTTGGTAAAATTGAATAAACATTGGAGGGTTGTCCAATGGGTTGAGTCATTGGGTAAAACACTAATGACTGGTTTTCACACTTGGCATTGCAGGTGTGAGGGAGTCAGTCGGGACTCGGGTTGTGGGCATGAGAAGTCTCATCTAAATGCATGTGAAGTAATATTAAGTAGGATTGTATTATTTATATGGAATGTGATTGGGCGTTTTCATGGTTGCCTGTTGCGTGTAGATTTTAGGTGGGAGTAGTCCTTGTAAGAGAATTTTCCTCTTGGGCATTGCTACTTGGTCATAGCACACCTTATTTGAGGTCTGGGGGTGAGACAGGGAGGCAGTTCAATGAGGCTGGGAGATTATAGAAGGAGGCTAGATGTATGGCCTTAATTATTTCCTTTGTAAGAAGTATTTAGTATAAAAAAATTTACAACTAAATTCTTCTAGGACTATTAATAAATAATCAGGGATATAATCAAGTGAGGCAGCGATTGGGACTCTTACGAGAGCTACAATTAAGTGTTTTATTTTCATATTTTAGATTTAAATGTGAATGAATGAGTCTCGAAATGGATGGGTTGTAAGTGAGATGGACGGATGGATACTATGGGGTCGATACCACTTCCGGCGGTGCTCTTGTTATAATTATATTGTTATACGTGTTGTATGTTGAGTGGCTCACTGCATGAAGAATTTCTTTCGATTTTTGTGAAAATATGGATCACTATAAATGGGGCCATATGATATGATATCGAATTCGCGCGAAATTGAGAATTAGGATGACAGTTCAGCGGAATTTAATTTGGGGCATCCAACATGACTATGGGATAATACAGTTACCATGGCTAGGAATCATGGGGATGCAACAATTGTTACATCCCATGTGGCAGTGGCAACATTGAATAATAAGGGGAAGGGTATCTTGCTAGGAGAAATACCTAATCACGGTTAGGCTATAATTGTTCCTGACAACAATGATGATGCTCTTCTAATGGTGGCATCCAAACGAAAAGGATGGCAGATGAGAACGCGATAGCCCAATCCATGCATGATCATCACATGGGACAGAATGTTCTATAAAACTGTAGAATAATGAACCACTATTTTGGTGGGTGCTGGACATCAGCCTTACAAAATATATTCTTAAGTTACTGGAGTTCAATGTTGACGCGGCTTCCCACGCAAAATTTGTGTTTTAATTGGATTTAATCCACTTTAAGTAATATAGTTTGTTTTTCTTGATGGAAACCAGATTAAATGACTCAAAGATGGATAATATACGGATGACACTTGGTTATGAGGGTTGTATTGTAGTAGCAAGTTCTGGTAATAGTGGGGGACTGGCTATGTTGTGGAAAGAGGAACAATGGGCCCGGGTGATTGATTTCTCTAATAACTTTATTGATTTGGAAGTAATTATAGTAAATTCGGAATGGTGGAGACTAACTGGTTAATATGGCTATCCGAAGAGGAGTAGCAGGCGAGATGCTTGGAATATGTTGCGAATGTTGTCTCAAACGTCTCCACTTCCGTGGTGCTGCGTTGGAGATTTTAATGATCTTCTTACTCAGCAAAAGAAACGAGGTAGATTATAGCATCCAGACTGGCAGATCAGAGGTTTTCGTGAGGCTATCCAGGATAGTGGATTATGATTTGGTATGTTGGGTTTGGGCCCTTCACATGTGAAGTAAAACCTAAATTGTGGCTGCCGCTTGTCTCGGCTTATTTAAGTGGAATTAATGTCGGATAGGGAAAAAGTAGATAATAACCATTTCGTGAGAAATATAGCGTGAGAGGAGGAAGGAGGAGGGAAGAAAGCGTTTTGTGATTTTCGCACGCTCAGCGATGATGGATTTTCGGATTACAGCTGCGGATTTTCACGGTTAATCGGTACACGATTTTTGGGCCGGGTTAAACAAGCGTGATACTTCATTACATGCGGTTGGATCGTTGATATGATATCGAGCGGGGGAGATAAGTCTTCGCGGTTTGTATTACGCTTTTTAGAGGTCTTTCTTTTTCTTCTTTTCGCGTCGGAAGCATGGGTGTTTAATTCTGGATTGCTCGCTATAGCACGTTTTTAGTTACTTTGTAGATATCTCTTGTACCTCTTATTGATCGTAGTGTTTATTTAACAGTGCAGACGGCCATGGTTTCCGCTTTACTTTAAGGGGTTTTCAACATGGGTCGCTCAATTTGTGTCTCTTGTGTGCTATTGATTTATGTTTTGCTCTATATATTTTTATTGGTTCTCCTCATAAGTTCTCTTGCAAGTAAAGGGAATTTGGTGCATTGCCTTTTTTGCTCTGTTATTTAGTTTGTTTATTGTGTTGACCGGTTTCCCCTTATCATAGTGGTGTCGAGCCTAAGTTGTTAGTGGTTGTTTTTACTTGCTTGAAGATGGGCATATATGAAATGGTATCTTTGAATGGAGCAAACTATCACTATTGGAAGGGTAAGATGAAGGGACTTGCTATTTGTGAAGAATATGCATATTCTGTCTTTGGCGCCTTGAAGCGAGAATTATATCTAATGAAGAGTGGGGTTTTGAGCATGGTAGTAATGCGGTTTATCGGAGGCACTTTGTAAGATGAACCCATTTATAATCTTATTGTCATGAGACACATCACAAGAACTATGCTTAAGCAGCTTAGAATCCTTGTAATGCTTCGTCGAGAGAACAACAAATTGTACTTGTTGAAGAATTTTGTTGAATTGGAAGTACAAGGATCTTAACTCCATTCTTGACACTTGAGTGAATTTCAAGACGTTGTGATCGATTAATCGACTGCGGGTGTCAGGATTTGATGATGATGTGTTGGGGTTATTTCTATTAATAACTCTACGATTCGTAGGAGACTTGTTTTGAGTTTCCATGATTAGTCTTGCACCCCAATGGCATTGTTCTTTACAAATGGCAAGGCAAGTCTTTCTTAATAAGAAAGAAGATGAGACGGAAGGCGCGAGTACCTTTCTCATTCGGAGTGCTATTCTTGAGGAAGCGAGGAGTTGAAAATTAGTAAGAGCAGAGCGAGAGCAAGTCAGATCTGATGCAAGAATATTAATTCATTATATTGTCACAAAATAGGGCACATCAAGGAAGCATTTTCTATGGAAGAAGAGTAAAGAAAAAGGGGTAGCGAAGAAGAAGGATCATGATGATCGTGATTGTGTGACCTCTTGCTACCGGTGATGATCTTGTTATTCTCCATGACCTAATTCCTTAATCTTGTATACGATGAGCATGTGTAATTGATAGTGGTGCTACCTTTGCATGTTACAACCCGAGGAAGGAGTTCTTCATCTTACACTCTAGGTGATTTTGGAATTTTGAAGATGGGTAATGATGGCGTGTCGAGGTTATTGGGGTTGGTGATGTCTGTTTTGCAAACCAACATGGGAATCTGATTGCTACTAAGAATTGAACATGCTCCGGATGTTCGCTTTAATTTTGATCTCTATGCGGGTACTTGATGATCTTTGGTGTGCTCCACTTGGATTGCGGAAAGTGGAAACTCTGGTAACTTAAGTTGTGGCAAAAGGGCGAGAAGAGTTCAAAGTTGTATTGAATGAAAGCTTTGGTTGCTAGTGGCGATTAATGAATGCTATGGATATAGAGGCTTCTTTGTGCACTTTGAGGAAACCCAGTCATATCGGTGAGAAGGGTTGGTGTTTAGCAAAGAAGGATATGCTTTGGGTTTGAAGAATATAGATTTGGAAGTATTGCAATTCTGTGATTGGTAAGCAAACCGGGTATCCTTGAGAAGCATCCTCCCTCGAAAATCGACTTGCTTGAAATGGTGCATTCGGATGTTTGTGGCCCTTGAAGGTGAAATCAGCTGATGGTGCACTTTATTTTGTCACATTTATTGATGATTATTCAGAAAGCTTTGGGTGCATGCTTTTAGTAGATAGAGTGTTGGAAAAGTTCAAAGTTTCATCTCAGTTGAGAGCGAGTGAGACTAAACTAAATGCATCCGTCTCCGACAATGGTGGTGAGTATTGGACAACACAGTATCTAAACTAGCCAAAGCAGCATGGCATACACGTGAGAAGACTCTCCACAAAACTCTCCCATTTGAATGGTTTGGCGAGAGAGGATGAAACGGGACGTGATTGAGAGAGTGAGGTGTATCTTTCTACGAAGCTAAGTTACCCAAGCATACAGGGTGAGGCCTTTGTACACGGCTGGTGCGCGTGATCATCTTAGTCTTGCTGTTGCTTTGAATAGTGAGTGCCAAACAAAATTTGGTTTAGCGAGAATGTGAATATGATCACTTAGGGTTTTAGTTTTTAAAGTTTTGTGCATGTTCAAAGGATGAAAAGATCCAAGTTGGATGCAAAGTCAAAGCGTGCATATTCATTGGGCTATGGTGAGGATGAATTTGGTTCACAGGTTCTATGATCTATTGAAGAAGCTTGTTAGAAGCCGTGATGTGAAATTCATGGAAGATCAAACCATTGAAGACGACCCAGACCTGGATGGAGAAGTCTACACCTAAGGAAGGCAGTAGGGTGTGGCTGATTTTGAACTGTTCGTAGCCTATTCGAGGAGATACGAATACGTGTTAGAATGATGTGATCAGCAACCTACGTATAAAGTAGATGTTTCTGTTGATGATGATGAAGAGAGACATGACATGTCACAGATGAAAATCGAGTGATCTTGTCAGACCACCTCAAGTTCAAGCGAGGAGTCAACGGGGAGAGACAACCTTCTAGGGTATTCTCTGATGGTATGTGATTCTAATGGATGATGAAGAACTGAGTGCTTTCTGAGAGGCCATGGAGAGTGAAGAAAGAAAAGTGGCTGGATGCAATGAAGGGATGAAGATAAATCCTTACATGATAATCACACTTTTGATTTAGTGAAGTTGCCTAAAGGTAAGAGGGCCTGGATAACGAGGAATTGTATCTATAGAGTGGAACGTGAAAGTAGCAGCTATGTCTCTAAGTATAAAAAAGCAGTTAGTGGTGAAGGGCTTTAGTCAAAGGAAGGGTCATTGTTGATTTTAATGAGATTTTCTACTCTGTGGTAAAAATGTCATCCGTAAATGGCTGTTGAGTTGTTTTGGCTCTGCTCTTGATTTGGAGGTAGAGCAAATGGATGCTGCTTAAGCTTTCTTCTGGTGATTTGGAAGAAGAGATCTATATGAAACAGCTTTGATGGGTTTCATATTTGAAGGAAAGAAGACTATGTGTAGACTTAGAAGACTATATATGGTTGAGAAACGGGCTCAGCGGTGGAAGTTTGAGTTTGTTATATAGCTGACGAGGCTCTGGGAAGACTACTTCGACCATTGTGTCTTTGTCGGCAGTTTTCTAATGATGACTTCATTATCTGATTATTTATATGTTGATGACATGCTTATTGTTTAGGAAAAATGTTTCTAGGTTTGACGGGTTAAAGGCAATTAGAAGAATCATTTATATATGAAGGACGTAGAGTACTAAATGATTCTTGGTATAAGAATCATCTGTGACAGAGGAAAAAGTTGGTATCACAAGAGAACACTACATTAAAAGAGTGTTCTTGGAGATTGATATGGAAAAGTGAGAGTAGTAAGCACTCCTCTTTGCTACTCCATTTTAAGTTGAGTTCTAAACAAAGTCCATCAAATGAAGATGTAATTATATATACAACGGGTTCATATGCATGTATCTGCGATTAGGAAGTTTGATGTATGCAATGGTGTGCCTGGGCTGGATATAGCACATGCTGTTGAGTCTGCCGGTCCCTGGTAGATTTTTGTCAAACCCGGGTGAGAGCATTGGAATGCTGTAAATTGATTTTTGGTATCTTCAGTACTGTTAATATGATGCTTTTGTTTTGTTGATGATACAGCCCTACTGGTGGGATACTTAGACTCAGATATGGCTGGAGATGTGATTCCAAGAGTCGAACGGGTTATATGATTAAATTCTGAGGGGAGTTTGTGACTTGGCGATCCCAGGTTAAGAGGTGTGTAGCTTTGTCTACCTCTGAGGCAAAATTTATTTATATTCAGAAGCATGCAAGGAGTTGCTATGGGTGAAGAAATTCTTGTGGAGCTTGGTGTTGTTCAAGATAAATACTCCCAATATTTGTGGATAGTTAGAGTCTTATTTATCTTGGTAAGGCTTCAGCTTCATTTAAGGTCTAAGCACATTGACATGAGATATCATTGGATCTGGGATACTTTGGATGCTAAGTTATTTAGGCGGCTAAAATTCATAGTGATGATAATGAGTCTTTGATATGATGGTTAGGCGTTCACAAAGAAAGGGAAGTTGAAGTTTATTTGTGAGATTCTTTGGTTTGGCGATCATCTGCATAGTTGTGAGGGGAGGCTTGTTGTTGGGTTTTGGGCTCCCTTCTATGTGGAGTAAAGCCCAAATTGTGAGAGACCCACTTATGCCATTTATTTAAGTGGAGAGGTGTCGAGATTAGGGAAAAGTAAGATGTGCTCATTTAAGTAGAAATATAGTAGCAAAAGAGAGAGGAGGAGAAGAAAACGCTGTGATTTTGTGTCAGGTGGGATGGGTACTTCCGTAATGCAAATTCTTGATTCGTTCACCGTTGGATCGGGATTTTTGGGACAGCGGGGTTATTGACGTGATATTAGATTCTGTATGGTTGGATCGTGTCACAATATATGAGTAGGGGAGATAAGTCGCTTGTGATTTTATGTTACTAACTTTTGGGAGTGCTTTTCTTTTTCTTCTTATTTCGCATCGGAAGCATTGGTGTTTAATTCTAGATTGTTGGCTATAACACGTTTTTGGTGCACTTATTGGAAACTCTCTTGTACCTCTATTGATCATTCATAGTGAAGCCTATTTTTGATGCAGACTGACCGTGGTTTTTACCCTTACTTTAGGGGCTTTCATGATCAAACAAATTGTCTGCTTGTGTCTTTATTGATTTTTGTTTTTGCTCTTTATATTTTATTGGTCCTCCTCATAGGATTCTTACAAGTAAAGGGAATTTAATTGCGCTACCTTTTCTTCTGTATTCGGTTTGTTATTGTGTTGTAGGTTTTGTATCGGGTATGCATGCATGGTTATCCTTTTACTTGGGAAAATCCCTGGGTACTCCGACTTGGGTTGATGAATGTTTGGACAGTGCTATGGCGTCACACACTTGCAGTTTGTGTTTTCAAAGAAGCTTTGTTTACAGTGTCGAAGCATCCGCATCTGACCATCTTCCAATTTTTCTTGATACTGGCTTAACACAGAAGAGAGGTCATCAGTTGAAGTTTCAATTTTGAAACTATATGGATCCTAATAACCAGATTCTGGTGAGGTTATAAAAGATAGTTGGGTAGTGTTAGTGGGTGAACCAATTCTTGGCAAAATTCAAATTCGTTATTGTGGCCTAGCTTTGCAATCATGAGGTGGCCTGTAGAGGATTCCAGTGAATCAATTCTTGATTTACGGAATCCTCGTTGATTGCAGGAGATATAGTTTAGGAGATATGGTTTCCATTGATTTGTTATACGATTTTCATTTGTAATTATCTTTCCTAATTTATCTCTATATTCAAACTCTACTTTGTTTGCATACGTCTATATATGTGAAACTCAACCCCATATAATTGTGGTGGTTTACAAACATTGTTATTGTATTGTAACCTTCTTTGGATTAACCTCTGGAAACTCCTCATGGCTGATTCTTCCTTCTCCTTCAATACCATGATTCACATGAATGCACCTTAAACTCTCCACAGAATTATCTTTTTTGGCAGAAATCAACTTCTCCCACTAACTAACTGTCTCCAAGAATCTCCTTAGCATAATCGATGGTTCCCGTTGCAGTGCCTCTATTCCCTATTGCGGCTGATTGCTTCTCAATCGAATCCTAAATATGTGGAATGGCAACTTCAAGACCAACGTCTTCTCAATCTCCTCTTCTCCTCATTGATTAAAAAAGCCATGGCCGAAGTTCTTGGTCTCACCATTGCTCGTGATGGCTGGCTTGCCTTGGAAAATTCCTTCAGCCATATTTCCAAGACTCGTGAGCTTCGCATAAAAGATGATTTGAAACTCATCAAACGTGGCACCCGAAGTGTTACTGAATATTCTCGTTCATTCAAGTCTCTATGCGATCAACTCATTGCAATGGGCACTCGGTTGGGCTGACACGAACAAAGTTCACTGGTATCTCAGAGGATTGAGCGCTGATTTGCTCATTTTCTGCCCCAGATCTCTCTGGTAATACCCACCTTTAAAGACTTGGTTCCCAAAGCTGAAAGCTTTGATATTTTCAAAGTCACTCAGGTCTTCCTCCCTTGTTTCCCTCTGCTCTGCTTTTCTGCCACCACAGGTCTTTTCCTTAGTCTCGAGGTGGTAGTTCCTCCAAGTCCGTCTCGTTCTCATGGCAGCCTGGCCGACCAAGGCCATGGACGTGGTAAACGTGGCTCCTATACCTCTCGGTGTCAAATCTGCAAGACTGAAGGTCACACTGCTGATCGTTGTAGGAGTCGTTACGATCATCGTGCTATGACCTACGACACAACTTTGCTGACTTTTACCACCGCCTGTTCTTTCTCCAATGGCTCCTGGCATGACCCTGATCCTTCTTAGTTGGACAGGTTGATCCTATCTCTTTGTGATGTGGATTTGTGTAATAGTAGGAAATGGTTCTTCTCTTCCTATTACCCATACAGACATGCTCTCTCCCTTTTCCAATTTTCAAATTTTAGATATGTTTTTGTTGTTCCGCGTCTTACCAAAAACTTGTTGTCCATAAACATCATGCTAACCTCCTGATTTTCCTTTCTTTGTCACCTTTTCTCATGATACTTTTGTTGTACATAATCGCATAACCAAACGACAGTGGCAAAGTAAACAAGAAAGTGAATCTGTATCTGTATGTGATGGAATGTGGCAACTCTGCATTTGTTTATGTCCTTAGAAATAAGAATTTACATGCTTCCTTTAAATTATGGCATGCTCGTTTTGGTCATGTAAATCACTCTATTCGTCTAATCCATCTCTTTGCTCTACTTGTCAACTCGCTAAGAGCCATCGCTTGTCTTTCCCCCCGAATACTACTCGATCTAATGTTGTTTTAGGTCTCATCCATTGCGATATTTGGTGTCCTGCTCCCATCAAATCTAATTTGGGATTTAACTATTATGTGTTGTTATGATGAATACTCTCGATTTACTTGGCTTTATCCACTAAAATTAAAACATGATTTCTTCGATATTTTCCTCTATGGCATTCCAAATTGGTTGAAATCAATCTCCACCAAATCAAGATTTTTTTCAAAGCGATGGCGGTGCCGAATTAAGCGCAAACATCGTCATGCGACAGAAGCAGCCTTGCTCTCCTCTTCTCACTTCCCACCTGTTCCTCCTCGGTATTGGGTTGGCGCTTTCACCACGCTGCGACCTACATTATCAACCGGTTGCCTATGCTTGTTCTTGGTGGCCTTTCACCTTTTGAAGTTTTTGTAATGTGGGTCCAGCCCATTTTTTATACTTAAGCCCATTAGGGCTACAACCTACGGGTTTTAATATAGAAATCTGAGGAGGCGGGCTGCGGTGTTACGGAGGCGAAAGGGGCGTCTTGTGGGCGTTTTAAGACGAAAAATCTGCGTGACAATTTTTTATTTCTGTGAGAAACTTTTTCAGTCAATTTTTTTGGGCAATCGGAGAGCTGGGCATGTGATCGGGTGCTATACGGTGAAGCGGTGAAGCGACCAGTTGTATAAAAATTTGGGTGAGATCTTCTTGATATTCTTTGATTTGAGGCTAGATATGCACATTATTTTATTCACTATATTTAGATATTGATTTAGTTTGGATTTTGGGATCTTGAAGTGCGTCTTGATTGTGTTAACTAGGTGTTGAACCTAGTTTAGAATTAGGTTTGTACCTAAATTATTATAGTGGATATTTGGGTGGACTCCGACAAATGTCCCGTGGTTTTTCCTCTTCTCACTTTGGGGGAGGCTTTCTACGTTAAAAATTCTCTCTGTTTTTTTTTTTGTGATTATCTCCTTGGCATATTATTTTTTGCCAGTTTGCATTTGTGACTCACAGGGTTAAATCAACAAGGAAGACTGTGGATCTTATGTTTATTTCCCACGACAAGTGGTATCGAGACCAGGTTCGTATGCAGGTATTGTGGTTGGTGTTGGTTTAAAAATGGAGGAATGTTGGGAGCATTATGATTAGATTAACCTCGTCTAATTATTCTATCTTGGAAGCGAATGGAAGATATTCTTTATTGCAAGGATTTATATGCGCTGATGATGGGGATACGTAAACCCGAATATCGGCGAATGGAAGATCATGCATAGAAAAACAGTAGCTCTAATCAGACAGTGGGTAGACCAGAGTGTATTTCATCACGTGTCACAGTGTTCAAACTGGAACATTAAGTCTATGTACGAGCGAAGAAGCGAGCGAGGAATAAACCACTGATTAGAAGGCTAGTAAATCGAAGTATAAAAATGGGCCTGTGTGCTTGAGCACATTGACTTCAAGGGTTGGTGAACCGGTTAAATGCTATGAAGATGAAGATTGAAGTGAGTTACGAGCATTGTTAGCACGAGTTCTTTGCGGATAGTTGGGATACTCTAGTTATCTCACTTAGTAACTCGGCTCCTAATGGCAATTTAACCATGGATATGGTAAAAAATGAGTTGTTTAATGAAGAAGCCCCGGAAGAGGAAGAGACAGATATCTTGAGCGAGAACTGTGGAAAAACGAGGAAAGAAAGTGTAAAATAAAGACCTAAGGGTAGAGTAGTATAATCCAAGGCAATTCGCAATCTAGAGGAAAGTCTAGTGAAAGAAAGTGTTATCATTGTGGTAAGGAAGGACATATGAAAAGAAATTGTTATGCTTGAAAGCGGGAACAAAAAGGCAAAAATCGGAGGAAAGATGAAAATAAATACTAATTTGCTTTATCGGCGAAGATGTAGCGGAGTTCTATATTTGGAGATGAAAGGAAGAATGTTTGCCACATTTACGGATAATGGGTTGAGTGGATTATTGATCTGACAGCCTCTTATCATGTTACTGCAATAAGGAGTTCTTCACATCGTCTGGTGGGACTTTGATTCTTGTGAATGCGGTGGCCACCGGCTACTCCCGAAGAAGGTGTGTGGGTATTAGTGATGTTTGCATCTCAGTGGACGTTGGTTGTTCGTGTCTATGAGAGATCTGTGCGGCATGTTCACGACTTACGTCTTAATCTTATTTAAGGTTGCCTTGGATCGGGAAGGATATGTGAATTACTTGTGCGGTAAATGGAAGCTTACCTACAAGGTTCTTTAGTATTTGCTAGAGGCAAGGTTAGAAGCACACTTCTGGGACAGTTGTGAAAATATGTGGAGATGAATTGAATCTCTGGCCAGAAGATGGTTCCTCCCTAAATTTATGGCACAAAGATTGGGTCACATGGTGAGAAAGGGTTACATATACTAGCCAAAAGGCTCTCATTCCTTTTTACAAGGAAGCAGTCTTAACCACTTGTGATTATTGTTTATTGGAAAACATCATAGAGTTTCTTTTCTAAATCTTCAAAGAAAATCTAATATTTTGGAATTGGTTTATTACGATGTTTGTGGTCCCTTTGAAGGTGGAGTCCTTGGTGGAAATAGATGTTTTGTCACATTCGGTGATGATGCATCAAAGAAGGTGTGTGGAGTTTATTTGTTGAAGGCGAAGATCAAATTAATATCAGTTTTCGGAAATTTCATGCCTTAGTTGAAAGAGACGGAAAGTTTTTGGAAGTGTCTTCGTCGCGACAATGGAGGTGAGTATACATCAAGGAGTTTAGAAACTCTTGCTTTCGGCGCATGGTATTAGACATGAGAAAATGATTCCGCGATGCTTTCATGGCCCATGATGGTGTTGTAGAGAGGATGAACCGCACTATTGTTGAGAAGGACCAGTGCATGCTGAAATGACGACCCAGGTGTTTTGGATGAAGCTATTAAAATGCGCTTGTTACTTGATAAATAGGTCTCCCTCGGTTCCTTTGGAGTTTGACATTCCGGAGAAGGTATGGACGGAAAAGATGTTGTTTACAATCATCTTAAGGTTTTTTGGAGTCGCAGGCTTTTGCACGTGCTACAAAATGAAGTCTCAGCTTGATGAAGCACTTATGTATCCTTGTTAGGTATGGAAATGAAGAGTTTGAATCTGAATTATGGGATCCAGTGAAAAAAAGAAGATTTTAGTAGAGATGTGATATTTTATGAAGATCGGACTATTTAGTTGTGAGGAAAATTTGAAAGGTTGAAGCTATATGATGATGGTGTTATTGATCCTCACAGTTTATTCATTTCCTTTGCGGCGATACTATAGATGGGGGAAGCGAGATGGTAGTGATGAAACATGCAAGACGAGTGGTTGATGATGGGATATTTGTAGAGTGATCAAGGTATTGAAGCGGGGAAAGCTGACCTCCTCGACAGTCATTTCGGAACCTGAATGATAGAAGGACTAATAGGAAAGTGAATCCCATCAAAATGCATCATATGATTTGGTGATTCTTGATGAGGGCGGAGAATTTTCCACAGGAAATGCAGACTCTGAGATGGGTAAGGCTGGATGAAAATTATCGGAAATGGAGGAATTTCTTTGTTAAGGAAATGACATGAGTTGGTGTGGAACTTCCAAGGCGAGAAAGGCATTAAGGAACAAATGGGTGTTCAAGTTGAAGAAAAGATAGTGATGGAAAATTCTTTGAAGTATAAGCCGTTGTTAGTAAAGGTTTGGGCAGAAAAAGGGTATTGACTTTGATGAGATATTCTCTCAGTTGTGAAAATGTCTTATATCGAGTTGTTTTGAGTTTAGCGCTAGTTTAGACCACTGAGCGAGTAGTTGAGTGTGAAGGCACTTTCTTCATGGTGATTTGAATGAAGAGATTTACTATCTAACTGAGGTTTGAAGTAAAGAGTAAGAACCGCATGGTTTGCAAATTAAAGAAAAGTCTTTACAGCGAGCAAGCGCGAGGCGATTAGTCACAGTTTAATTCTTTTATGAGTACAAGCCCACGGTATAAGAGGACGGATCTGGATCATTGTGTTTATTTCAGGAAGTTTACAAATGGTAACTTCATTATTCTTTTACTTTATGTTGATGATATGTTAATAAGCGAGAATGATTGAAAATTGATTGCGAGTTGAAAGAGAGGTTGTTCGAGTCCTTTGACATGAAGGACTTAGGGCCTGCAAAACAAATGTTGGGTATGCGAATTACTCGAGATAGAAAGGCAAAGAAGTTGTGGTTGTCACAGGAAAAGTATGTTGAACGTGTGCTTGAAAGGTTCAATATGAAAGATGCTAAGTCGGTTAGCACACCTCTAGCCCGATCCCTTTAACACTTGAAGCTTATGCCTACTACAACGGATGAAAGGAAAAAAGATGGCTCTGACCCTTACTCCTCTGATGAGGTCTGTGTATTGTATGGTTTTGTACAAGGCACGATATTGCACATCTTTATTAGTCTGATGGTAGATTTCTCTCAAATCGAGAAGGAGCATTGGGAAGCTGATGAAATGGATCTTCAAATATTTGAGGGGTACTTAGTGTGTTTGAATTTTGGGGGTTCAGACACCGATTGTGGTTTACGGATCTTGATATAGCGGGTGACCTTGATGGTAGAAGTCGGTGGCTTACGGGTTTTATTCACTTTCTTTGGGGAAATTTGTTTCATGGCGAGTCTAAGTGAAGTGTGTCGCTTTAGTATGCTGCGAAACGGAATATATAACGTAATGAGCTTGACAAAAGAGATGTTATGGATGAAGAGATTTGTCTCCGAGAAATTTACAGGTTTGATGCAAGATGAGTATGTTGTGTTTGTGATAGTCAGTGCTATGGACTTGAGCAAGAATGCCATTGCCATTCGATTACAAAACGCACATGTGTTGAGATATCATTGGTTCTGAGATGTCATTGGAAAGAGCTTATGAAGCAAGAAGATTCACCTGATTTTAATCCTACGATATGATGACAAAAGTTGTTACCGGAGGAAGTTTGTGACTTTGTCTTGGGTCGGCCGGCATGGACTCCTAAGCGAGATGTTAGAGTGTAATCTCCCCCTGCTATGTTGGGGTACGGAGGGGAGATTGTAATGGAGTCAGTTGATTTTTAAGCGGCCCGTTTTTATCTTGGCCCGTGGGGCTACAGCCTCGAGGTTTAATAAATGTCCCCGGGGAGGCGGGCTGCGGGTGTTTTACGGGCGAAAAGGAGGGGCGTCTTTGTGGGCGTTTTTTACAGGCGAAAAAATCTGCGCAGCCGACAATTTTTATTTCTCGTGACTTTTTTTCGATCCAATTTTTTGGGCAATCGGCGAGGCGTGATCAGTCTTTATACGATTGAAGCGAGTGAGAGCGACGATTTATCTGTTTGGGTGAGATCTTCATCAATCTACATCTTGATTTGAGGCTAGATATGCCTATTATTTTATTCGCTATATTTAGATGATTTCATTGATTTTTGGGATCTTGAGGTGCATCTTCGAGTTGTGTTGAAAGCCCCAGGTGTTGAGCGCAGTTTAGAATTAGGTTTTGTCTAGAATTATTATAGTGGATATTTGGGTGGACTCCGACAAATGTCGTGGTTTTCTCTTACCCGCTTTGGGGGAGGTTTGCGTTAAAATTACTCTGTTTTTTTTTTTTGTGATTATCTCCTTGGCATATTATTTTTCTTGACTGCATTTTATTGACTCCCAACAGGTTAAATCAATAAGGGAAAATATTCAGTCTTGTGTTTATTTCCCAACAGTTTTATTTGGTAAGTCTCCTAATTATGAGAATTTCCATCCCTTCAGCTGTCGTGTTTACCCATGCATACGGGATTATGCACCTCACAAATTTTCTCCCCGTAGCTTACCATGTATTTTTCTTGGTTAGAGTTCCTCACATAAAGGCTTCTGTTGTTTTGACACCACAACTTCTCGCACATATATTACATGTCATGCTCGCTTTGATGAATATTTTTCCCCTTGCCAAATACTTCCAGTGCCACTTCTATTGCTAACATTGGTTTCTCAAATTTTTTTGAACCCTGCTCCCTTGAACCATCTCCTAGCACATCGTCTCCTACTACTACGCGGGTCCCTCCTACTCCTCCTTATCATTTTTGTGCAGATGACTCTGCTGTTGAACCCTTGTAGGTTTCCTCTTTTGCTACGGAGTCAACATCTACTATGGCCTTGGTTCCTTCTGCAGCTCCCATGGACCCAATTCATGCCACTACTTCAGCAGCTCCTTTTGCTTCTCATCTCATGATTACACGTGCCAAATCCGGAATTTTCAAGACACGACGCCCTGCTCATCTCAGCTTTGTGCAGTCTTCTCCATTGATCCGTGCAGTGCTTGCCACCTCTGAGCCTAAGGGATTTAAATCAATTGCCAAAAACCCAGCTTGGCTTGCTGCCATGGATGACGAGATAAAGGCGCTTTAAACAAATCATACTTGGATCTTGTTCCTCTCTGGCCTCAATAATGTAATATGTAGCTTCAAATGGGTTTTTGGCCTAAATTTCTTTCCGATGGATTCATTGAGCGCTTCAAAGCGCGCCTCGTTGAAAAGGGCTACACTCAACTTCCCGGTCTTGATTACACGGACACCTTCATCCTTGTAGTCAAAGCCTCTCTCTCGCCGTGTCCACAAATGGCCCCTACGTCAACTTGACGGTTAAAATGCCTTTCTCAATGGCATTCTTCATGAAATTGTTTATATGTAGCAGCCCCCGGGCTATGTTGATCCTCTCCTTCCCCTTCATGTTTGCAAATTAAAGAAGGCTCTATCACGACTTAGTCTATAAACTGCCCGTGCTTGGTTTTAATCATTAATTATTCTTCTCAGCCGGTTTTGTTGAGTCTTCCACTTTCGGAAGGTGACCACGAACATGGCATGCCGGATCGCCCGCATAGTTAGAAAGCAACAACGATATAATGGAAGGTATGGATTAAAGCGTGCACGATTTGGAATCAGTCATGCTTTCTGTGATTAGCTTCGATCATGACGGAACTTCAGATCATCACTGTATCGCGTTAAACGGTGGCACTGACTGGTGCGCTCGCGAGAGGAGTGTTTTTATACGAATCGATGTGAGTCAAAATGTGTATCGTTAGTTAGGGGAGCTTTGTTATTATTTATAGAGTATTCGACCGGGCTTGCTCTGCATTCTGGTGGGCGTCTTTCATTTTTCTTAATGACCATGTCGTGTGGAATGAATCATTATATCTCGCGCTATTGATAAAGTAATTGAGTTAATTTGGTCATGTAACCCATTAAGAAATTCTTACAGGACGATCTTATTTATCTCCTTCTTTACGTTGATGACATTATACTCACTGGAAATAACCCTCCTCTCATCAACGGATTTATCTCCCAGCTGCACTCTGAATTTGCTGTTAATGACTTAGGCCCGCTGAATTATTTTCTTAGACTCGAGGTATCTTACATTCCAGATGTGGTTTTTCCATAATGATTAAATATGCTATTATATCATGGCCCATTTTAACTTGGATAAAATAGTTCTTCTCCCAGGATTGTCTCTCGTGACTCTCCTCAAAGGTACTCCATTTGCGGATCCGACCCTCTATCGCTCCTTAGTGGGTGCCTTGCATTTAATGATCAAGCGTCTCAGTCTTGTAGTCAATATAAGTCCAGTTTCTCCATGCTCCTACTGAAGTGCACTTTTAGGCAATCAAGCGAATCCTTCGATATGTTTAAGAGACGCTGTTTTGATCTCTGATTTACTTATCACCTACAATGGGCTTATTTGAATACTTGGATGTGGATTGGGTTGGCTGCCCGGACACTAAGACAGCTCCACCTCTGGCTATAAATTTTGCCTTGTAATCTATCTCTTGGAGTGCTAGAAACAACCAACGATTTCTCGTTCAAGCGCCACGAATCAGTATCGTGCTCTAGCCCTTACTGCCTGTTGAAGTTTTATGGCTCACTCATCTTCTACGAGATCTTCCGGGTTACTTTACCTCGACCTCTCTTCTTTTGTGACAACAAGAGTGCAATTTTCTTGAGCTCCAATCCGTGTCCCTGCAGCGGTGTACCATAACACATCGATCTTGATTACCATTTCCTTTGTGAGCTCATTGTTGTTGGCACCAGCTTGTTCCAACACGTTCGTCTCACTTACAACTAGTGGACTTCTGTAACTTCACAAGGAGTGTCTCACGGGATCTTTATGTCTTCTTTCGATCGACTGAGTTTATGTTAATCCCACTCTTAACTTGCGGGGCTGTAGAAAGTTGGTATCCAGTTCTTGATTTACGGAATCCTCCTTGATTGTAGGAGATATAGTTTAGGAGATACGGTTCCATTGATTTGTTATACGCTTTTCATTTGTAATTATCTTTCCTAATTTATCTATGTATTCAAACTATACTCTGTTTTGTATACGTCTAAATATATGGAAAACTCAACCACATCATTTATGAGAGCAACTTATAGACTGCAAGAGATGTATGTCCAGCCTCTAAGGTAAAACTGATGCCCACAACATTAAGGACTTTTGGAAATGTGAGCAATAATATAATATGTTGCCAGATCAACGTGAGACCAGGCCAAAGCAATATGGCTATAGAGGAGATGAAAATACCCGTTTTTTCCACTCCATGGCCTCGGCACGCCAGAAACGAAATTGTTTTAAAAGGTTGAAGGATGAAATGGGGGTCTGGAGGGATGAGGAAACTGGTTTGGATGCGTTGATAATGGGCTATTTTCAGTTTTTGTTTGTTTAAGAAAGAGATTCAGATGATGAATGTTTATGGGTGATTCCACAGTCTGTAACACCTGAAGATAATTGTATTTTACTTTCTCATTTTTCTTCATACGAGATTCGACCGACCATTTTTGATATGCATCCGGATAAATCTCTAAGACCTGATGGGATGAATAGTGATTTTTTTTCCAAATGTTTTGGCATATTATTAGCGATGATGTAACTTCAGCTTGTTTATCTATTTCATCTTCTCACATTTTCTTGACAGATTCAATGATACACATTTGGTACTCATTCCTAAGAAGCACTATGTGGAGATAATGGGTGATCTACGACCTATTTCCTTATGTAATGTGATTTATAAAATAGTAAAATAAAATTTTGCTTCTTGGCTGAAACAAATATTACCTAAGTGTGTCCACATAATCAGTACTTTTATCCCTGGGGTGTTGATAATATTCTTATTTCTTATGGCATTGCATTATCTTCATAGGAAGACCCAAGGTAAGATTGGATGTATAATCTCATGAAAGTTGATATGGTAAAAGTTTACGATAGGGGAGAATGGAAATTTTTAGAGAATGTAATGTTGAAGATGGGGTTTGCAGTAGACTGAGTAAAACTAATCATGGTTTGTGTTACTACTGTTCGTTATACTGTTCTTCATGATGGTAGGGAGTTTGGACCTATTTTGCTGTAGTGAGTGTCACACCCCGATTCATCTGCCTTAGGCGAATGAAGGAGGTGCGATACTGTACTTGTATTCTTTACTTGTTTTTAGGGCGTTGGTGAACCCCGAGTCTTATAAGCCCGAATCTGATATCATATAAAAGATACCCAAAAATAAAACTACCGCCGTAGTGGTGTTTCTGATGTCGATACATACGGTCTTGAGTCCATTTACGTATACGTATTCTCATCATGTACATTTATATATACGTAATCAAAGCCCAAAACCTAAGGTGATGAGCCCTATAAATTATCTTTGGCCAACGGTATGCGGAAAGATCGCGAGCGATCTTCTGCAATGCATACGGATTCGCGAAACAGTGCTAAGCTTAACTCTTAGTGGGAAACGTATGACTTATACATGTACACATGCATTAATACTCTTTTACAATAAGCATATAACAACAACAGATTTACAGTAGCAAATATCAGAATTTGCATGAATTCATATAGTAAACTAATACATATACTTGTACTTATAGCAGACTTATACTTATCTAAATTTCCCATAGGAGTTACAGAGTTTCTACTTATACGGAGGTACGTGAGCCTGCAGGCTTATGCTTCTGAGAGGTACTACCATGATTACATTCAGAATAAGACAATCACTGCCTTTTACTTCTTATTCGTTATTGATTTCTTATCATCCTCGCTGTTTGATTACTTAGACCAGTAATAAGAAATACATTAGAGATAGCATCGCGATAAGTCTTAGAAGGTCTGATCTGATCTTGAGGTGTTGTAAGCGTAGTAGGATTGCCAAAACACTAATCGAGAGCGTGCACCTTGCGTAGCGAAGTGTCGTAGCACTAGTAAGTCTTGCGGCTTCTTGATCGGAGCGTGCTAGCGCGTATGAAGTGCCATGTCATTGATATGCGAATCTTGGCGGTCCTGATTATATGTGTTCAGAACTTACTATCTTCTCATATAGCATTAAGTTTGCCAACATCGAACTAGCCCATTGGCGGCAAGGTGCGATATTATTTTCTTTACATTACAAACATGAATGGACCCTTTCATACCTTATAAAGGTCCTCCCATTAGTCGATAGACAAGTCTTGAACCTTGAAATAACAAAACAAAACAAAACACAAATATCTCCATGCGTGAATAGTAGCTACACCATGGCGTAGCACTACTACGCTGTGGCATAAACTCAAATACGCCGTGGCATACCATTGGCAAAATCCTCCCTCTCTCTGCGATATCATAGTAGTGGGCCGCATGCGCCTTAGCGTCAGGCCTTCACTATTCGCGTAGGGATCCTTACGCGGCTGGCATCAGGGCCCTTATGAGTTCTTGCAGAATTTTCTTATTTCATACATTTTTGAAATCGACTTGTAAAAACAAAAAAGAATACTCATATACTCTCTAGAAAAACATCTTCCCGAATAGCTCTGCTTGACAAAACCAAACATAAGTGCATCGGTTTTTCCAAACCACCAGCTTCAATTACTTGTAAGTGGGTTAACTTCTAACTCCCAAACATGTATCCATACATCCTCAACCAAGAATCCACACTCAAATGGAGGATTCCATACTCATCTTATACAAACTAGGGTTTTACCAACCCAACTTTTAACAAATCTAGGGTTAGGGTAAATTCCTAACTAAACCCTAGAAATCCATACAAATTATACTATTCCATACAAATCCTTACAAAATCATAGAAATCCATACATATCCATACAAATCCCTAGTTTCCATACCTTTTCTCTTCTTCTTCTTCTTCTTCTCTTCCTTTCTTTCTTCTTTTCTCTCTTCTTCTCTCCTTCACGTTTTGCTCTAAAATGCCCCGAATGAGAGGCTAAATGGGTCTGGCCCGATATAATTTCTCATTTTATTGCACTTTAGTCCCCAAGTTCCCTTCTATTTGCACCACAATTTCCCATTATTCCAACTTTAGCATATAATCTTATTATCTTATGACTTTTATATCTTGTTTTGACAAATTCCACTATTACCCTTGTATCTTGTACAAAGTCCGGGTTTCTCAGATTTCACGTTTTGCATTTAAATTACGAAAAAGTCAAATTATACCTACAAAATACCCTAAACATGCCGAAAACGACTAGGGGGTGTTACAGTGAGGACTTCGCCAGGGTGATCCATTGTCGCCATATCTGTTTCTTCTCAGATCTCTAGTGCCTTATCGAAATTTAGAGAAGAGGTTGGACAAATCCATGGTTGCCTCATAACTCGTATTGCTCCTACAGTTTCACACTTATTTTTTTGCAGAAGATTGTTTCTCATACTTATGTGCCACCTCTTTGGAGACCCATACTATCAAGCAGGTTTTACATGACTATGGTATGGCTATCGGTCAGATAATTAATTTTCACAAGTCTGCAATTTCTTTTAGCAGAAATGTTAACCAAGCAACTAAAGCTTCGGTCTGTATGGAGTTAGGTGTGCATTGTATACAAGATCATGGTATTTATCTTGGTCTTCCTTCTTTTATTAGAAGACAAAGGAAGAGGGCTTTTGATTTTATTAAGGACAGGTTATGGGGTGGCTTCCAAGGTGGGGAAACCCACCAAAGTTTATCAACGTGATGGTTGTTCGGTTGTATAAGTTTGTATAAAAGTTTTGTTAACAAAAACCTAATTCACAAGTGCACAGATCACAAGCAATATAGTGGTTTTCAAATAAAAAATCCTAATATGTTGAACCCATAGGGAAGAAATGGTGTAAGTGGGGATTAATTACCCACCTTCTCCCAAGGAATTTTATTCGAAGCAAACTAACAATTTGGGCTTGATTGGTTACAAAAATTAAAAACTAATTTAAACTACACTCTACTCTAAATATTGGCAAATTCTTGGACTCGGATCACGAAAAGGAGCTTTATGGGAATGACATTGGAAGGCATGCTCGTGGAGCGCCAATGACTTATGTCCATTAAGCGCTGATTAAGTGAAGATAGTCTTGTGCTTAAGACTTTACGGAATGACACTAGGGCCGACTGTCTCCATTGGTGCCTTGACGACTTATGTCCATTAAGCGCTGATTAAGTGAAGATACTCTTGTGCTTACCCAAGGAACTCTGCATGAGGATCACTCTTTCGAGTCTCTCCTCAATTTCTCACACCTAATCCCTATTCTCCTTTCGGTCCATCTAGGTCAAAGGATGTATTACTTGTGCTAAGGTAAATCAGTCTTTGGGAATTTCCATTGGTCACATTTCAGTTCATGCAATGAAATTTCCTAGGTTATGCTTAGATTGATCACCTTTCGGTCCATACGATCATCAAATAAGGTTAGATGATGTCCCTCATAATAAAATCCATCTAGTATTAGGCATTCCTAATTTCCTAGACTTCTTTGATTAAGTTAAGTTGGTTTTATCAATTATGAACATCAGGGAATGGAAATCAAGTCTCAAGGGTATACTTCCAATTGTCACTTTAGAAACCCTTTGAGCTCTAGGGCTTAATCTCACTATCTAGCATGCCACAATTGGATAAAAACCTGGAAATTCATAGAACCACATCATAAAACCTCAACACAATATACATTCACAAAATCATTTAATACATTATAAAATCCAAGCACCAATGTCAATAACTAGCCCTAGAGGAGGGTTTAGCCACTCATAGCGGCCTCAAAACCTAACAATATCATGTCTACAACAAACATATGCCGAAAGATTAAGTGAAAGAGAAGGGTTTAGGGATACAAAACAAATATGAAGTAAAGGTCCCCCAAAACCGTGCTCCACCACTACCAGAAGTCCTCTAGCAGCTGGATCTTGCAACTTGGCTCCAAACACAAGCTAAAAACTAAGAAAATCTACAAACCGTAAAAATAAAAGCCTAGAGAGAAACCCTAGATATATGCCCAACTCCAAGCTCTCCAAGATAACCCCTTAAAAATATTACAAGTGTAGCATTTATGGTGTTGAAAAATGACCAAATGGGGGGTCGAACGAGGGCATTTTGTCCCAATCCTCGAATTCTTCGCCTAGGAAAAGTGCCCTTCGCCTTGGCAAAGACAGGTGTTTGCAATCAAAGTGGGCTTCCTTCGCCTCGTTGAAGGCCTTCGCCGAGGTGAACCAGAGGCCTTCATCTGCAAGTTGCTGCTTTGGTCTTTGTCTTCGCCTCGAAAGCTCTCCTTCACCTCGAAGCGTCACTAGGCGGCGTAGGCTTCACCTTGGCAACCCAAGGCCTCACGTGCCGCTTCCTCGCTTCTTTTGTCCCTCTCTTTGCTTCGCTTGTCTTTAGTCACTCTCCGCAAAACCTTGACAAATGTGAGGGATTAGTGTAATATTTGAGCATAAGGGTGCGAATCTAGCATTTAGGTTGCATAAACATATGAGAAACATGGTGGAAATGCTAATACGATTCAACCCTATCAAACACCCCCAAAACTAACGTTTTGCTTGTCCTCAAGCAAAGACAAAAACTAATTTTCCAAATCTATTGAAAAGAAAACTTGAGTCTGTAGAAATATGTACTTTTGCAAAATTATGTCTTAGGAATTACACATTCCAACACATGAATGATGTTTCAAGATAGTGTTCTTTAAAGGCAAACAGTCACATGTGTGAGTGTGCAAAGCCTAACGTGAGTGTGTGCAGTCTCACCCTCATTATTCCAAATGCAGTCTAGATGAAATTAGGGGAGTGCATGAGGTGAAAGATCTCACACGCACAAAGAGTTTCCATAGATGAAGAGTGATTGAGACTTCATAGGCTTGCTTCACATCCCATTCTCTACTAATGTAGGCATTACATGCTCTCGGGATCAAATAGGTCTTCAAGCTTGTAATGTGTGCTAGGTGTAAGAGGGTAGTTGAATGAGTCACAGTTAAGATTTTACCCAAACACTCTAGCACTTTCTTCTTCTATTCTTATGCTTCATCCTCTAAAATTTGACCATGTCTTTACTTGAGTTAATCACTGACCCGATTAGCATCAATGTGCTTATATCACTTCACCCCAAACTTGTTTGTTTCTATCTTCTTTCGTACACAAGACTTTTTCTTTTCTCGAACTAAGGTATAGAGCAGTGCAATATTCAACCTCTTTAAGCTTTCTACCTACCCCATGTAGCGAGTTTTAGGTTAATACTTCCCGGGCCAACTGGCCTTAGGGTATTAGGTGTTAAAGCACCCCTACGGACTTACTAGCTTAAGGTAGGAAGGCTATGAGGTTAAATTTGCTCCACCTTGAGCTCTTTTCTTCTTTGCTCTTTTCAACACCCCTTCCTTGACATTTTGTATTTATCAAAACCGCTTCATCTCAACTTCCCACCAAAATACATGTTCTTCACTTGATTTGCACTTTGTCAACGACATGTTAAGGGTAAAACGTGGGTTCTTGATAGAAGGGTAAAACAACGGGACATGGGTGTTCATTCTTGGTTTTCAAGATAGAACATGGCTATTACGACTCAAAGTGGGTGACTATGGATTAATACATAACCGGGTGGGCTAACAAGGCTTAACCAATTCCAAGGATGACCTACATCATTTCCGAACGTATGCGTCGGATTTCCTTGCCTCCTCAAATGATATCGATAAGTTCTAAAGTCTCAGGTGTCTAGACATTATGATTTCCCTTTAATTTTTATCTAAACAAAGCATAATTGGACAACAAGGGTATATGAGACTTGTGCTTGATTTGGTTCAAACCTATAGCTAAGTGTACAACTATGTGGTCATCCTATTTGGCTTTTAGCTCAACTGTCTCTCACATTATTCATATGTAAAGAATAACACAATTTGATATCATCATAGGCATTTAAGGTATTTCAACAACGAACCCACAAAAAATAAAATAGACCATTTTGGATATTTACAGAAAAAATTGTTTCAAAAATTGCTATGTACTGTGACATTAGAATGATTTACTCAAAAAAAAAAAAAAACCAAAAAACAAAAAAGAAACAAAATTGCATATAAGAGCTACTATAACTAATCGATCAAGCATGCCAAAATATTATAAAATCATCCAAAGGATCCAAAAATATCCATAGGCAGTATATAAAAAAAAAAAAAACCAAGATTAGCAAATTGTTCAAGATGCATCCGTATGCACCAATAAAAGCATATAAAATGAAGATACTAAAAAGTATTGGGAATAACACCCCAACCAAAACTCCAAGATCGCCCTCAAAATAAAATGCAGGGGGAACATAAACTCCCCTCAAAATGCTCTGCTCATCATCGTTTAAAATCAGTAATCGCGAGGTCCATCGCTGCTTCATTGGGTGTGGTTGAGGCCATGTGGAGCTGGAATGTAGACACGGTCGGGGCACTACCGATGACAATGCCGTCCATGCAGAACTACATCAAAGTTAGCTGTGGTGTGTCATATTTACGTGGATCTGCATGTGGGCCAACTCATCCTCGTGAACTGAGAGTCTAGACAATTCTCTCTGCAGTGCTACTGGTAGATCACCAGTGTCTTTGTCGGTATCGTCGTTGTCCTCAGTGGAGTCTCCTACTGCTACTGCGGCTGCTTATTCTTCATCTTTGTCCATATCGTCGGGGACCCCCTTCTTTGATTTGGGCAGTGGCACTGGGAGTTGATGGGTGGCCTTTTCTTTGGAATCATGAATAGGCACTTTAGCTTTTTGACAAAATTGGGTGATCAGGGATGTCACACCCCGATTCCCGGTTCGACCGGATTGGCGGATCCGAACCGAGTTCGGGGTTCGAGAACATATACTGGGACTCTTTACCTGCTTAATCGACATCGTATACCCAAGTCTTATAATATATCAACATATCATATACAAAAGGGCCAAAACTACCACCGTAGTGGTGTGCTTTACGTGTCATATGTACGCATCGGAATTCCATTTACATATTCAAAACTATACATCGATATTTCCTAATCGTGAGTGCGTGAACCTACAAGACGAACCCCCTACTGCAAGGGGCCGAATCTCTAAGCAGTAATGCGGAATATCATCGCCTCTTTCTTCGCACCTACACTGACAAAGACCCGTGCTAAGCTTTACGCTTAGTGGGAAACATAGGTAATATGCATATGCATAGTTATAATAATCATATAACAATAACAGATATATGAAATTTCATGCATTCATATCATGGACTTATACAAGTATTTATGCTTATAATAGAGCTTAATCGTATTCAAAACTTATACTTATAATAGACTAATTATGTGTATTCTAATCTCCCGTAAGAATTACAGAGCTTATTCGTATTCACAACTTATACTTATAACAGACTTATATTTATTCGGGACTCCTGTAAGAGTTACATAGCTTATTCGTATCTCGTAATCCTATACTTATAATGTAATTTATGTTTATTCTGGACTCCCGAGGAGTTAAGGTAACTTACTGTATTCGAAATACCCGTAGGTATTACAGATCAGAATCGATACACCTTCATTTCCTCTTATTCATTATTCAAGTTATTATCATATAACTATGGAATACTCTAGACCAAGATTTCACAACCGAGTAAGACACAACACAATAAGTATCCAAGATACTATACAAGAGGAAATGCCAGAAGACAGCTGTGAGTGCCAGCACTAATCGTATCGTACGCGAACATCGCACGAGCGTCATAATCAATCGCATCGAGGTCGAAACGCCAACGAACAGGTCGCCGCGATTTAATGCGGCGGTATGCCGTGAGTACCAACGCGAGTACCGGCTATCATCAGATGCCGAGCGACAACCGTCGACACTAACGAAGACGTGATCACCACGCCATATTGGCGTCGTCATTGACATTGATTCGGCGCATTCCATTATCAGGCAAACGTAACTTCTGATCGGTTATCGGGCAGCGAACTTACTCATCGAACAATGGTGCTGTTTTAAATAAGATACTACTTACTACCATTTTATATCGGAAGATTTAATGCAATGTACTGAAAAACGCTGAAACAGGCCGAAAACACCCTGATCGATAGCCCACCGCATCATAGTTCGGTTTTAGCGCCGTATCGCGGTGATGGTAGTTAGTTGTACCGCATGTGAGTGCTGACGATTCGTACTGCATGTGTCTAAAGGTGAATGGGTAATGTTCAATTATTCAGAATGTGATTTCACCATTTTTCATGCACTTTCTTCCACACCACTTTCTATAGATTTCACTCTCATCAGTATCCAACATGAAATCCTCCATACTACTTTATTTAAACAAAGAACTATGATCTGATATTCGTTCACCCATCTATAAACTGGAATCAGAATATCTGATGATTCAAAATATTTTAATGAGATTTTCAACCAAACTTCCTAAATTCTAGAGTAGGATACCTTCAACAAACTTTAGAAAGAACCACTAATCTAAGAAAACCCCAAAACTATATCTCATAATCATACAAAAATTATAATAAAATCTTTACACTCTCAACAGTCATGGATCCATACATAATCAACACATCTGGTCGATTCTCTCTCCTCTTCCTCTCTTCTCCCTTCCTCCTCCCTCTCTTCCGAAGTTTTGTTTGGAGAATTCAAAGGCCTCCATTGATACTTTAAAAAACATGATTGCCTTTAGCCCTCCAATTTAATAATACACTTCATAATTTATTATTTATACTTAATTTCAATCTATTAACCATGCCTTTGGAAACCCTTGGACAATTTATTAGATTGGTCCTTCAGTTAGCAAATTTCTGGTTTCAATTTTCATATTTTCAATTTAATTCACAAAACTAACTACAAATACCTACCATGCCAAAACAACGAGGGTATATCAAAATATATGGAGGGCATGAAGGTCATAACGACTATGATTCCATTGTCCCACTAATAACACTGTCAATGGAACTCTGATTCTCACATTGTGCTAATAAGATTTGCCTGTCCCAAGATTTGTGATAATGATGGTTTGGTTTGTAGTGGCAAATAAAGTTTTTCAACATCGGGACAAATGAGGTATCATCCCAAAGGTGGTCACCTACAGAAGGGTGTCGTTTCCGGTTCTTCCCTTGCAGTGATCCCACAATTTACCAAAGTCCGTGATCTGAACAAACTCAGAGGGCATCGCGCCACGTCCACCGGTTATTTACCTCATTATTAATGCGAGCAGATCAAGTCCACCTTCCATTTTCACGGTAACGAAAACAACCAAAACTGAAGGAGAACCTCACGATCAAGATCTGTTAGACGCGAATATAATAGATATCCACCATCCCGCACAGCGGCACATACAGTCGGCGTCGCGCCCACGACGCATCGTCTCTAGTCGGTGGTGGACTGGTACAAATTTTCTCCGCCTCCCGTGTGATGAACTTCTGGGATTGTCGAGAGACCTGGAGGGTGCGCAAGAGCTTGAACCCGTTTCTTTCTCCGAAGCCGTAATGGTTTTCTTTGGAGCCATGGAGGAATAGAGATGGAGAAAACCTGAGTTGGGAGAGCTGAGTTCTTTGAGAGAAAAAGTCGGGAAACCAGTTGAAATGAAAAAAAAAATAAGCAGCATGGGTATTTATAATGCCCTAAGTTCAAGCCTATTCGCCTAGGAGAAGGGGCTTGAATCCTGATGGTCGAGAGGGGTTCGCCTAGGCGAAGGGTCCTTCTGTGACTCCCCCAACTTGGCACACAGTGTCAAGCGAGGGTGTCATTTTTTTTTATCCTGTTTACTAAAAACTTATAAACTTTAAACTTGTTCATTAATATAATGTTAAACATTTAACTTGTAATATATTATGTAGCAGCGGATTACAAAATATATACAAGATCCATTTATGGAAGTGTTCAACATTTACAATATTTATTGCTTTAAAAAAAGAAACAAAAATACATATACATTAGACCAAATGGTCTTTCAGTGGGTACCTAGTGATGTGTTGACTTTGCTTGCTGATGCGGATTGTCCTATCCCCTGGTTTCCTCTTCTGTACCTACACGGATGAAACACCCGTGCTAAGCTTATAGCTTAGCGGGAATAATACTCATGGACGACCCCTAATAAGGTCGTCTCACTATAGATACATGCATATACTTATGACAAATATAACATTTACATATACTTATCCATTTCTCATATCTACTTTTCATAATGTTCCATTTCTATCATATTTTTATATACTTTTCATGGGTCATCTTACACTTTATTTATTGTTCTCAGAATCCATATACTATCATCACATAGTAGTGCTATGCTTCTCATATCATGTCATATATTATATACATCTCATTTGCTTATACTCTGTCATTTCCGCTTTATGTTTCATGCCCCGCATAAACCTTAGAAGTGATACTTAAAAGAACCTGTAGAGTGTACCGAAGGTACTATCACTGTACGAGACAGTGATCTCTATCTGTATGACCCAAACGGGGCTGCTATAATGATCCAAATGGGATCTATGTCATCGACCCAAACAGAGCCTCGATATCTATAAACTGTATGCTGCAGCAACTGTATACCTATATGCATGCCTATCTATCCAACTACTCTGCACAAGGTGCAATCGCTTTATGTTTCTAAATCTTTTTAGGTATAAAAAAAAGTTATCTCATATACATGAATAACTATTGATATAATGTATACTTATGAGATATTCATTATCAAATAATCTCTTATAGGCATTTAACTGTAATTTTTTTCATATAACATAATTATACTCGTATTCTCTTTAACTTTCATAACACATGTTATCATGATCATATTATTATGATGCATTATTTCATATAACACAGGAATTATATGACCTTTGTACAATTTCAGCCAGAACCAATTCTCGCTCGAAAAGTTTTAGCGCCTCCCAAGTCCATTTTCGGACATAATTAGTTTCGAATTCTATAAACGGGATTGTTAGAGAAAGTGATATTCTAACTCAATATACCCCAATGTCTTAAGTTTCTTATGGTTCAAACATCATGTCATTTGGACTTTTAATTTGGGAGATATGGTCTAAACATTTCGAATCGTTTCCCCGACATTTCAAGAACGGAATCGAATTGTGTCTTATATTTGAAAATCTTCTGGAATATTAAAGACATAATTTGACTATACTTTATTCATAAAAGTTATTCTCCAAGATGTCTAGTTTGTACAGAAATTTGAATCACCTCATTTGGACCAGTATAACTCAAGTTATGATTTAAACAACCGAAATTACTCCAGTTCAAGGGACTGTTTTGAGACAGATTTCAGGGACTGGATTATTCCTTTACTTTGACGAATTTTCTAGATCCAATGGGGTCTAAATTTGAATAAACTTATTTCAGGGATATTTGTTCTCCTAGAAGTCTAGTTTACCTAGAAATTTGAATCACTAAATTTGGATGAGTGAAAATCAACTTATGGCCTAAATACCAAAACTGTTCCAGAACCCAAAACTGTATCAGAATTGACCCGAAAACAGAGCATCACTTTGACAAATTTTATGGGTCCAATGAAGTCCAAATTTGGATGCACTTGGAGATTTGTTCTCCTAGAAGTATAGTTTACTTAGAGTTTTGAATCATTCAATTTAGATGAGTGATGACCAAGTTATGACCAAAACAAAAATATGAGTTTAAAAAAAACGGACAGCATCTCTCCTAAAACCCAACATTTTCTCTATACAATTTTTTCCTCTATTGAGGACCACAACCAAACCAAACAACCATTCCAAACAAGAATTCTACACACAAAGAGGTATTCCAAACCTCCAAACAAGTATCCCTATACAAATCCATACAAAAATCCAAAAAAAAAAAAAAAAAAAATCCATACAAACAATTCCATACCTTGATTTCTTCTTCTTCTCTTCCCTTCTTCTTCTTCTCCTTTCTTTCTCCCTCTTCACCTTATCCGGCTCGCTCTATCACCCAAAGACCAAACAGATATTATTTCGACCTTATCTCACCTGGGAGTTAAGGCCATGTCTGGGCTTAACTCATTTTTTTGAATTCTTTTCCAATTTTGCATTTAGGTCCCTTTATCTCTATTATTTGCAAATTAACTTATTCCACTTCCACTTTGGCATACAATCTTCATTCTTATGTCATTCGAGTCCTTAATTGGCAATTTACCAATTTAATTCCTCGACTTCTTTGTATTATTCTGGTTTTGCTTATTTTATTTTTAACATTATTTTATTCCTGTGAAAACATATGCTTTACTTTTATTATACCTTAAACATGCTATAAAACCTGTCAGCAGATAATTCAAAGGTTACACCTTCGCCTGCCGAACCCGAAGGGCATGCCAATCGTGTTTAGTTCGCCCTGCTAATGCTTCCTTCGCCTGAAGTAACCCAAGGGCTTGCTATGGGATTTGTGTCCACCTAGGCGACCTTTCCTTTGCCTCTACGAACGTTTCTGCTCGCGAAGGTTTTTCGCCTAGTGGGAACCCGAGAGGTTCACTGCATTACCTTGCCCATTAGGTCTTTCACACTTGACTTTGGTCCCTAACAACTCCCTTTAAGTTCTTGGGCATAAAATTGAGTTCATGGCTCCCTATTTTTGAAAAATATTATGTTTTTCACAAATTTTTGGTTCACTCCCAAAAACTCTGTTTTAAGCAAATCAACCCCGACCTTAGTTCGTTGAAATGCACCTGAAAAACTTAGCACACACATCAAACTAAACAAAACAAAACAAGAATCCCCAAAGATTTAACAACATTAAGCTAAAAAGAAATGAAACAAAATAAGAAAAAAAAGCAGTGCTTGGTTCTTACAAAACTGGGTTACCTCCTAAGGCACTATATTTAGTGTCGATAAATACTCTAAGCCGTGGTCTCATTGTCGGGTCAGCTTCAAAGAGTGATGATAGATCTTTCACTCAACTCGAACGATGACTCATGGGTTCTTGGTCAAGTGTGCCAAAACATGTTGAGATGAGATTCTTTGGCAGGATGGATGTCTTGTCCTTTTTCTTCTTTGTCTTCTCAGCACTTGATTTTTCAATTCCTTTGACTGATAAGTGCTGTACATCCACCATCCTCGGAAATGGCACCATTTCATTTTGGTCCACTCTTGAATTTATGCTCGAATTCATCTTTTGCCCACGTCGTTCTTCTCTCAGTGAGTGACCACTTAGGCTGCATTGTTTTTCGAATCTTTTTCATAGTCCCACTTCTTAGAGGGGTATGATTTCAGTCCATGCATGATTCACTTTCTTCTTCGAAGCTTTTCCTTTATGATGTCAAATGCACTTTGTCATCTCCGACCCTTAAAGTCAATTCTTCACTTTCTACATCAATAGGGCCCTACTTGTGTCTAGAAAAGGTCTCCCAAGAATGAGAGGGACTTTTTCATCCTCCTCCATGTCTAAAACCACGAGTTCCACCGGGAAAATGAACTTGCCCACTTTTATGAGAACATCTTCAATAATACCCTTAAGTGAAGTCATTGATCAATCCGCCATTTGAAGTGATAGAGTTGTAGGTGTAATCTCTCCCAAATTTAGCTTTTTAGCCACTGAAAGTGGCATCAAATTGATGTTTGCCCCAAGATCACATAGTGCCTTGTTGAATGTGTGCTCCCTAATGATGCACGGGATGGTGAAACGCCCGGGATTTTTGTTTTTTTTGGGAACTTCAAATGGTCATAAGCATACCCTCGGATAAGTCTATCATTCCCATTGAATTTGACTTTTCTTCTTGTCACATCTCTTCATGAATTTATCATAGTTAGGTATTTGAGCAAGGGCATTGCAAATGGGATGTTAATTCCGCTCTAAACATGTTCAAACAGAGAAACCGCTTAATCCAAATTTTTATTTTTAAAACCCTCAGGAGCGGTGTTATGAGTGTAATGTGGGATGGTTATTGGGAAAGGTTATTCTTCCCGAGACAACTTCATCAGATTTTTGTTCCTTTACCTCGTTGTCTGGTTCAACTCTTACTTTGTTCTCCTCAGCTTCTGTCTTTTCTTCAACTTCCATGTTTTTTTGCTCCAATTGCTTTTCAGTTTTCTCATAATTTTTGGGCTCATCCATCTCTTTCCAACTTCTCAATGTTACGACCATGCACTGCTTCAGGTTTTTCTCCGTGTCACTTGGAAAAGATTTTGGGGGATTATCCCTCAAGGATTGAGCCAATTGTCCTATTTGGGTTTCCATATTTTTGAGAGATGCCCCTAAATTGACTTGATTTGTCTCCATGTTTTTCATGCATGTGCCAAGATTCGCTATCAGGTTCCAAATTCTTTCATGTACGTCCCCATGGTCGATTGATACTTTCCATGCTCTTCATCACATCCCCATGACAATCTCATCCATTTTCCAACCCGATTCTTGCGTTTAAGCGACTTCTTCATGTCATTTATGACTAACAAAAGTTCATTAAAACTCGGTTGCCTCATATTTCCTTGATAGTTGGAGCTCAAAGTTCCTTGGCTTTGAAAACCTTGGGGTGCCACGGTGTTGCTTAATTGATGAGCCTCATGGGGAACTATGGCTTGATTTCCATTTGACAAATTTTGTGATGCCCCAAAACCCGGGGGTCCGTTGACTACCCGTCAACCCACGGAAAACTCGTGAATGTCGGGCAACCCGACACGACTCACGAAAATCGGGCAGAGTCTCCCTTGTACGGGGAGCTCTACCCAAGAACCACTTGTCCCAATCATCAACATCATCAAAGATAACATGAGTAAAAACGGCCTCTTGGGCCCATACTACAATACTCATCATCATACATCAACTATACACAATAGTTTCAAGAGTTAAAAATTTACTCTTTTACAACATATATTAAAATCTAAAATTTTAATACATGTATACATCATAAAAACCCTCAAAGCCACAACCCGACTTTCTTCAATATCGGCCTTTAGGATGTGCCGTCACCCTACGCGCCCCCCAGACCTGAAATAATATAATTCCTCGACAGGTTAATGCTTAGCAACCCTAAATCTAAGCATTTCCACCTGCCGTATACGCACGCTCCAGTAACGAAAACACACACTCACAAGAATGCGTGATCTTACTAATGTCTACACGCCATCCCCACGCCTCAGTCCACCGACCACTCACACTTGCCTAAGATATGTATGAGAAAATAATCATTTCAAAACAAAACCCTTGTTATTGAAAATACACCACCGAACGCTCTAAGAAAATATGACTACCGAGGCGAATGTGTTGAGAACCTTCCGAAACGCTTCACACCTCATCCTAAACGATCCGATCGGGCTCTCCTAACCCCATTCTCCGAAATTCATCAAGTGTGAAATTCCTTTCACAACCATGTCTTCGCTTTTCTCAAAGAAATCCATGTCATGCACTCTCACAATCTCCAATTTCTGTGTTACCCTCGCATATGAAATGCATTATGCTATTTCAACACAATTCATATCACACATACAAATATATCATCATGCATATATTTACATAACTAAAGCACATAAACATGTTATGCACATTCATCATCAATTTCACCAAAAATTAGCTCACATGGGATAATTTACAACTACGAGCATTTCGATTTGAATTACTCAACCAAACACATTATTTCACAAAAATATTCGCGGAACACTATTCATATGAACGTTGAAACCCTGGTTACTCGCTCACGCCAATCATCCAATCATTGGTTCACTTTGTGAACCCGAATTTCAAGGCCATTTTCGGCCTCATACAAACCAACACATGATTTATAGCACAAAGCACAACCCAAGTAGCCCAAACAGTCCGTGCACCGTCACGGACTGTCCATAACGGGCTCTAAAAATTCTCACAATTTGGTCTCAAGTTTTGGAACCGATCAAACGGTCATTCAAGGCCTCAAACCAACCGAAACATCATAAAACACTTAAACAAAGTGTAAAACTCAAGTAGGATAAAACCCCTACCTCACGGAGTTTGTCAAAACTCCTTAAAACCGGAACCCACGCGTAGGCCTTACTGCGTAGAGCGACTTTCCTTCTTGCCCGGGCACCCGACCTGGCCGACGTTTAGAAACCTAGAGAGAAGCTACACTCTCTCTCTCTAAAAACGAAATCTCAAACCTACTGTAAGATTTCTTTTCTTTCATCTCACGTTTTGGTCTTTTGTTTAAAGGTAGGAGACAACACTATTCGCTATTTCGTTTTATTATCATTTAATCAAATTCAATAATGCCAATCATGTCCTTACTCTTGGATTTTCGACATTTGACACTATCTCGGCCTTCCATTTCCATCATTTCACTACGTTGAACATAAGTAACATGATTACTATTGTTATAAGTGATTTTCTTTCACATCACATGTCGCTTTACTTCAAGACCGATACACATGCCTCAAAAACGTACCCTCGATTGTTTTGACCACGAAATTCGACGTTGTTAATAGATTTCACGAGATTTATCCCAACTAAAACTGGCTTTCATTATCCGAGATTTAGAAAATTTGTTTGACCGAAATTACTATTTTACCATTTTTCCAGAATTCAATTCTTTCTATTGCATAAATTCTCATGATTTCTTAGCCTGTAATGATATCGAGATGGAAAATTGTCATTTGGCGAAATGTATAACTCATTACTAGATATCACATCTCTAATCAAAGCTGGAGTATTCTCCATAAGAGCATTCTGAGTTCACATGTATGCAATCTCTCCAAGAGTCGGTTCTTTGGGAGCTTGTTGATTTAATCTAGTCATCAAAACTTCAAATTTTGCTTCCAAAGATGACATTCTGTCGACTTCATGGATTCCCCCTTATCTTCTACATTCACCTATCGTAGAAGGAGGTTGGTAATTATTCTTTGCTAATTCTTCGAACATCAGGTTAGCCTCTCTTGCTGTTTTCATAGTGATGGAACCTCCACATGCTGCATCAACCAGTGTCCTCGTTGAGTAATTGAGACCATTGTAAAATATTTTCACTTGAGTACTCAACTCATACCCATGTTGTGGGCATTTTCTCAACAACTCTTTGAATCTATCCCATGCATTATAAAGCGTTACTAGATCACCTTGTCGAAATTGTGTGATTTCAGCTCTAAATTGTGAAGTCAATTGTGGCGGGAAGAACTTGGTCAAGAAAGTCTCAACGAGAGTTCCCTAAGTGTCTATTGAACCCGGCATCAAATTGTTGAATCAATTCCTTGCTTTATCCCTTAATGAAAAAGGAAAAAGCTTCAGCTTAATCACATTGTGGTCCACTCCATTCATCTTTATAGTGACACACAATTGTAAAAAGTTCGACAAGTGCCCATTGGGATCTTCCGAAAGGCCGCCCCCAAATTATTGTTGCTGAACCATAGAGATCAATGCGGGTTTCAACTCAAAATTATTAGCATCTATGAGTTGATGTCAAATCCTTGAATATTCTTCATTCATCATGGGCCTCCAGCAGTCACCCACTGTCAGTTCCCGAATTCCAGGCATCTCATTGTGGTCTGATTGACCCTCACTGAATCTATCAGTATTATGATGTTCCATCTCTGTGTTATCGACCTTGATCTTCTTGGCATGAACGCTCTTCTATATCTAGATCAAATGACAATAATTCAAAGTCGACCTCATTCATACAAATTTGGCAATTTGGAAATCAATCTTAACAACACCGAAAATGAGTAAACACTTAAATACAAAAATACAAACAATAATAAAACTAAACAGAAAAAATGAAGGAAATAGAATAAAATTCCTGCACAAAAGGAATTTTTGCTCAAAGCAGCAAGTGCCTTTTTTGCTAGAATATCAATCTATTCCACTTAAACCGTCGCTTCCCCAGCAGTTGCGCCAAAAACTTGTTCGGTTGTTTTCGTTTGTATAAAAGTTTTGTTAACAACAACCTAATCCGCCGGATCACAAATAATACAGTGTTTTTTAAATTAAAAACCCTAATATGTCGAATCCATAGGGAAGAGATGGTGTAAGTGGGGATTAATTACCCCGACTACTTGAGAATTTTATTATTCAAGCGAACTAAGAATTTAGGCGTGATTGGTTACAAAAAATAAACTAATTTAAACTACACTCTACTCTAAAACATTGGCAAATGCTTAGACTCAGATGCAAGAAAGACTTTACGGAATGACACTAGCCTACCAAGCTCCATTAGTGCCTTGACGAAATTATGTCAATTGCTACCGACATGAAGATACTCGTGCTTTTTACCCAAGGAACTCTACGTGAGGATCACTCTTTTGAGTCTCTCCTTAATTTCTCACACCTAATCCCTAGTATCTTTTCAATCCATCTAGGTCAAAGGATGTGTTCCTTGTGCTAAGGTAAATAAGTCCTCGAGCTCTTATCACACCTTCGGTCCATGCAATGAAATTTCTCAGGTTATGCTCAGATCGATCAACTTTCCGTCCATACGATCATCAAATAAGGTTAGATGATGTCCCTCCTAATAAAATGCATCTAGTATTAGGCATTTCTAATTTCCTAGACTTCTTTGATTAAGTTAAGTTGGTTTTATCAATTATGAACATTAGGGAATGGAAATCAAGTCCCAAGGGTATACTTCCAACTGTCACTTTGGAAACCCTTTGAGCTATAGAGCTCAATCTCACTACCTAGCATGCAACAATTGGATTAAAACCTAGAAATTCATAGAACCACATCATAAAACCTCAACACAAGATACATTTACAAAATCATTCAATACATTACAAAATCCAAGCACCAATGTCAACAACCAGCCCTAGAGGAGGGTTTATCCACCCATAGCGACCTTAAAACCCAACAATATCATGTCTACAACAAACATAATGTTGAAAGATTAAGAGAAAGAGAAGGGTTTAGGGATACAAAACAAATATGAAGTAGAGGTCCCCTAAAACCGTGCTCCACCACTACCAAAAGTCCTCTAGCAATTGGATCTTGCAACTTGGCTCCAAACACAAACTAAAAACTAAGAAAATCTACAAACCCTAAAAATAAAAGCCTAGAGAGAAACCCTAGATATATGCCCAACTCCACGCTCTCCAAGATAACCCCTTAAAACATTAAGGCGCAGCATCACTTATGGTGCTGGAAATGACCAGCCTAGGCTGAGAATGAGGACATTTTTCTTCCCCAACCCGACCTCCTCTGTCAGGTGAAGTGCCTTGCCTCTGGCGAAGACCGTCTACAATCAAAGTGGGCTTCCTTCGCCTCGAAAAATGTGTACTTCTGGTCGAGGCGCAACCCGAGGCCTTCGTCCTGTAGTTGCTTCTGTTCTTGTTCACCTCGACGAGCTCCCTTCGCCTAGGCGGGGTAGGCTTTGGTCGTGGTCTTGAGGCATTCTTGTCGTGTTTTGTTCTTACTCTTGTCTTTTGTTTGCTTGCTTTCTTAATATCTCAAAACTGCCAATGAGGGATTAGGTGTAATATTTATGATATGTGAACCAGTATTTAGGTTGTATAAAACACATATAAAATGATGAGGAAACAAAGAATAATATCATCTCCTTATCAATAAAAGAGGGTCTACTAAAGACACCAAATAGCCTCAATGTGATATGCTATTAATATTTTTTTGTTTCAAGATGTTTGTAAGGATGTAGAAACTTTGCTTAATTCATTTTGGTGGGGCAATAATAGAATGGGGTGAAATGTAATTAATTTGTTTCGTTGTCACATTATGTATCCCAAAGGGGGTGGGTGTTCTCGACTTTAGACAAATGCATGAATTTAATTAACCTTGTCATGCTAGGAAAACAAGGCTGGAGTCTACTTTCTAAACCATCATCACTGGTATCCAAAAGATTTAGTTCTCAACTATGGGATTACGGGTTGAAGATATTCCAATATAGAGAGCACATGAAAGTTCCTTGGTTCCTAGACAACTATGTTTTTCTACCACTCATTTAGGATCTGCATATGATAATCTAAAGGTGCAGAATCTCAAGGCTTCCATATAGAGAGCACCTTGGAATAAGGACCTTAGGATATTTTCAATCGAAGTAGATATGATATCATCCTATATTCATTGTCTCACGACATACTGTGATAAATGGTATTGTTGCCAGACTAATCAAGGTGTGCATAATTGTTAAGAGTGCATGTCGAGCTTTGCATATCAAGGAGCACATCAAATTTTTGGGCAAGTCATGGAAATTATCCTACCACCCAAGATTTGAAGAATTTCTTGTATGAGCTATAAATGGTGTTCTTCCAATTATGAATTTTATAGAAGCTGAAGGGTAGATGGAAGCCTTATGTCAGGGTTATATAGGAGACAATCATATAGATATTTTCAACAACCATTGTTGTGCTACATCCTCATTCCTCTTCCAACTCCAGGTCGGCTAGAATAGTTTTCCATCTTTGGCTTTATAAAGATTTGCATTTCCTATGGTCACAGAGCAACAACAATTCAGGCAGTGATGGTGAGCTACCTTAAGGATCAATCAAAGGAATATTATGCAGTGTGAACTGATAGTTTCAACGAATTGGCTTAATTATGCTGGACAGACATAATTAAAGGATAGCATTGCTTAAGAGGTAGGTCTCTTCACCCATGGTGAACTATATAATAACACAACTGATAGACTGCTTGCAGAAACCATGTAGGTTGGGGTAAAATTGAATGTGGATGTTGCCATTTTTGCTGCAACAAGGACTATTGGTTTAGGCTGTCTTTTACATTGGCTCAAAACAGTCACACCTGACTGACAAATTCCGAGGCAGATCACCGCTACAGATCGGGGCCTCATGATCGGGGCCTAATGTGAAAACAGATGATTTAAAATTATTTGGTAAAATTATTAAAATTTCCAAGGTAAATTATTAGAAAATAGATATGACTCAATTGTTTAAAATCAATTGTTCAAACTCTTTTTACATCAAAATAATAGAAAATCAAACTGAAAACTAAACATTTTTTCCTTTTGTTATCTTTATTTTTAAGATAACAACAATTAAAATAATGAAACAAATATACCAAACATTTATCTTTTTATTAATATTAAAATGTCAAGAATTGAACTCCGGTATTTAAACTGACTTCAAAATAAGAATTTAATTAGTTAACTTAATAGAGAAGTCAATCAAAACTAAAATATCTTGAATTTAATATTAACAATTAGGAGAAGATATTTAAACTTTAATTAAAACGGGCGATCTTTATTTTTTTTATTGTTTTCATAAAACCGTCTTTTATCTAATCAAACTACTCTGAATGGTCTTCCATGAAACTCTACAAAAGTTATCAAACTCAAAACTTTAAGCAAAACATTATATTATATATTAATCTAATTTCAATATTTTAAAATTTTAATAATCATGAACTTTATTATTTAAAATATAAATATCATTTTGATACTTTAATCATAAACCATTATATGATTTTATGATTAGCTTTAAATGCAAACAAATAGCTATAAATGCATGCTATGATGTTGAAAAGTCATAAAGGTCCTATAAGTCATCCTGGTTTAAAGAATATAACTCCAATGTGATAATACTCTGAGATGATTCTTTAAATAGTTTGCGCTGTCTGAATAAATAAGGTCCAGTTCTCTAACCTTTTGAATCTGCGAAGGAAGAAAGTGTAAAGTTTCCTTGTACACTTATTCCACATGTTATGTTACTTGTCGAAGATCAACTGAATCCAATGCTCAGTACTACAAGAGCAGCTTGTGCTTGTTCCATGTCAGATTCCAAGTATGGAGAAACAATTCGGCAATTTTGTCTGTATTGCTATGATATTCACTAGTAAATGTCCTCTTGTCGGAAAAACATATATTATAACATAAATATTTTATTAAAAAATAATATATTTTAATATATTAAGTTAATGTAAAATTTTTGATAAAAATCAATGGATGAGTTTTTAAAGAAAAAAAAAGAAAATCAATTTATTTTAAAATGTTTAATATTTATTTATTTATTATATTTAATAATTATTATAATACATATATTTATATTAAAGATATTAAATATTTTAATAAAATCTAATTTATTTTAATGAAATGTTAATCATATATAGAAATTAAATTAATAAAAATAATGAATAGTTTATTATATTTTAAAAAATAACTAATAATTGATTTATATTTAAAAATAAAATTTAAATTTTAATAGTAGATTTGAAAATTTAAAAAATTAAGAGTTAACAAATGAAACTTTAAAAAAAAAAAGGTCATTAGGCTGGGCCTGTGACTGAGGGCAGTTGAGATGTTAGAAGGAGAGAGACGGTTAGGGTGAGAGAGAAAGAGAGGAGGAGTGAAGGTCTGGTAATGCCAAGGTATCAGCATTTTAATTTTAATAACATTTAATCACTGATTCTCTGTCATAGTTAGATCCTGTAAATAAACTCTGAAAAACCTGATTTAACTCCTGATCTCAACCACCTCAAAAAATAGAAACCTGAAATAAGTGGGTGTTTGCGGTCGGCTTCCTTTGAACTGAACCATTAAATGGGGCTTTCTTGCCAGAAATTTGGTGTTCTGTTAAACCCAACTCCACTAAAAGACAACCCCAAACTAATGCAGATACCTTAAATTTTGCCAGTTAAAAGTCTTTTTCAAAAGTTGTTATGGGTTGAAAAAAAGAGAGTAAAAGTTTAAATGAATATTTGTCATACCTTAAAAAAAAAATTTTTTTAAAAATTATATATATATTGGATTGACTGAAGTCAAAACAGATATAAAGCACTGATCTTTTTGAGTAGCTGGTGTCATTTTAATATTCTGCATGAATTTTTTGTTGAAAATGATCAAAGTTTACAGATTTTGTTTAGATCCAACTTTGGGGCCCAATTTTTAAATTCTAATATTTGAATTTTAGGCCAAATTTGAGGTTCAACTTACTTCCCAAACCCAAAATAACCCACATATTAGGTTGTGTTGGGCTGGCTTGTTACGCCACGGTTGGACTCCGTGGAACTCGATCAAACTGACGGTCGTCAAGTATCATTTTTTTTAAACTCTACTGGATCAACTCTATACACCTCTAGGTCAATATAATCAAAACCAGCCACTACAGAAACGCAAGAAGGTTTTTCAGACAATGTTCTACTTGATGCTGTGATATTGTAAACCCAAGAATGTTTCGCACCTTTTACCCTTTAAAAGATAAAGTATATTTGGAGGTGTTTTTTTTTTTTTTTTTGAAAAACACTTGGCTTTGATTATCTAAAACATTCATTATTTATATATTTTTAAAAAAACCACTTAATTTATTTATCCCAACATCCTATTTATTTTTAAAATCAAATATTTTAAATTTTTCTATAATCCTAAAATAATTATTATTTTAAGTTTTTATTAATAAATGCTTCAGTCTTCACTATTCATTAATTCAGTATTTTTCTTTTTGTAAATATGTTATATAATCATACAAATAATTATTTTAGGTCATTAATACAAATAAGTTATGTATGTTCATTTATTAATTCAAATGATTTGTATAATCATAAAAGTAATTACTTATGTTTCTTTTATTTTTGTATTTTGGATTAATTATTTTTAATTCCGATAAAATATTATATATATGTTTATTCATTAATTAAAATATTTTAATTAAAAATTTTAAAAATCATAAAAAGAGTTTAATTTTAGTTTTTATTAATATAAATTTTTATATGTAATTATATATTTGTAATAATTTTTATTTATCAATATAATATCCTATTTTTATAATTAAATTTTTACATGTTTTTTTAGTGAATTTAACTATACATAAAATATTTTATTCTATTATATATGTTCTAAAAACAATATAAATACTTTTCTAGATTTCATAAAAATTGTTTATGATAGAAACCCATATTAAAGAAAACATTTTAACTGAGAAACATACATGCGAAAAGTGATAGAAGTGTTTTTAGAGAAAGATTTAACTAGAAAATTATAAAAAAGGTACCAATGTGTCTCTCTAAATCTCATTATAATCATGATTAAATGTTTGACTGATACATTTTATTTTGATTTACTTATAGATATCTTATTGTCTATATATCATTGAATGTTTACAATAAATATTGATATATCTAAAATTGTAAACCATAGATCAATCTAAAACCGTTGGATCAAGTCGATTTCAAATCTGGGCCATTTAAATATATCTCCGATATATTTGATGATGCACTAAAAATAAACTAACGCGTTAATGCACTGAGATTTCACGCCATATCACTCCAAACCATATTTATCGCATTAATACGCCGATACTGTCGAACATCATCATGATTTGATATATTCTTAGATATATTCAATGATATATCGGATATTTTCTATCCCCACACCTCAACAAAAGTTGTACACACAAGAAGCTCTTACTTCCAATCCTCCCCTCCTAAATATAATATTAATTGGTTTTCTAATCATGGTTATAAATTATATATGAATGATGATGAATAGAAACATGACTGAAGTAGTTTATCAACTATAAATGGGCTTAGGAATTTTGATTTTAATTTACATCAATAATAAAACAAAAGCAACAACAAAGGGCGATGATTAGTTTCCTTGTATTATTATTATTATTATTTAAAAAATACAAAGGTAGGTGATAAGCCATCTTATCATAAATAATTGATCAAAATATGAGCAACTTGCACATGAATACAAGCCAAGGCACCAATTTCCTAATGTGGCATATGGTTTTGTTTTGTTTTATTTTTATATCTAATGTCTATTCTGGTTCCTTCCATTAGGTAGATTGAGCTTTAAAAACTGGTATCATATGAACATAAGCCACCTTAATTAAGTATACAATTAGCTGGACCGACCACGAAAATATTAATAATTTGGCGCCAATATAGTTTTTCTTATTGTTAATATAGGAGGATTATGTTGAAAATTTTGAGGAAGCTTGATTTAACAATTCGGATCCCTAATAGAACAATTAAATCAACCAATTTAACAATCATGGCATAATTTACGAGAAAATAGAAAGAAAAACTTACTTGAAGAATCCATCATGATGTTGAATATCACGAGTAATAATATATATATCTTTCTATACGGATCAGTAACACTTAAAATCGCCCTTTGATGATATAAGGACCCGATTGATTCTTGACTTTACGAATCAAACCCAGCCATTTGTGTGTTTTTCTATGCCTTCATATATATATATATAGAGCGGGAATACTAATAGTAAATATTATTTATTAAGACATTTACTCATATAACAATTACTAATATTAAATGTCTTTTATTAAGACATTTACTCATACAACAAAACACACTACAATACTTAAATTTTAACGAATCGACACGGAGGGATTTACACCCGATAATTGTCTCTTAGATACTACACTAATCATCCATAGGTGTATCACGACAATAACAATTATCAATCTTGAAATTATATGAATCGATTAGAAATTAAAATTTCTAACATTCTCCCCACTTGGTCCTTATACGGTAGTACTTCTAACATATTAACATAACTTGAGCTCACTTAAAATGTTATATATAAGTCACAACCGTAAGAACTTCGTCGACCCGAATCATGGCGGTCCACGAGCGACAAGCGTCTCGAGTTCCTTGTATCACAAGTCGATTCAATTCAAATAGTCACGATTTGATAAGGTAGGCGCTACAATACCTTATCCACAATGTATTAAATAAGACCTAATATCTATAATCATAATAAAATATGCATGAAGCTGAAATACAGTTCATGAATGAAAAATCAAACAAACGCCGATATCTAAGTATCAAATAAACATAGCGTACTAAACATAAATTCATACATGTATGACCAATCTCATCCGATATACAAGGACTTGTGACTACTCCCATTTTACTAATATGGTGATAAATGTTTTTAGGATTTGATCCGCTTTTTGGTCAGCGGATCCGCAATCATATCATGGGTGCCAATGTGCACTATTTGAACTCTTTGATTTTGCACACCTCTTCTTTGACGGATAGATACTTTAAAATCCATAACATGGCACCCTTGGTATCTATCATTCTTGAAGAATCTGACTGCCGCATTATCATAAATCCTCATTTGTTTAGCAATGTTTCCAATGATACTTAAACCATTAATGAAATTTGCGCGGCCATACTTGGTCAATTGTAGCTTAAAGCATGCTATAAATTCAGCCTCCATAGTGGAAGTAGCAATGACAGACTGCTTACCACTCTTCCATGAGATAGCTCCATCAGCTAGAAGGAACAATGTTGAATGTGGACTTTGAGATGTCATATCCAGGCATAGTCACGAGTCAGGAGTAACCAACAACCTCAGGGTTGCTAGTTCTTCTATGTATGTGAGCATGTGATCCTTGGTGCCTTGCAAGTACCTCGGCTTTCTTTGCGGCTCTCGATGAAATAATCCAGAGATTTGATTAATAACGACCCGACATACCGACCCTTGGCTTATATCCCGGCTAGTACGGGGTCTTAGCATACATCAAACTCCAACTAAAGAAGCATAAGGAATGACCTGTCATTTCTTTATGCTCCAAAGCTCCCGTTTTGGGACATTGGGATAGAGGCCCAAAAATTGTCTCGCTACGCGGATGGGAGCGGGTAAGTGAACATGATTCCATCTTAAATCTTTCTAGAACTTTGTTAATGTAAGCCTTTTGAGATAATCCCAAAATTCCTTGTGATTTATCCTGAAATATTTCTATTCCGATCACATAGGAAGCCTCACCCATATCCTTCATTTCAAAGTTACTAGAAAGGTAATTCTTAACATCGTCTGACTAACCCACGATCTTCAGCGGCAAGAATATCATCTACATACAACACAAGATTTACATGAACTTGCTTCCCACAACCTTCATGTAGATACTTAGGTCTTGGTCATTTCACCACAAATCCATATGTAATACGGTATCATTAAACTTCAAATACCATTATTACGGAAGCTTGTTTAATCCACCAGATTGATTTCTTCAACCTACATACCCGGATTTCTTTTACTTGTGGTATCTGAAACGAGGTTGATCCAGCCATATACCTCTTCTTTTTGATATCCATTCAGAGAAAGGCCGTTTTAACATCCATTTGGTGAAGCTTAAGATCAAATGAGCCACCAAGCCATTACAATCCTTAAGGAGTCCTTTCTAGGCGGAGAGAAAGCCTGCTTTTGCGTGATAAATAAACTTGAGTGTAACCTTTGGCAACAAGTCTGGCTTTGTACCTCTCGACATTGCCCTTAGAGTCTCGCTTGGTCTTAAAGACCCACTTACAGTCGACTCTTTTAGAATCCTTCGGTAATTCCGTCATTTCCCAAACATTATTATCATCCATGGATTTCAACTCTTCCTTCATGGCCATTAACCACTTATCAGAATTTTCACCGCTCATGGCTTGGTTGAAAGAGATCGGGTCATTATCAATGCTCAAGTCACTTTCATGCTCAAGTGCATAAACTATAGTCATGAAATAAGCCGATCTTTTCTCTCTAGTAGACCTCCTTGATACTATTTCTTCTTGAGGTCGCACTTATCGTCGCTTGAGCATTTTCTCCACTCTTCTTGAGCAGTGGCATCCATAATTGGGCTTGGAGCATCCATTTGATGTTGTTCCTTCATGCTGCCCAATGGGCGTACTTTCTGATAATAGGAACTTCAATTTGAGATGGATCATTTGATGGGTTTTGGTCTATCAATGACTCTCTTATCTCCACATCACGTGCTCCCACACTCCCACTGACATTGCCATTTTCAATGAAGCGAGCATTCTCGGACTCTACAATTCTCGTACTATGGTTAGAACTGATAGAATCATACCACCTTTGACCTTCCGGATATCGATGGTAACACTCGTAATGGTCACGGAATCCAACTTCTTTTCATGTGGATTATATATCACTCACCGACAGTATTACACGTGAAGATGTCTTAAACTAGGCTTCCTAGATGTCCACAGTTCATAAGATTAATCTTGAGGCTGTGCTTTGCTGGTGCTGCTATTGTAATATATGAGGCTGTCATAATGCATATCTGTTGATAGTGCAAACTATCATTTACCATACTCCCTTACCATTTCCATCAATGTCACGATTAAGCCTTTAGGCTATGCCATTTGGTGTGGCGACGGGCATTGTATCACTATAATGCCCATTGGACTCAAGGAGTTTCTTAAATGGGCACAGATTTGATGTTCCGCAGTTTTCTCGTGTCTTTCATAATATTCACCACCTCTATCGGGCGTATTACCTTAACCTTTCTATTTAAGCGTCTCAACCTGCGAAATGAATGTCTCGAGGACATCCAGGTGAGTTCTTTCATCGCGGCAAATAAAGGTAACAATACCTAGAGTAATCATCAGTAAGAGGTGATGAAATACCTCTCAACCCCAGATGGTATCGAAAGGACCATGAAATATACGTATGTATGATAAATCAAGTAATCCACTACTCCTTATGGCTGACTTGTTTTGATACATGTTTGGCGTTTATATAATGCAATCCACACAAGTATTATTCAATCGGTAAAATCCAAATTGAGGCAAAACTCCGCTTTTAATTAGTCTCAAAATCCTTTCTTCTGGATATATGATCGAGCCTTTTATGCCATAAGTCGAGCGAAGAAGACTCATTAAATTGCATCCTTTCATACCAACATCATATTTAATATCAACATTAAACAGGGAATTGACAAAGTAGAATTGATTGGCTCTTATAAAGTTTAAATGAACCGATTACCATAAGGTTTTGTTCCTTGATACAATGAAAAACAACCATGTCAATCCTAAATCAAATCCTAAAACATCGATCTAGAAGCGAAACAAGATTTCTGAAGCGATAAGGAACATATAAAGCACTTCTCGTTTCAAGGCAATAGCCATTATCTACAATTCTATATGTCCCTACACCTTCAATTCTAGCTTTCATCTGTTTCCCATAAATAAAGCTTTCACTCAGCATTTGGTGGAAGTTTAGGTAACCACATAACATTAGAAACATGAGTGGTTGCACCGGTGTCAAACCACAGTATTGAAGAAACCTCAATCCAGTTTGATTCAAAGCATACGGAAACAAAATGTATACCTCTCTTTCAAACCATGCCTTCCTCTTGTGTCGGCCTTCTTGTGCCCGGGTTTATTTACCAAAGAAACATTTGAGAATCTTTTCAACCTCTCCTTGCCCTTTGTCGGGCTGCACCTTAAATATTTGCTTTCCCTTGTTTTCTTCATTTCTTACTTGGAGAAAAAACTGCCGCCACTAGAACCGACGTTTGTTTACCATAATAGAGCAAGAGATTGGCTTGGGAAGTATAGGTCTTCCCTTTGCCTTGCCTCCTCTTGCATGAGCATGGCCTTAGTATCCAAAAGAGACCATTTTTCCTTAAGTTGGTTGTAAGTTCTCTGAAATTGCTTGAAATCATCACCCTTACATGATTCAACAGAAACTCAACCAACACTCGCTCACCAAGGTCCATATCCAAACTCTTAAGCCGAGTTGCAGTGTTATATGTGGATAACTCTCATTTCCCTCCATTGGCGAAGGCTATGAGTACTATATTAGATAAATCATTAATAAGAGCAGCAATAATAGACTTATCACAATGATACGTCATAGTACACTTCTTAATTTGACCACAAATTCCCTCACATTTTCGGTCTTGGTGGGAAGGCAACATTAGGTGCTATGCTAAGCAGAAAGCTCATCATAAGCCCTATTCTAGCCCTCTCCCAATTATCCCACATTTTTGCTTATGCGCCTCCAAACTAGTATCGGTCGGTTTAGTGGGTTCATCCATAACTAGAGTTGAATCGAGTCCCAGGTCGGCTTGGCTTGACATGTCGATCCGGTCATCATAGTTTTGTCATAAAACTTTGATACCATTAGCGGAGTCACATTAGAGATCGCTATGACATTTACATGCTTACATATTAATTACTTTGAATTTAAGCGCGGTCGGACTATAATATATATACCAAAACATTGCATTTAAATTCACCTTTGGGCTAAATCTAAACACAACCAACAATCACCAAATATGCATCATTCATATAACATATATAAGGTCAATCACAAAATTTAATTTAACATATAAGTCATCTTTGAATTAACACTATATATTAATTAAATAAGGTTCATAACCTACTTCAATTGTTATTAACATGAGTAAGATCTACCTTTGGGTAATCGTATAACTACATGTAAATAATTATAAATGTTTATTATTCTTAAATGTCATTTTTGATGCTATATCAAATAAACATTTATAAATATTATTTAAATCATTTAATGAAATCAGGTGGGCCACTTTAGTGACTAACGCACTGCGCTAAAATATTAAGATTTAAATCATATAAACTTAAATTATTAAGTTTAAGTATTAGTACATTCTGAAATTTGCATAAGTCATATATGCACATGCATATCAATTCTTTTCTATGGACAACATGCTTCTGAGGTTACTCATATTGATGACATGAGCAGCTTAATTAGATTTCATCACAATTTGAATCGACAATTGGTCAATTAAAACCAAAAGCAAAAACATTTTAAATATAAAATTATTTCAAAATCACAATTAGAGAACAATTGAATTCTGCGATGAATGAACTATCAATTCAAATATTCAACCGAAATGTTAGATTTCAAAATTAAAAACCCAAGTTAATTATGCCATAAGCGGTTAATTTAAACATCAATTAACTTCTGATGCTTTAATTGAGAAGAAAATGCCCAAATTCTCTGTAAACCTAGCGGTAGGTGAGATTTCTATTAAACTTGGCTCGATACCAAAATTGTTGAAAATTTTGGAGAAAACAGTTTAACAATTCGGATCCCTAATAGAACAATTAAATCAACCAATTTAACAATCATGGCATAATTCTGAGAAAATGAAAAGAAAAACTTGCTTGAAGAATCCATCACGTAATTGAATATCCTAAGTAATAATATATATGTTTTCTATGCGGATCCGTAACACTTAAAATTGCCCTTTGATGATATAGAACGATTGATTAACGACACTACGAATCGAGCCACATAGAAAATTTGTGTGTTTTAATACCTTCATATATATATATATATATAAATAGGGAATACTAATATTAAATATTATTTATTAAGACATTTACTCATATACTTGGAGTTACTAATATTAAATGTCTTTTATTAATATTTACTCATACAACAAAAACATAAAAATACTTAGAATTTTAACAAATCGACGCAGGAGGATTTACACTAGATAGTGTCTCTTAGATACTACACTAATGTCTACTGAGTAACATGTGATAAGCAATTATCAATAAATATATATGAATCAATTAGAAATTAAAATTTCTAACAGATTAGAAAACACCCTATTCAAAAACCATATAATTAAGGATTGTTTTATACTGAATCTTTGTTTATAAGAGAGAATTCATATTGTGCACATGCTTAGCTTAATTGGTAAAACATTCAAAGTTTAAAAAGATAGGACATCCGGAGAGGGGAGGGGTCTCGGGTTAAATTACCGATAGTGATAGTTTCTTGTAATGTGTAACTAGTGCTTTAAAGGCTGGAGCAATTAATTCGGTTTGACGATCGAACCATTGATTAGTAACGCGCAGTCAGTTTAATCCGGTTCGATTGTTCAACCATCGATTCGTCCCCTAAACTATGAATCGATAACTTTTTCAATTCAGTTACCTATCCGATTTTTAAAACATTGATTGTAACAAAGTGGTTAGTCATAAAAAAAATGAAAAAAAAGGGAGGATTAATATTGAAGATGGTCAGAGTCACATACCAGATGCCAAAACTACTTTATGAACCCAACCACTATTATTGGGCCTCAAGTAGTCAAGGCCTATGTTTACTCCATTGCTATCAATTTTTCATGGACCTTGCATTCACAATACAGAACAAAAACTTCAGGTGAGATAAAGGAAGAAGGTGATTAATTGCTTCACTCACAAAAAATGTAGTTTGTGGCTCGTTTTTAGTGAAACATATCTCTAGAGTAAAAAGAGGCAAATGTCGGAGGCGGGCGGAATACGACATTAATATGACTAAGGACTGTATTCTTTTTGTTTGTTGCATGGTATAGGAGTTTTTGTGAAATTTTGTTGTATCGAGGTTAACTATAATTACCTTTATGTAACCTAATTCACATATTGAAATTTCAACTCCCTTTCTTGTAGAAGTATGGATCCTGCTGAATTACGTAAAATGTGTGTATGCGTTCTTCTTTATTTTTATATTCTTCATTATTCTATGATGCATATTTAAACAAGCCTAATGATTCCTTTACGTTTTGTTTAGAACTTTGAAAGTAGTAAAGAAAGAAAATTTGAAGGAAAATAAAAAATATGTTTAAACTAAATAAATTAATTTTTTATAGTTTATTCATACTCATTTATTTGTTTAAGGTTTGAAGTTTTAAAATATATAAAATTTTGAGGAATTTTGATTTTATATTTTCATGGTGAAATTAAATATGAAAAAATCATTTTTATTATATATATTTTTCATTCCATAGTGCCTTTCGGTTCCAAACAAAGTCTTAAATTTACAAAACAGAAGTTCGGGTTAATGAAGTTGTGGTTAGACATCAAACAGCATGCATGCATCTTGCAGGTACAGAGTAAATATGCAAGTATCAAATAATTTACCCCAGGCTAAATGGAACAAAGAGAAGTTCATTATAAACAGTTAATTTGCAATAAACAGAATAGAAATTTGCATTTTTTTTTTCTATTTTATTTATTCTGGAAAGTAAAAACTGTTCTATAACACTCTTTGTAACGACTCGGCTTGTAACCCTAGGTTGTTTGAGCATCCGAGATGTTGCTTGAAGAGTGAAAAATCCTGAACCTAATCTCTCTTTTCTTCGCCATCTTTGTTTTGTTTCTGTATAAGTCTTCTTCTGTTTGATTTGATTATGTTCTGGTTTCAAGAGAGTAAGAAAAACAATGATAGATATACAATTCAAGTTCTGATTTATTTACCTTTCACCTCTTTTTTTTTTTTTCTCATCTAGTAAGCAGAACAACAACTGAATGAACAGCTTCTAGTTCTTCCTGAATATATTAATGGGAACTTTGTTAATCTTGAGGGGCGGCGTTTATGAATGGGGATTATAGTGTCTCCTCATAGTGTTGGAGAAGAGAACTTTCAACTAGTGCAACACAGATTCTGAAAACAAGGAAAAATGAATACACAGCTCTTAGAGGAATTTTTAAATTTTTAAGAATAAGTGGTGGGCACAAAAAAATGTTGGAGTTCTGCTAAAAAAAATAGTCTTTATTATTACCTTTTAAATAAGACTTACAATAGAACTGAAACCCAAAAATAGGAGGGCTAAACGACACTAAACCAAAGTGCTCCCACTATTAACAACCATCAACTAGAAAAATAACAAATAAAAAATAATGAAAGACAGTAAAAAAACTGCACAACTGAAATTTGAGTCAATTTCCAATAGATATATAGCATTGGAGTAAAATCAAATATATAGACTGATATATTAAATAGTGTGAGATTATAATGCTGTAAAGTAAAGTTAGGCTAATTAAAGTTATTAATTTAAGTTTGGGACCTTAATTAATACAGCTTATAAAGTGTGGGTGTCAAATGTGTGAGACAAGCGTAATTTCTATTTTTAAGATGGGTTAAAATAGAAATTACGAGCGATCAAATATTTGTTCATATCTACGAGACACAATTGTTTATAAATAGGGGTCATGGTCGTCAGATCACATAATGTTTTTCTTTCTTCTAATTCCTATTATCAGAGAGAAATATTAGATAGAAAACTAATGTTGATCTGGAAGTCGTAAAGCATGAACTAGGTCGAATCACGGAAGATCATGCAAGCCTCAAACTGGATTTAGATCTGAAAGATCGTAAAGAACTGGCTACCAGTTGAATATATCTGATATTTTGTTATGGATTAGTGCAGCTTCCGCGCGCAAATCCTGTATTTTGATTCTTAATGATTAAATATGAATGTTCCTATTTGTGTGATGGTTTTCACATAATTTTTTTTTTAAATCTCTCATTTGGTATCAAAGCGGTTTCATGTTGAATTGTTGAGAATAAGTTAGAAAAATGATTTTTTATTTTGGGGCTGAGAATATTTAAGGAGCCAGCAATAAGATATTACATTTATATTCCCTTGTTAGCTGCCGAAGTACTAATTGAAGTCCCGATAATGTGTACACCTTTTGTACTCAGATTTAAAAATCAAGATCTCCAAGCCAATCACTAAAGCCTTATATTCAGTTTGATTGTTGGTGCACTTGAAGACCAAGTTGAAAGATAAGGTAGTCTGTATCCCTTTTGGTGAAATGATTACTATCCCAGCTCCAATAGATTTCTCCGTGCTAGAGCCATCAAACTTAAGAATCCATTGCCACCTTTCTACTTCATATATCCTCAATTCCACATCATTTTATGGTTGGATTTTTATGAAGGATGATAAGCTAGAAAGTTAGCTAAAGCTTGTCCCTTGATTGATTTTTGTGGAAATTAGACCAAGGTGAACTCTGACAAAGCAAGAGGCCATTTTTTTTTATTCGTCCAATGATTAAGGGTCAACTTAGCAAGTATTTCATCAAATTGGTTTGAAAGACCACATACAATTGAGACTTGATCAAGTAATGTCTCAATTTCGTATATGCAAAGTATAAGGCCAAACACAACTTCTCAATGGGTGTATACCTTGTTATTCGTTGATCTATAAATGGTAATGTAGCACCCCTTTCTGATCCGTCTGATTGGCCGGATCCAGACGATTCAGGATGCTCCTTTAATTCTTTTTATTTACTTGCTTTATTTATTTGTTTAAAAGTGTCGTGACGAATCCCTCGGCCCGGCTAGATGGCGTGGTTGAACCCGGGCCAGTTTACTTGACCGTTTTCATTTATCTATCAAAACATTTATTTATATCGTTTCATTTTAGAGTTTTCAATTACGAAGCATTCATCAGTGACTTGTAAACATTTACTTTTATACAATACGTTTACAAAATGACGTATCTGTAACACCCCGAAATATACCCTAGTCGTTTTCGACATGTTTAGGGTATTTTGTAAGCCTAATTTGAATGTTTCGTGAGTTAAATGCGAAACAAGGAAACAAGAGACCCGGAAAGTTACAAGACTTAAGGGCAATATTGTAAATTGTCTAAAAAGGGGCCAAAAGATATGAATTGATGAGACTATGGGCCAAAATGAAATAAAGGAAAGTTTAATTATAAATAGAAGGAGTTATGGGCTTAAATGCAAAAATGAAAAGTTAAAAGCCAAAAAAATGGGTTTTTGTCTTGGCCAAACATGGCCTTATGATTTAAAGACCAAATTGGTCTCCAAAGGGAGCAAAAAAAAAAAAAACGAGTGAGGTGAGAAGAGGAAGAGGAAGAAGAGAAGAAGAAAGAAGGAGGAGGGAGATCAAACCAACAAGGTATGGAAACCTTTTGATATGGTTTAAGAGATTATGTATGGTGTCATGCTTGGTTGGTTAGTAGTTTGTCCCCAAACATGGGGTTTTGCTGGGGTTTCATTTAACCCCAAAAAATGATGTAAGTAAGGTGGGTAAAACCCCATATGACACAAGCTCATGAAATCATCTCTTTGAGGATAGATTCGCATGGTTAATTAAATAATTGAATTGGGGTTTAGAATAAATCCTAACAAATCCTTGAGTTTGATTTGTGTATGAGTTGTAACCCATATTAGGAATGGGTTTTGGTAATTCATGATAAGTCTTTGAACTAAGATAAGTATTGAAGGAGGAATTGAATAGAAAGAGATTCAATTGAATTAGAAATGGTTTTGATGTGTGTTTGAAGTGTTTATGAGGTATAGAGTTGATTGGGGTTCAAAAGTATGGAAAAATGGGAGAAAAACACACATTATGGGCACTTTTCGGAGACTTGTACCGGTACAATTGAGCTTGTACCGGTACAGCTGTGTTCTGGTCATTTTGGCCCAGAGTTATGCCGATACTGACTTGAGCTTATCTTAGGTACAACCTGATAATTTTCTGATACGACCAGTTTTGTATTTTTGGCCATAACTTTCTCATTTCTTATCAGATTTGAGTGATTCAAGTGGCTACGTAAAATAGACTTCAAGGAGAACCAAACTTAAAGAGAAGTCATCGCCAAATTGTGACTCTAGATAGCCCAAAAATTCACTCAAAGTGGGACCATGTGCAAGCCAAATTCTGGTTCCAGCTTTGAACATAGAGAAGTCCGGGATGTTTCGGACGTAACTCGAGTTCCGGTGCTCCAAATTGGGTGATTCCAGTTGGAATAGGGCATAGCACCTTAGCTTTAAAGGGTATAAGGACAGCATAGTGTCAAAATATGAAGTTAAGACCCGGAAAAAAATTGAGTAATACAAACAGTCCCGAGTGTAAAATCGGTAAACCGACTAGTTGGCATGAAAATGCCATAACTTGAGTTTGGACGATCCGATTGGAATGATTCCAATTTATGAGTAAAGATGATTCATAGAGGAACAAGAATATATGAAAGATATATGTTCATATGACTACCTAGGACCAAAGAATGAATGAGTGGACGTCCTGTTGGTGCCGGCACTCGGTGGTGCCGGCACTCACGGTAGTACTCGACACTCACGATGCGTGTAGTTAGCCACGTTTTGATTAGTAACTCCAGGCACTCTCTTGTTGCGTGGCTTGGGGCACGTCTTGATTGGTGCTCTGCACTCCTGCTGGTGCTACGGCACTCCTGTTTTGTATTGTACTTATTGTACTGCGTCCTACTCATTTCTGCTATGATTGAACCACGGGTAGTCGGATAGACATATGATAAGACGAATTAAGAATAAGTGTAAAGATCTAAGAAATGTACCTGTATCGTCTGTTTTGTGATGCCTCACAGATGCTCACGTATCTGATAAGTTACTGTCTCTGTATAGAGTCACAGTAGTACTCTGGTACTCACAATATCGATGAGTTACGTCTATGTATAAGTTTAAGTACCTCTGGTGCTCTGTGTCCCGATAAGTCTGATTGAATAAAGTTGCCAGTACCTACGGGTACTCCTGTCTCTGATTAACTCCTGTAGTACCTACGGGTACTCCTATATGCGAAAAATGTTACGCTAGTACCTCACGGGCCTCCTGTATTTAATTAAGTGTGTTGTCATGATTTAGTTACGTAGTACCTAAGGGTGCTCTGTCTCCCGATTAACTCACGTCTCACAGACCAAGTCCGATCGATAAATTCAGTAGTACCTAAAGGGTACTCTTGTATTTGAATAAAGTCACCAGCATTTCTTGATGCTCATGTATCCTAAATAAGTCACATCTCTGATTAAGTCTGTCTGCCTTGGGTTACATGGTACCTCACGGGCCTCACAACATTGAATTAAGTTTTGTAATTACCTATGGCTACTCTACGTATTTCATCAGATTACGTAGTACCAAAAAATTTTCTTGTCTCAAATATTATAAGTATAAATTACGTATTACCCGCAGGGTATTCGTGTCGGTAAAGCAAGTGCAAAGATTACGTAAATAAGTATAAGTCCGGTGGTACCTCACGAGTACTCGATATCAGTAAAACGATATAGTCGTTTTAAGAATCCATATCCCATTAAGATGGTATCAGTTCAGTAAGATGAAGTATATGCTCACGTAAGACATGTATAAGATACGAAATACGTAATCGAGTTATTAAAGGAACCGTTATAAGTTCCGTAAGATAAGTATATGCTCTGTAAGACATGTATAAGATCTGAAATACATGTCCAAGTTCTGTAAGACCAGTATAAGTTCCGTAAGATAAGTATATGCTCTGTAAGACATGTATAAGATCTGAAATACATGTCCAAGTTCTATAAGACCAGTATAAGTTCCGTAAGATAAGTATAAGTTCTGTAATACTCGTATAAGATTTGATATACCAGTATAAGTTTTGTAGTACTTACAAGTACTTCTGTATAAGAATAGGATTACGTATCGGTACATACATTCACGTAATTTAAATGATACTAGGGTACCTCGAATAAGGGTAAACTCCGTGTATAAGGATAGGATTACGTAACTCCCTACGGGAGTCTGAATAAACATAAGCACATTAAGTATAAGTTACGAATGAGTATAAGTTACGTAACCCTCACGAGTCTTAGGAATGAAACATAGGTTGTAGGTAAGCATAAGTTCATAAAAATCAGATCTGTAACTCCTACGAGTCAAATAGCGTAAGCCTGTTATAAGAAGAAGTACTCGTATAAGCTCATAATATAAATGAATGAAATTTATATTATCTGTTATTGTTTTATGCGTTAAATGTATATGCATAAGAAATGTTCCCAGCCTAAGTGTAAAAACATACGGGTTTTTAATCTGTGTAGGTACGAGAGAAGACGTCGGCAAACATGCGCCTGGTAGACTGACACACTTGTAAGGTTCCACTATGCCAGGTTCCGTGCTCGATTTGTGTAAAGATTCGGTTTGTATATGTAAATGGGACCCTGTAAATGTATATAATATTTTGAATTGTTATAGGATGGAGCCCGCGCCCACATTTAAATCTGTTTTAGCAAAAAAAAAATGGTAGGTCACGATATATGGTCTCGCGTCCGAGACTCAGTTGGATCGCCAATCGGTCGGACCGGGTTCGGGAGTGTGGCCGATGTCTGCCTTCTGAAAATGATAGTCGAATTAACTCTTTTGTTCACAAAATGTCACACGTTCAAAAAGAATGGTATGCATATGAAGGGGTATATACTTATACGCTGCAACTTTCTCTATTACTCTGCGCTTCTTGATCTTGCTTTCTTTCCTATTTACTTGAAACCTGCGTATAGATAAAAAGTACAAGCTAAGCATTTTCATGCTTAGTGATTTCCCCATATGGTTATTCGATTTTAGTTTAACATGCATACATTTATCATAAAACATAATATCTTTATATCAAACTATACTCATGTATTCATTTCCACATGCTTTCACTTTACAAATAATTAAAGTCATATCAAAATATGCATTTCCACATGCTTTCACTTTACAAATCCTTTGATCGTATCAAAATGTGCATTTTCACATGTAACCCGATTTATTTAACTATATTCATGAGATTCAAACATATACTCCCAAGGATGTATTTAGTTTACAAATCCCATTTACACTCATCAAAGTTTATTTATTTCATTTTGTCTATACAATTCACATTCATGGCCAGTTCCGTTCGGTAATCTAATCGCGCATCGTCATTGTGCTTACATTTAACAATTCCGGTCTACCATCGCGGATGCGATTGGTGCACCCGCCATGTGGTCATTAAAATACCATACACCATCGCCCAATGAGTCTGCGGTGGTGCATCTTGCCATATTGGTTATTCGATATCGATTAATTCAAGATAATAAAAATTGAATAATTGGTTTAACCGATTAATAACTCTCATGCGGTCATTAATAAACGTTCAAATCTCACATTTTCAATCCTTGTATGCACTTTAGTAATATCATTTCAATGATATACTCATTCCATATACTGTTTGGGGTTTATTTAGTAATTACCAAACACTTGAAATGAACATAATTTCGGTGAACGAACTAACAGCCTTGAATCGGAATGGGGTCGAAGGAACTAGCCAGAAGGCCCAGCCGACCTCGTTTCTTCCTTCGATCGATCCTAGGTAGGTGATCCTCACACCATCCTAATTCGATAACAATTCTACGCCTACTCTTAGTAGATAAACAATTATTATACATTTTTAGTGAATGACAATGAATCTTAGTTGGTTTGGGTTAAGACACTGAGTCTGCCCGAAGGCAATTCGGCCCCAGGTATGATTGTGTTTCACTTAGTTTCATTCTTATTTGAACCCCCATTAAACCTTTATTAGAGTCCCTAAACAATCGGTGTACGAATAAGGGACTTAATATTGTAAAGTATGCAAAAATAAGGTTCTTTGGGAGCATCGGGAGTACGGCACCACTTGCCTCGTCAATGGTATCGGTACCTACTTTCGATACTTGGTACCCAATGTGCGAGTTCTACCCAAAAGTGACAGAAGATGCCATTTCTCACCCACAAAAACTCAAATAGCTTCATCTAAACTCATGTATATCATAACCCACCATTGAACTTAACTAAACACCTAAAGGTATAGGTCCCACTAAAAAACCCCATCCAGTTGTACTTTTTCCAAATCAAAATCACAAGAGAGATAAAGTTTAGGGCTGATTTCTACTTATTTTCAACCTCTCTGATATACTGTTTGATCCCTTAGAAGTACAGAAACCACATTTCCACTCAAAACTTGATGATCCCTCTCTGTCTGGCTCTCTTCCTCTTCACATCATTTTCCTTCCCTCCCTTTCCAAAACTACAGATTGCCTCAAGAATGATCTCTTGTAATTCACTTTTGGCCCTGTATTCTAAACTGTGGGCCTAAGTCTGGGTTTTTCTTTGAAATCATTTTTCTTTTTTCACTAAAAACCCTACTAGCTTCTTAATTGGCACTCTTCACTGGTTTAATCAATTGCAGACAGATGATATTTCACTGACAAGGCAACCCTTAGGTCCACTTTACAATTCAATTTTCCTTTACCTGCACTTTTGTCTAATTGTCGACCACTCTGCTCTGAGACATAACATTCCAACTATATATGCTCAGCTACATTATCCATTTCCAGATTTCACACCTGAGACGCTTTCCTGAAAACCAAGTTCGTCTCACTCATATCCGTGAACATAATGGTAAATCCCTGAATATGCACTCCTAGGGTACTTCCAAAGTATCAAGAAATCACCCCGTCAGTGAATCTCTCAAGATATTCCATGTCAAACACCTCATGAGACTTTCGGTAGTCGGGTGTTTCCTTTAATGGTGGTATTAAAACAAGGGCAGAGAAAACTCAATCCTAGGTATCAAAGTCATCATCCGCGTCGCGATCCCATCTTTAAACCCTTCCACTTCAATTTCAATTAGGTCACAGAATTACCTTAAGGTCTTCGCGACATTAGAGGATGAACCTCCAATATCTCACTAACTAAAGAACCTTTGAAGTTCTTTCTTATTTGAGGAGCTCATGAAATGGATGGCCTCACTTAAGTGACTAACTTCATCTCCCTCGTGAAACCAAAACCCAGAAAATTTCTAGGATTGAACTCCAAAAGCACATTATCATGGATCAGAGTCAGCGATGGTCATTTCAAACTTTTCTTGGGGCCGATTCATATGTTTTTGTGGCCTTTAGATTGAATCCACTATCACGAGACATGAAACTTCGGGTAATAATGATACCAAGAAAGACGGTGACCAGAAATCTTTTTGAAGTCAAACTAGGGGCAATTTTCAAACCAAATGACTTGGGCAGACCAAAACGTCTTGTAAGACCCAGATTCAAGGCGATCATGATATATCATCAATAGCTATACCCAGAGAAACCATCTACGAAGGATAATAATTCATGATTTCAGAGGACCAACTAACATGTCCTAATAGGCATTGGCATATGTTTGGTCTTGTGGAGGTGGCGCATTTGTCCCCCAAGTCTCACACAAACCTCAAGCTTCCCATTCTTCATCATGTGGAAAAATTTGCTAACGAGACTTGAATAGCCTTTGAAAGCTTCCCAATCTCCTCTTTCATCTTCAGCTCTACCTCCTTGGACATTCTTTTTCCGTGGTGTTGTCGAAGGTGAATTGCTCGATAAAGTGGTGTTCAAGTTTTCTCATTCTCAACCCATAAGGTCCTGCTGTAATTACAAGAAAACACAGTCTTGAATTCTCATATGTTGCAATAATAATCCATTCTCAAGAAGCAACAAAGAATCAACAGAGCAACCCTTCTGCCTTCAGAATGTCACAGGTCACTTCCAATTGTAATATGAACTTAGTCATGTCTCCAAAACCTCAGAGCAGTCATCTCAAAACCCTCTTCATGTTTCCTTCTTCATTTTCTTCATATGCAGAACTCTCAAAATATCTTCACCCACAAGCCCCTGGAGGTTTTTCTATCCTTTCCAGTCACTGCACACTTCATTTTTAATATAAATCGGGCAAACACCATTTCTTCTTTCAAAGTTAATAATCTCACTCATCTCCCCACATCAAATTTCTCAATTAACTGAGTAATACTGAACACTTCATATCACCTTTAGGAGTCATCGCCTCCCTTCTATCAATATAACTTAACTATAGATGCTTTCGGTTCCACTTTCTTTTAAGTTATGAACTATGAACTCAAATTTTCGATTTATAATAATCGCCTGTCAAAGTTTATTAAAACATCATAATATTATTAGATTTACCACACCAATTTCACTCTCTGATCATCTTTCTGCAAAAGTTGAATTTTGACTAAAATATAAAGTATAAATATTAACAACTATATTAATCAAATTCCTCCCTAACAAATGCAGACTGGTGAAGAGAAGTTTATCACAAAAAAGTGAGGTATGGCGCTTTTCTATCGCCAATAGATAAATTATGGTAGTCCTTGGTCTTCCTAATATTTCTTCTAGTAAAGGCGTATTATCAACCACCCTTTGTTTTTACTATATTATTAATGTTCCTTCCCAGTTCTAAGTATCTTCAATGAAAACATACTCACCGCCTTCTGACCATATCCACTCACACTCGACACCCATCAATAAATTTATAATGGCTCACAAAGTTTTGTAGAATGCGGCCTCCATCACTCTGTCACAGATGGCTTCAAGATTCACCTTCCGAGGTCCACACCTTCCCTGAGCATCCTTGCAACCCACCTGTGGTCTTGCATTCCTTCCTCAGATAATTGAAAAATTCCTCTCACCTCTCATTTTCAGTCCCTCCTCATGTTTCACTGAACAGTTGGCACGTTAGAGAAACTGAGAGAGAACAATTTAAAGAAATATGATTTCACCATTATTGAAAGGTCCAATCATCACTCATCATTGCAATCATCACTCTTCCCATTAATCATATCCCCATTAGCTTCCAGCCCCTTTTCCGCCAATAAAATCATCTCTTTCACTCTCTAACCCATATACTCCTTCCTTCCAGACTCATAGGCACATCAATTGGCTCACTTCTCTAACAACGCTCTCTCGTCTTCATGATCCTTGTCTCTGTTGGGTCCTGATAAATTTTTAGAAATTTTCATGTCGTTCACACATCTTCACTGAGGATGAAACCACATAATTCACACCTCTTATATGTTTTCCCTTCTCTCCTGCTAAACCCTCCTTCTGTATAATGTATCTCACCCTGTAAAACAGTACGGCTGCTTAGAGAGTATGTCTTCCCCCCATGATTCTTCAGTTATATCCTTCTCGAGTGGAGTGAATCTCGAGAAGTGAATTTATCCCCCGTGAACTCATTCTATACCTGAGAAAATGTAACACCTCTTTGGAAACATAAGCCCCCGAGGGGAGCAACATGTTCTTCCACCCTTTCCCAAAAGTTAGGAGACCATAATCTTACCATTTAGAGGAGAACTTACCCCTTGGGGAAAAAGCTCTTTTTCTTAAGAAACATTCTAAACATGCCGCATCATTCCTCGGGGGAAATGAACCCACCTATATGGAGGAGCCGGACCTCCAGTTTTCTAAGAGGAACACTTCCAATTGGTCTCACTCATGAAAGCTCTTTCTGAAAATGAACTGCCATGCCACACAACCCTATCAGATCCCCTTCACTCACTCTCTCTGATGAGATCCTCCACAACTACAACCCATCTGGCTTCCAACCCATTCAACACAACCAAACAATTGTTTTGAGGAACTCACACCCTCGATATTTTCCGCTGACTTTACAATGCCCCAAATCTGGTTAGCAGCACTTTCCAATCTTATATCATTGCTGGGAAGATCCCATCATCATTATAGTCTCATCAGGAACTTGGTATCCTGTCGGGTTTTAACTTCATGAGATGATTTTAGAAACCAATACAAAAAGGTGTAGCAGGTCCATATGGAATTTGAAAATTGACAGTAAGTACTTCTTTGAATGTCTTACTGACTGGTCTCTTGAGAGAGTTATGTGAATGAATTTTTCTTCAAATGCAAATCAACATTTAGTCTCACCATCATCTCAAAAAAGCATATTTGACTTATCAACAAATTGTTCTTCCAATAACACTACGCAGTTCTTTCTCACTCAAAAGAGTACATAAGAAAGATTCGAGAGCAGATAGATCCCACAACTCACACCTGTATTCACTTTTACTGTGTGGTCTCCAGTGGACCTCTTCCTTCCCGGCAATTTTCTTCCTTGATGGGCTTCATGATCATCACTGATCAAGTCCATAAAGATCAAACTAATAATTTGAACTTCTTCCCAACCCAACTGTCCAAACTTTCAACACACTGTTGCGATCTATTCTTCAAGCATCGACCTTAAGGACCATGTTTCTCATCTTCTTTGAAATGGGGATAAACAACTGTTGGTCTCACTTTTGTCACCGACACCACAGACCCGGTCGCACCTTCCACAATAACCCGGTTTTGTCATTTTCCACTTCCAAACCAACTGATGGCGGAGCCCTTCAATGTTGTACGGCTGGCCCGCCAAAAGGTTAGGAAATATCTGCCGGAAACGATAAATTCCCGCTAGTTTGAACAACCCCACACTGCACATGAATCAGCATAGAGGTTCCACAAGGGGATCAATACCTTCCTCTGATGACCAAGGGAGGAAAACTGGTGATCCTGTACTCTCGCAAATCTTCTCCTCATCCATCATCTCTCGGACAAGGCTCTGAGAACTGGCAAAGCCTTAATTTGTTTCAAGGCTCAATCTATAACACACCCTTGAGGCCTCCACCTCTTTGATTGCTCCTTAACGATACTACACCATCAGATAAAGCGCTGAGAACTGGGGTTTAACTATTTTCGCATTTGTTATCCCTTGGCTCATTGATTGTACCTCGCGAGCAATGTGATTTACATCACATGAGTCTAAAACTCATCTATTTTTAATCCATGCCAGATGCAATAGCTTTAAGATCTATTTTTATGTTGTAAAATATGACTATTACTAACTTTATGTTTTGCAAAGTAATCATTAAAAAAGAGAATAGTGAGAAAAGAATCAAAAGAGGATAAACAAAACAATAAAAGTTTATGATTACAATTTATATGTCACAACATTAAAATCATATGGAGCTAAAGTGGAACTATGTCATAAATAACAAATCTTATGTCGCAAAGATTTGATTATAACTCCATGATGAAAAGAATAAGTCATAATCGAAAGTTTTTGTTCAGATAACTAAAATACGATTTTAATATGTTTCATTACAACAAAACCCAAATTAACTTATTTAATAAATAGTGGTAAGAGAATAAACTTATGTCAATAATATATTACTTGGGAAGTGGTAGCAAACATAAAAGAAAGACTTACGGACGAAACTCTGTCATAATGTGATATCACTTCCATGTGGTAACAAAAGACGTAAAGGTAACATAAGTCAGCTGAAAGATAGTGTTTTTACCAGCTGATTAACAAAGCTCACACTGCCATTCAATAAAGGAACTAGGTCTGGCAACCAAACTCATACCTTAATAATGAGCAATAAACAATAATCACAACCATGGCTGAATATCCCCACAACACAGATTGAGCTCGTCATGAACAAAAAACTCTTGATGTGACCAATAATATATTCAAATTTATGACACTACTACCAAAGGATCACTATCAACTCCAAAACGTCACTTATATAACCGTCTTTCCATACATACGGAAGTGATTGGAACGTTTCAATACTTAATCATTTTAAAATCTGCGGTCGTCCAACCACCGCATGCTGTCAGACAAGTAATAAAGTGATATTTAAAGTCCATTTATCACCTATATACATGACATAATCAAAGATCAATTACCCACCACCAACATCATTAATATTTGAATTCCACGAATAATGAGTATAAAACTAAAACAATCTTAAACTCAACTAAACACAAGCTAAAGTTGAATAAGAAAATTCCAGTATTTGTGATTCAAACTGATATGACAAACTTTGACAATGGATGTTAAGAATAAACCAATTTCTCGATCATTTAATTATAAATTTTTATCATCACCTGAAAACCAGTTTATCAAGATATATAAGAGGTTCTGATTTCTTCTTAATAGAATATTTTCACCACAGTGTTCATATTCACTATGAGACTGATCTGAATCACCATATTCTCAGAATAGAACCCTCTTCTAAGAATGGTTTCCTTTTTTTAGTATTACACTCAATCTTGGGGACTTCAGCAGAATTCTCGCTCGATCTCTGCAAGTTTTCTCCAATTTGAGACACTTCATCCTAAGCACTTCTAACGTAAATCGACATTAGATCCTTCAAACATGATCGCGAAATCTGTTCATCGTAAATACTGAGAAACATCCGAAAGATTAAATGTATACTTCTCCCAATTCAACTGACCTCAACCTATGAGGCCAGCGATCATCTAAGTAATCCCTAAAAGTTCACAGTTCCATAGTATTTATCCCACACCACAAGGAACCGCCCACACCTTTCAAGGCATTCTTCATCTTCATTGTCCACGCAGGGCCTCTAAATCAGAGTGATATTGCATCTGCATTGGTATGGGGCACTGAAGACTTGGCACGTAAATTATTATAAAATGTAATTTTAACCCAAACAATCATAATTCTAAGCAAAGCTTCCTTCATATGCAAGAAACACGGCATTACCTTGATCCCCTAACTCTTCAAATCGTTTGTATCATATCATGACTTCAACCCATCATAAAATCTGCACCAAATTAAATAAACTAAAATAAATGAACTCCGTAAACCTTCAGCGATCCACATACTAGAATAACTCCACAATTTTTGAACAAAGACAACTGAGAAAATACCTGTTCTGCTTCACTTCTGATAACACTGTGTTACAAAGATGCGAATTTATAAAGAAAATTATTTACACTGAGACTAAGCAACCCCAGAATTTCATTAATTATGATAATAAGACAAAAAAGTTTTTAAAGAAACTTTTTTTAAACAAGTGAAATAATTTTAAACTTTAATACAAACTTCTCAATCGTAGCTAATGTTGAGTCTCGAATGATTAAGCAACATGAGAGACTGATCAAAGAAAATTAAAAATAAAATACTAAAAGTGAAACAACATTGAAATAAATCATCAAAGCAATAAAATGATAGGTATGATTTAAGAGATCAAATTACAGAGAATGTATTAGAAAAGTTCTATCTGAATAGATATTAATATGGAACTAACCTAAACACTTGTCCTTGAGACCCATGCAATGATGTCCACCAAAAAAATATTAGACACTCAAATAAAGGTCTTTTGTGTCGGGAAATCCATAATAATCTATCTATGCACTGGCTCTTGTTATTCACCTCGATAATTAATGGGAGTTATTATTTTCGAAGTCACAGTATGCTTTTAGGAATTTTTGTATCTTTGATACTCAACTCAGATAATTCAGAGTGAATTACAACATCCCTGGATCCACTGAAAAGCTGAAAGTCCCAACGGTTACCACCATTATGACGTAGTTTGGACCGATATAGCATGATCATAGACAGTAGGTGAAGACGGATCTGACATCGTAACCTGAGCATTTCTCACACCCCTCTCCCCCAGTATTTCATTACGTTCTTCTCGACAAGGAAAGAGCCTCCTCACCAAGGTTTCAACCATTAAGACACCTCTTATCCTATTTCGCACTTCATAATCCCAGCCTATGTTTTGGATAAAATCTCCTCACACCTCCTTCTCAGCAGACCAAAATCCCACCTCAACAGGTTTCCCTGACATCCGCTCAAAGTGGAATGTGATAAACATTTGAACTTAGGACTTTGTATTTACTTTAGCACATATAGGGCTTCTGAAGGCAATATATTTTCACCCTTTGAATATACTGGATGTACCAAACGACCATGTAATCTCTTTAATTATTAACTAGCCTGTAATGATGCAAAGCTGATCTTCCTCCCTCTTCAATCAATAAAGCCTTAACACGCTTTCCTTCCATGCGATTCTCAGAAAGTCCCACACCACGCTGACAGAGAAGGCGAGTGGATCATTCTCATCCCAACTGTCGTGATTCGGCAGACAACCCACCTCCACACCCAAAGTACCAAGACATTTATGTTTTTGGGGAGGCCATAAGTGTAACGCTTAGACACCCGTGAGCTAAAAGCTGAGAAACCTGAGTTCTCCAACCATCCACTGGGCAGAGTCCTCTATCTCCATCTCTTGATTTCAAGCCTCTGAATGGCATGTTTGCAGGCTGATAGATTGACACCTCAGCCCAATGCTGACTGGATTCATTTTATCTGCACCACAGTGAGTCAGCACACCATACAAGGAATCATCAACACATAAATGAAACCATACCCATGAGCTCCATCAACACACCCAAGAGGCACAGCTGAGTTCAGTGAACTGAAAAATGATTCTTTCAGCACAACTCCATGACTATCTAAACCCCCATTTGATCCCTCCATGCAGGTGGCTCTGACTCGTGAATTAAAGCTCCAGATATTTAATTAATTGTTTGAATCAATCAACCAATCTCTCAAAATCACACTTTAAATTATTTTCTTCCGCCACCGTAAACCGCAAGGCGGACCCGAAATTTGCGATCCTCATAGCAACTGATCCAAGAGATTTCATCCCAGAGCTATTATATACTTTATAAGATCGTGAGCCACCATGGTCGAACTGAGATGGAGTTTTCTGGCAATTTTATACTAATAGCCCTCCTAATCAAACTAATTCTACATGGGATGAACGTTAGGGTATCTGTGAAGGGTAGACCAGCGACAGCTCACCCCCAAGTCCTCAATCAATCTTTCCCTGCGACCTGTGGAAGTGATGTTTTAAGATCTCAAACATAAACAATAGTTCTAAAGCTCCTTAACCCAAATTCAACTCATCTGACAGATGCAGACTGTAATGTAGTTGGAAACAATACATTTTTATCTAATAATAATGACAGATATATAATTTTTATTATGTAAAAGTAATATCTGCCAAAGATAACTAACCATATCACAGAAGTGCAGATCCACCATGACTCACCAATGATACATTAGACAATGAAGCTTTTTGTAATTTCACTTTGCCATGTTTGACTGGTCACCTTTGTTTCTTTCCATAGTAATGCAGATTATCTGTAAAACACTAACACAATTATAGCGCCAAGATTATCATGACCATTAGTCTAACCTCAATTAATGCCATTGAAACCTGGTTGTTAATAATTTTCAACAATTTTACTGACAACTACGTTCCTGAATGATAAATTTCTTCGTTCGAATCCATGACTCACATAAGTAATACCCAATGAATAATAAAAATGGATTGAGTCCAAAACACTAATCCTCACAGATCTCAAGAATTCCTCAATCAACTACCCCGACTACCAAGCCAGTATTTTCTTCGACCGTGATTGCATTGATATATCCCACAACTTTCTGGAAAGTAATAAAAAAAATAATGATATGTAAAACTAGATAAATTGGAAATAATAATCGTTAAACTAAAATAAAAAAATCAAAGAATTATCCCACGCTTGGCTTGAAGGAACATTGAAAATACAATTATTGTGAAACAGATCAATCCATGTAGACACCTCAGAGCCATGTATGCGATTCAGAACTCGTCACGAATAAGGTAATGCCATGTGTGATTCCTCTTAATGATTATTTTCATCATTCAATCTTCCCGTTTTCCCTAAAACAAAGAGTGACGACAATCACTTTGTCCTGAGATGTCCCTGCTCTGCATTTCTTCTTTTCTCAATACTTCATACCTTGCTGTAACATGGACTCAGGAACCTGAGTCTCAAGATCACAGCTGGCCACTGTTTACAATACACCTGGCCTTCATCCCCAAAATGTGGAAAAAGTTCATTCTTTCCTCGCGACAGATCCTTCAACATCACTGGATTTCACCACTGCTCAATCGAGGCTAAATTTCGCTTCATATTTGATAACAACTATTCTTTGCCTATGAGAAGAAGATTTATCATTAGAATCCACAACTATTAGATTCCCCAATATTAGGTCTGCAGATATTCGATATCGCCTTCACCACTCCCTCATAACGCCAGTCACCCAGAGGCCCTCCCTGAAACTGAGATATGAACAATCCTATTACATAGACACTAATATCGACAAGACACACTGAAGAAATAAAACCCAGCAAGGCATCCCAAGACCTGTCCAGGACTTTAATAAACTCTACAGAAGTTTATTTTTTTCTTGCACTCTTGAATACCAGGCAATCCTTCTAACTAGTCATATTTTCAATTATCATCACTGAACTTATTTTCCATCAAGAATCATCAACTCAACTGAAGTTCTAATTCAAAATTATTGACTTCAAATTAAACCACAAGTAAAAGATCATGTTGAAAAAAATAATTATCTGATTCACCTTCAATCTCAAACAACTGAACTCGTGATCCAATTCAACACATAATTAATCAACAACTAATAATGTTAAAACAAAGAAGAAAAAGAAACAGTAAAATTAATACAACGAGCCTTCTGGCTAACCCATAGACACTTCTCTCTCTTTCCAGAGATTTCAAGAGTCAGCTTTTCTTCTCGCAGAACAGATGAGTAAGGTTCCGGGAAGTCATTCCCAACTTTGACAACTCATTTGTGGATTTCAAAATAATCAACAAATGACTCATTCTATTTCATTATTTCGCGACCTGGACTCAAGATGTCGAATTTCCTTTCACGTCGCATCGTCGCCATGTTCCTTTGATGCTCAGCGACTAACTCCAGACGCTGCACTCACCTTTCCACATCAGAAACCTTCGACAACGCACTCTGGTTCCACGCCGCGACTTTCACCTCGATCTGCATTTCAGCTTACGCTTCAATGGAAGCTATTGTGGACTCGTTCTGCCGCGATCTCGGCGATGTCGACATTAATGAATGATGTTACTCCATTCTTTTTTCAGAATCACGTCGTACCTCCTTTCTTTTTACAGAATCAGAGGTCGCGGTCACCGACCTAATGCCCAACCACGATGTTTCAGGAATGGATGCCGCCACCACTGATTTCATCGCAGTCACGGCCACGATCATCGGGCACGATCGCCAATCAATTGGCCTCTCGACTCAACGTCGCCACTCTGGCATTTTTGCAGTGAAGATGTCGTGAACGATCGACTCACGCCGCCATGATGACTTTCGCCGGTTGTAACGATGTCATAATTTACTAAAGGACGTCGCGCATTTCCGATCTGTTTAATGTCTCTATCTCACGAACCACGCGACTCCATGTCACTCTCTTGAAAATATTTTCATTAACTTCTTATTGTCCATAAGGTCACCACCCATGTTCACTCCACGCTGAAGTTTATCATCACAATCTCCTGCTGTGTCGCGACATCATGTCCTCACCATTAATCTCATCGCCCACTGAGTTTCGCCACAATCCCCATTGATTGCCATCACGGTCGCGACCTTCCGTCCTTTCTTTCAAAATTCCCATGCACTCCATTTAATTTTAGAAGGTTAGTTTTACTTTTAGTCTCGTTTCATAATCTCAAGGGTGGTATCACGAATTTCCATTCCTCGCAGGTTACGCTGCAGTAATGAGTGTCGCCACATATTTGAACTTCTTCTTCTTCATTTGATCAGTTTCTTTATTCTCAACAAAGTCAAGATTTGTCTCAACTTCCCCTTCTTCGCAACACGACTTCACTTCACTCTTCGCTTCTTTCTCAAACTTAAATTTGTCGAGGTCGTGACTTAATCACTGAAACCGCACTCCTCGTTTGTGGCTTAAGTTCCGCCAGTTTCAATGTCAAGGTTGATTTTGATTTTTGCTTAAATTTGATTTCTTCTTCATCATTTTCCCCAAACTTGAACTTGATCCAACTATCAATTTCTACCATACTAATTCCAATGCGATTCTCGACACAAACTCAAAAACGGATTAAAAATCTAATGAGTTTTGGACTCATCACTAGCACTCTAAGCAACAAGGTACCTATTATCAGAAATCAATCCATCTTTGTTCCTTGTGGCTGCAGAGCTAAGTCAATGACTTCAACAATTAATAATGTTTAGAATTCGTAATTCTCCTGACCAGTGTCGGACTTTATTGAATCAACTCACTTTGTTTTTTATTTCATTTTTTTTTATGAGCTTTTGATTTTTTATTTTTTGTATAACTGGGGTCATCGTCTATCTTTTGAAGGTGTTTCATCACTATAGAAGTCGTGGGCACATCTCAAAAGTAAGAATCATCTGGGCATTTTTACCAACCCTAATGTGGTATATCAGCATTCATGTGTGTGTGTGTGATGCAATTTTCAGAAAGAAACATTTTTTTAGGAACAAGGTGGCTATCAAGTTGGTGCATTTCAAAGATACCAGATTTTCAAGTCATAGCTGGGGTAAAGGTATCGATCATCGTATTTAAGCATTGTCGATGCACTATAAATAACATTTAAAACAACAACTAATGGACTCACACCATGCAAAGGCAGTTTGAATTCTTCACTGATTTAGTTTATCAAAGGGCAAACATCAAAATGAGAAAGAAAATTCTAAATGTAATTATTGATAAGTGGCAGCATGTTAGAAAACTGGCGCTCAATTTGAAACGACGTTTCACGCAAAAACTTAACTAGTTTATTTTGTTATTCGTTACCTTGCTCTCAACTATGTCTCAAATTGCCACCATATTTCCCCAGAACTATTTTTGTCATTTTTTACCTCTCAACTATGAGCTCTATGTAACACTTTTAGCCACTCAACTAATTTTTTTTTCATTTTAAGTTTTATAATATTTAAAAGGGTAATCGATAATATAAATAATCTATAGTTTGGACCTGATCTTCTCAATTAATCCCACCTACTTCCATTAATAGAAATAACCCCAAGTTTAGTAAAATTCTATTGTATCGGGTCTAAGAGTCAATAATGATTAGTTAAGGAACAAACATCCACATGTGGCTGGCTGTCACTATGTAATCAATTTGCAATTTTTTTTTTTTTTTACTAAAATTCATCAGTTACATCTCTCTTTCTTCGCAGCATGGTTACATTGTTGAGGTGTGGTTAGAACGGAGCGCCACAACCATCGGCAACCTACTGCGGGTCATTAATACCTTTCCTCAAGAGACTTCAAATAGAGAAATCGCTCACAGCCTCCCACTTTGATGTTCAGCGGAAAAGAAGTTCACGAGTCCACAACCCTTCCCCAAAGAAGAAACAAGATATTCCACTATCCAATGCCAGAAAATCGATTTGGGACCAAGAGCGAAGTTACCGACTTACGTTGCAATTGTTGTTGATTTGTCGTTAATTTGATTTCCAAGTTCTATACCCCAAATTATTTAGTTTCTTTCCTTTAATGTTTAGGTGTGCCTAGTTTAGGAAATTGCTACCTTCCCCCTTTCTATTTTGGCCTAATATTTGCTTCTCTTCCTTTGTGGCCGAATTTTGCTTTGTTCTCTTATATTTCGGGCTCATTTAGAGGCATATGTTATTCAAATCATATTATATTACTACTGTAAATTTGAGAGCATGTTTAGTCTTCTTGGTCTTGAAAGAACTTTTTCTAATCTTATCACAATAAAGTTATTTGGTGCATGTCAATATAAAAAGATCACACTCCTGATCTCCCATCATCGATTTGTGGCATCCTCTTATACCTCAAGATTCTTGCTTCACTATATGTTATAAACAGCCACAGGTCCATCCGCAAGCTTCTAAGACTCCACCGTTTTGAGATTAATTTGATCACAAATCTCATCACAAGTTGACATGGTTCATATCATTTGGTATTAGAGCAACATGTTCTATTTTTTAGTTTGCCTATCTTTTACGATTTTATTCGAACTCAACCTAGTCACCACTTTCATTTGTTCCACCTAAATTCCGTTCCACCCCAATTCAATTCATAACCTATCTTCTTTGGTACTCTCTTGGTCACTTTTCACTATTCTTTTCTGCAACTTGTTTAATAATATGAAACAACTACAAGATCCAAGAAGTTAATGGTGAGAATTTATACTTAAGTTCATTACGAGGCCTTAACCAAATGTAAAAGAGAATATACCTAGTCAGATAATCCACATAGAGAAGATAAAGTTTTGAGTGCCACAACATCTAACAAGACGTAGAAAAGAGAAGCTTCCAAGAAAAGGGGTATGTGAGAGAAGAAGAAGAGTCTACAAGGTTTTGAGGATTAGATTGACAGATCTGCCATAAAGGACAGAGGTGCCACAACATCATGTCAACCCACCTAACCCCAACTTTAGGTCAGTCAAAATCTAAGATCCAATACAATCAAACAAATTCCCAAACAACCCTATTTAATGCTGCCTGAATTATGGCTCAAATTCACCATATTAGCACGATTTGCTCAAATTTTTATTTAATTTCCTTTTTTTATAACTAGTTGTTAGACAATCTCAGCCCCACATGGTCACTTTTTTTTTTCACAAAGAGCAGAATGTACAACCTTCTTATATACCAAAATATATGAAACTATATTGCTCCAATATATTTTGCTGTACAATGTTTTTCAAGGCCACAACCCCGCTTCTTCATACTCACACGCCTCATGATCACTTCTCAAATGGTACCAGTTGGGGTCCCACACCTGGTGATGCACTTAATAGTGATAACTTCTTACAAGATTGCTCCCACCATGGTTCAAAAATGGTCTGTGCCAAACACACATTCATGCAAATGCTGGTTCTCTAACGTCACACTATATGAAATGTCACTGAACACATCCCAAGTCACTCACCAATCCGCTAGCACAATGAAGTGGAAAATCAACCCGTCATTTTGTTCCATCACTATCATTTTCAAACAAAAGTTTTGTTTTAAAACTTGTAACCTATCGACAAACCCCAATGTTCATTTGATTTAATCAAATTTCATGTTTATGATCAGGGGCCACGCATTTCGGATTACACCGGTCCGTACAATCTTTACACTTTTGATGGCTTTAACGCCGATGATCATGTTCTAACTCAATAAACAGTCTTTCACCCCTGGGATCTAATTCCAACTGCCACGCCCAACACACATGGTGAAGATTATTTTCGTTTTCTTGAAACTATGCGACGATTTGGATGTCGCTTCCGCGTTGTCAGCCCACCATCGGTCACCACCACAATATAGCGCTGACAACCATGCACCAGGGCGCCAAAAGCCACCATCGAACACCAAACACAAGAGCCTATTTATCATGCACTCACACCTGCGTCATGTGATGTTTTAGTACGATGTAATGCACACTGATACATCGGTAGTTTTCATAAGAAAATGCATGACAGACACTATTTAACTATTCATATACCATGGATAATTATAATTAAAAGATATAATTAACATCCATTTATAACCATGTTAATACACATCATACAACATACATTATGTCATAATGGCACTCATGTTTATCATACAAGCAATAACACAATCAGTCACAATTCGACCCATCCAACACAAAGGCCCTCACACCCCCGCAGCACCGCAGAACCAGTTTGGTCCCCAAATCATCCGTATAAGGCGTGTGTGATCAACAAATAACATAAAACCTAGAAAATTTAGTTTCTAGTTCAAATTGTCCCTACATATAATAGAATAACTACTCATGCCATATAACACATAAGTCCTACACTCCACTGACAACCAAGCAACCTACACACTCGTAAAAACATTAGTTTCATAATATATTATAATTCCACCAATGTCTAAAGGCATATGACAGAAATTCTACTAAATGGGATCACTGAGAGAACCAAGAACAATCCGACAACTCCTGGACGGTTAGTTGTTAAGGACCTTCGACTGGGAGGCTCAAGACATCTAGGTAGTACTTGATCTCACAGTCTAATTTACCCACCGAATGCTCCTTCTTCGGTTCAAACAATTCCACTTCACCCAGGCAACTGATAGCCACTAACAGCTTTCCAGTCCAAGAACAACTAACTGGACGGCAGTTATGACCTTCCGCTCGAGGTCACATTACGATCACAGTGCAGCCTACTTCTGCTAGTTTACCTTACCATCAATGCTCTTCTTTCCCGTCGGGTCCCAGCATTAATCGCCTCCAAAGGAATCCGGTCGAAATTTGACCTGGTACTGGGCCGATAGTTCGCAAACAACCGACCGTGCACTGGACATAGTTATGACCTTCCGGCTCAGAGGTCACACATGACTAGGCAGCCTTACCCTATTAGTTTACCTTATCTACCCAACGCCCTCTTTCCCGCCAGCTTAAGGCACCAAACCAATCAAAGTATCCGGCTGAAACTTGACCCACTGGGCTTTCCATAGAGTCCAAGAACCCACATCGGAGTTCGAACGGCTTAGCGACCTTCGGTCGAGAGGTCACACGATCATTCAGCGCCTTAACGCTAGCCTACCTACGCCAACCGGCCTTTCCGGCCGCGCTTCCATCACCCACTGCCCTCCAAAGGCATCCGGCTAGAAACTTGACTCAATGGTCTATTTGGGCATAATTCAATCTAATTCTGATCAGTTAGTTACGACTCTTCCGCTAGAGTCATGACATCCCAATGAGACCTGTTCACCAACAAATATTCAAATAAGAACTTCTAATGATAACTTACCAGGAACTGTGACATGAACTCAACAGATTGCAATTCTTCCACTGGGATCAACAAGTGCTTCGTAGTAGCGACCATAACTTGGGCCATTGCAGAGGTCCGAGATGAAATTGTGGCTTCAACATCACTCCTCACCTGATGGTCACACTACTCCCAAGAACTCACTACCAAATTCCTTTATTTCACCCAAACCAGCCTTGCAGTCCAGCTAACAAAATGTTTCACAATATAGCTTCCATGGTTCAACACAACCCAAGCCATTTGAATTGGTCTTTAAATATGATTAAACCAAGTAGAGAGAAAAACCTCTACTTCTCGGGAGTTTTTGTCAAAACCTCCCCAACCCCATTCTCATACAAGCCTCTGCGAGTGATCTAACTCTTCCCTTGTTCCGCCTCCCCGAAACCACCCATTCAACAGTCGAAATTTAGAGAGAAGGTGGAGCTTCTAAAACCTCTTTTTCTTCTCCTTTCTTTTTGCTATTTTTTTTTCTCCCATCCTAATTCTGGTCCCAAGAGCGGCCAAGAGTCGTCCTCTCACTCGGCGCCACCCAATTCCTTATCAAGCTCTGTAAGATTCTCTCCTTGTCCCTCCAGGTACAGCCACTCAGCGACTTCCTCCAATGACATGATGCCGCCACATGTCACCTATAGCCCCTACTTGAGCCCATTGTTTGACTTGCTCATAGTTTGACACGCGCCTCTATCCCCAGTCACTCAATGCGCCATGTCCTGCATTTACCGCGTTAACTGAAATTCGACCGATCTTAATTCACTGAAATTGACGTGTGGGGCTAGATTTCACAGACATCCACAACTGAAGCCCGCTTCATCATCCAGATCTAAAATTCCTGCGATTAATTAAATTTTACCGTTTACCATTCCCTCAAAATTTGGATTTTTCTCCTGTTTCACATGGGCAATTATATTCTTCATGATTCATTTATAAAATTTGATATTTTAAGCTGTCTCCTTTTGAAGTAGTAATAGTATTAAAAATATATTTGTTTATAATATAAGGATTAACATATTAAACTTTGTTGTTTTAACTATTTTATTTTCAATTTCTAAATGTATCTTTCAATATAATTTATATGATAATTTAATATTTAAAAATCTCATATGAAAATTTAGAATTAAATAAATTACATTTCTTAATATTGAAATATATTTTTAATATTGAATCCCATTTTAATGATTTTAAAATTTTCATTTTTTATTTATCCTGAATATTTAATCATATATGTTTTTTTTGTTTATTGCAAAGTGAAGTTGTACTAGTTTGTTGGGAATTAAATTAAACTTAATAACTAAATTATCTACAATATTTTAAATAATTTATTATCAAATGCTGGTAATAAAAATAATGTCGATTTAAAATAATTCCAACAAAATTATATACTAATTTCTTTCCCATTATGATTATATTTTTAGTGATGCCCTCAAACCCAGAAGAATTTATCGACTTAACCACAACTCGTTGTAATTACTAACACCTTAAATTTCATCGCTACACCTAAGTTCTCAAAGCGCACATCAAACTTAATTAATTACTGTCGACATCGAAGTTTACCTAAACATCCCACACGTCCCTTTTTACCGGGATCCATTCATCCATATTTAAGTTGAAAATATGTGAATATTATACTTAAAATAGTCCGTAAGAGTTCGATCACATCTCTCTTATCATTATTACATACCCGACCATATTGGCAATAGTCCAAAAAGAATTTAATTACTATTGTTTTATACAAAACACATGTTAGAACTAATTTGTTCCAAACACTTTTTACAAAAGGATTTATCAAGGCCACATGTCAACCTTCTTCACAATCACGTCCTTGAATAAGCATCGTCCACCGATGTACACCTTGCACCGAATACCACCATGAGTTGTCTTACTGTAGAATACTCCTACACGGCTACTTCCCACCTATACGCATGTAATGTTCACTAGCATTTCACATTCACATTCCAATAAAGAACATGTCAATCTTAAATGGAATCCTAGCAGTTTCACCAAAGCCACAGCTGATGACTCAATCATGGTCTGTTCTTAGTCCCCATCACGACCCATCACACAACGCCTAAGCCCATGCGTATAAACCGTCTTCTTTCGATGACATCCATCGATTTATTTTCAAACAAATTTCATTCATATAAACCCAAAGTTTTTGGATGATACACCTCAATGATCATTCCATATTCAAAACCATGTACCTTTTAGGGCAGTAGAAAATTTGCGCCACATCACGTTTTCAAACCTAGACACTTTCTTTTACGCCTTCCACCTGGGGACTCATGTCTAACCATAAAGAGACGCCCAACTGTGATTCATCCTCTACTACTCAAGGTCACAGGTTTCTTTTCCACTTTATTCAACTGTGCGATTCTATTAGACGTCGTCCCATTTAACCGAGCCCACCCAATTAGACACTAAACGCAGGTCGACTCCCAACTACGCACTCAATCGCATTTGACGCGAGATAGTTCTACGTGACCGCACGTAATATGCCATTGCATGTTATATCATGTCACGTATGGCTGGCTTTAATGCCAGCGGATGTCAGTGGAAAATCAATCACCATGACTTCCATATGATCATTTCCATTCATGTCAACATATTCGCCGCTATTATCAAACGATTCGATATGTTATGTCATTCTATGTTCAAGCAATGACACGCGACAAGCCAATCAAGCCAGCGTATCGGCCATTCACACAATTTCTACCATATCACGAGTCAATATATTGATCATTACATATCGACATCCAAACATGTCACTCTTAGTCCAATGAATGACACTCCCAAACAGTCAGCGATCGTCCTCCAAGCAAGCAACAAACAATCACAAATCGGGCCATGAAATCAGTCCTCCAAATAGGCTTCACAACATACCCACTGATAATGTCATCCCTCATTTGCTCTAAAGTGCACTCTAGACTCCTCTCTTAAATTCTGTCCTCAAGCCGCTCAAAGGGAACATAACAACACTTTCACGCTGCAAATAACCTCCCTTCATTTTCCATAGCGAAGAACCAATCTTCCATGAGAAGATTCTTGTGACGCCCCAAATCCTAGGGTCCATGACAATCATCATCAATTTTATTAAGATTTCCAGATATCTAAGAACCCTACTCACACCATCGAGTCCCTTTCCTCAAAAGATCTGGGGGATTTACCGTAAAAATCGGGGGTGTAGCTCTCAGACGGAGCTCTACCCAAAAATACACCCATGTAATTACATGGCAACCTAAATTATGAAGAACATCACACACACCAGCCCACATTACAAGTAAAATGGCAGATGTCATCTCCATCACTGATACTAAACACATAAGCATTATTATGGGGACCATACTATAAGAGAGTTTAAATTTACACCACTTTAGTACAAAAACATATCGAAATTAAGAATTTGGTATGGTATGCTTACAAAATATAAATCAAATCCAAAATCATCTTTCTTCATTATCGGCTCCTGCTGATAGTCAATTCCATATACTCGCACCGAAGGTCCCACTGATCAGAGCAATGCCCAAGAGAGTGAACCCCACAGTGGCACTCCTCAAACCATACGCCATGCAATGGTCATGCCACAAACATCTTCGACCGACAGTGTCAATCCTAGAATGGAATCTACATGACATGAATGAGATGTTACTCCTCATGATACCTATACCAAGTCCTCACCGACTTCTCTCAACATGCAATATGTCATGTATGAAAAACAATCTTCAAAACAGATATTTTATATGGTTTTATTACAGTGATAACCTTCCGATATTAATTAGCGACATACCCAATAATTTACTATGTGGACAACCCTCTAATATATAATAGGGTACACACCGATAATTTATTGTGTGGACAACCCTCCTAAGAAAGAGTGTTTGTGTGGACATAACATTCACAATTTATTTGGTATGACAACCCTCCGATATATGCTAACAAGGGACATACCTTCATGAACACTTATCGCTGACAACCCTCCTCCCATGAGTGACATGAAATTATCAACCAAACGGACAACAATTCATATATAATGCCAGTGGACATAATTATAATGGCTGTGGACAACCCCTCCGATAATTTAGTATTATCGTGGTGGACAACCCTTCGATATATAACGGTGGCTATACCGAAAAAACAGCCTTTATTCAAAGCTACTGTTAGCAAACCTCCCATCTATTCACATGCAGACCTTTTAGAACTTTGTCCTAGACCGAAACCAAAGATCAGCAATACCAAAAACACAATGCTAATTTTCCCATGCACTCACACCCATTTCATGATGTACTTGTGTATAATTGCAATGCACATGCCATAGATTACTCACATCCATGCTACATGATATATGAGAGTTATATGTACATGTTCATGCATTTCAACCCATGCATCAATTGCCATTGAAAGTTATACCAACAGTTTACAACCTAAGCAATTCACATGTAATCATGCCAATATATCAATAATACATTACATACATTGACATAAGTCATTACCACTGAAAGACATAATTTAACCTCTGTGCCTGATCATCAGGATAAATCAAGGCCACAGAAGCCTACAACAAGCCATAATGGCCCCACACACAACTCATGCATTTCCTAAGCCTCATGGAGCAACATGGGCATCAACATGCATATAATCATCAAACAAATATACACCAATTTCAATGTATTAGACCACACGTGTCATCAACCACAATTTGCACACTCGCGCTACAATTAATTTTCTTAAAAATATGTGGGAAACCGTGATGCCATTCAATATGGCCAGATCGACTCAAGGATGCTTCTTAGAGTCCAAGAACACATGAATCGGAAGTTCGAGTAGTAAGAAAGTTATGGCTGTCCAAGTTGGAGGCTCCCATATGAACAAAGGGGGATTCTACGCCAGTAACCGTGAGAAGGGCCTACTTTTTTGTCATTTTGTGGACATAATATGAGTCCAAATGCATTGTTATATTATGGATGGATTCAGACTGTGTTGGTTTTCCATTTGCTTCTTCCAAGTTCAACTCATGAACTTTGAGTTCGACTGAAAAAAAGACAGGCCACCAAAACATTGAGAGGCACATGCTAACAGTTGACTACGCGCCAGAATCCAGAAAACAGCTTCTGGTTCTCTAAACGCCTATCCAAATAGTCCCGGCCCAAATCCAAGACCAAACAACTCCTAGATGGAAAATAAATCCGAGTAGAAGGTTCCTTACCTCTCAAGAGAAACCTTCCACAAAGACTGGAAGCCTAAACCCACCCGCCTCCCGAAGGTCCTCCGCCTGAATCTCTCAAACCGAAAAAAACCTCGATTCAAGTGTCCACGTGTCCCGACAGTACTCCCTGACTTTGCTCAAACCGACGTGAGACGACCATCCGAAAGCCAGATCTTAGAGAGAAGGTGGAGCCTCTAAATTTTCTTCTCCAAAACACCTAAACTGAATATAGTGTCTGTGTGTCAGTTTGCAGAGCCACGCTGTGAGTCTCTCACAAGGTATGAATTTTAAATCTCGACTTTACGATTCAGACCACCCATTGTAGGATCATGTATATGAAGATGAGCTTTCCTATTTTCTTCTCTCTAACTCATCTCACCCTTTCCTGCTTCCCAAAAGAATGAGCTTTTCTTTCTTCCTTTTTTTGCCTCTTCATTTACCTGACACAATCACTTTAAGTCTATTTGATCCATGACTCCGTCCAAGGTTCATTATAACCTAAACAATTATTTCTTTTTCAGTTCAATCTGTCTTAATGAACTTAATCGTTAATATCTGACTCCCAAAATCCTCGAAAATCGCTGGCCTTCTGAGTTATCGCAACTCACCACTCAGAGAAACCAGTGTCTTAATGTTTAATTCGACGAATTTTTTCTGGTCACTAGATTTCAAGAGACAAATTTAATCCGCCAAGAATCGCTTCGTCATTCGAAAGATTCAGAATTTTATAGGCTTTCCGAACCATTATGATAATCCTGTTATTATTATTAATATTTTACATTATTTTGAAAATTTCACTTTCTCTGTTTTATATTTTCATCAAATGTAATCGAGGTGTTTTGTCGAAGGGCAAAGGTCGAGATAACCTAAAGAAACCCGTTTTTTCTACTCCAAACAAGCTCCTTAACTTAAAAACTTTTTTCAAATGTTTGCAAAGATTAAGTACTGCAGGTAGGAACAATCTCTTTACTTCTTGGGGGAGCAGTCACAAGTAAGAAGCTTCCTAAACCCGAAAACTTTGATCTCTCGAAATCTCATTTCTCGGAATATTTGGTGAAATCCTTCTTTCTAGGTACTCACACATACCCCTCATCGATGCGATGAACTTTCATTCTCTAATTTCAACGAAAAACCGACCAACGAAACTCCAAGTGGATCTAAAGAGCTCCCCGTCTCCTTTCCTCTGGCTCTCTCACTCTCTCTGGCCAAACCAGAATATGGCTTGCTCTAATTCCCCTTTGTCCCAACTTAAGCTTACAGATGTGTGGGCCCACATCAGGCTGTACGTGTCCACACCGCTTCGTTACTCATTCGCCTCGTCAAGTTCAAACCCGTGAATCCCATGAACCCAACTCAGTCCCACCGACAAAAGAGATTTTCAAACACCTAAGGTCCCCCCCGAGTCATCGACACCATTGCCCCAAAAACATAAATTGACAGTCTCAATTACCGAAATTGATCTGATCAACAGACTCATTTAATCCCAATGGTAAGGTCCGCTTTTGGCCATCCACATCTAAAATTCCAGGTTTTCAACTCGCACTATTATGTATAATTAACTGTTTTTTCATTTCAAGAAAACTAATTTTTCTCGGGTTTTACACTTTTAGCAAGATAGATTTTCAAACAAATATTATGCAAGCCTCATTATTATGCTGGTCGTGATGCATTTTGAAAAATATTTTTTATTCCAAACGATAGTAAATAAAATCTTATGTTGTTAACACTATACCAATGAATAGATGATGATAACCAAGAACACCATTTAAGATATACATATTTCTAATGTGGAATCACATAAAAAGCATATCTGATATACCGAGACGAGGATGATGATTAGAGTATTATGAGAGATTTCATTCACACTTCTGGAGTTTTTTCTTAAACATGTTATTAAGTTACAGTACTTATCATTAGTATTATTTAATAGTTAGTTTGATTACCTTAGTTAAGGAAGAGTTCATTATTATTTATATTTGTGTTTGTTATTATTATAATATTTAGACTAATCATTTTTATATATTGTTTATTATTATATATTCAGATATTATTGTATTTCTTTATTGGTATTAAATTAATATAAATTTTATAAGACGATATTTTTATTCGTTTTGACCGCAACCCATGGGTTGGTCTAGAAACCACGAATAGAAATGGGTCGATTAGCCCAAAATTTCCTGCTTTTTGCCCACAACCGATGAGCTCCAAAAAATCATCTATTTTTAAGTCCATTTTTCATGCATATTTGAGAGTTTAAGGTTCAATTTAATGCAGAATTATGGAATCTTCACCCGTATTTATGTTTTGTTGGGTATTAATGCAAAAGAAACAAAAAGAGCAAGAAAAACAACAAAAATTGCTAAAGCAGGAAATTGCTGAATGTCGCAACAATAGAAACTCTATTGTGACAAATATTAAGAAGAATCTTGCATAAGGCAAAGAAAAGTTTGTCGTGACATTTCACAGCTTTGTTAAGACAACAGGCTAAGAAGAGCCCCTGGAAGAAAACTAAAGATTGTCACGACATTCCACACTTATGTTGCGACACATTACAAGGCAGAAGGCAAGATTATTGTCACGATATTCCACACTTATGTCATGACAAAGGATGAGAAGAACTCTTGAGGAAACACTGGAAATCTGTCGTGACATAGAAATGATTATCGTGCAAAGAAAATGGGAAAAGACAAGAATATTGTCGTGACAAGGATTCTTCTGTCGTGACAAAAGCTAACAAGAGTCCAGTGCAAGTCAAGAAAAGTTTGTCACGACAAAGATTCTTATGTCGTGACAAACTCTTCAGAGATCAATAGTACAAGTCCAGAGAAGTTTGTCACGACAAAGAGTTTTATGTCGCGATAAACTTTCCAGAGATTGAAATGTTCAAGGCAAGATGAATATCATGACATTTTATAGCTTTGTCGCAACAAACCTATCAGAGATCAAAAGCACATGTCACCAATGTTGGTCGCGACAAAGAAATCTATGTAGCAACAATTATGAATTGGAGTTAGCCTAACTTTGTCGCGACATTCATTGCATTTGTCACGATAAACACTCAAGAGGATGTAAGTCAGAAATTTCATGACAAGATCACAACAAAAGCTGAAACACAAAGAGCTGCACATATGTTGCAACAATCATAGCACGTGACAATCATCTAAAGCGATTGTTAAACAGCGACTCTCATTGCTGACAAAGGCGAAGACACGCAAGGCGAAATGTCACGACATTCCAACTTTATCGCTCACAGGGACATCGGTAGGAGCCTGCATTAAATCGAAAATTCGACATAGAATTTTGGCCCGGTATTTATGAGGCTATAAATATGAGCAATAGGAGCCTGAAGAAAATTTGAATGCTAGGAGGCGGACAAAGAAGAAGGGGAGAGACAAAGTGATTTGGGCGCGATAAAGTAGTAGTAACCCAGAGTAGTTAGCATCGGTTTTTTTTTTTTTTTCTTTCTTTATTTCATTTTCATTTTTCATTAGAGCAATCGATCTGAGTTGAACTTTTGGGAAATATTTTTGTAATCGAGCTCCCTCATTGTTTTGAACTAAAAGGGAAGTTGGATATACATTCTTTTTCTCTCTCTTCAAGTTCTAGACTACACCTTCAATGAATTATTCTGATTAGCTAGTCATTGTGGTGTGTTGTTCAGTGATGAAAGGTTAAACCACTTTGTGGGAATGGATCGGTGGTGTGATATTATATTTGCAAAGCATTAGTTAATGTTGTGGGTATGAAAACTGGATTTATTTAATTGGTATTGTTCATGTAATGAACAATTTTGAGTATCAATAGATTATACCCAGGAAAGAGTTGTATCTATGCTCTGATTTCCAGGATCCCTCTGAATGACACAGAGATGGACGACCTGAGAGTAGAGAGCAGCAACTTAAGGGTATGATAAACTAATTTTTTAGAACTAATACACTCTAAATATCATTGTGATGAATCACAGGTGATGTTCTAATCTCTAAATTGCAAGGTTCCCTTATGAGTGACAGTAGAAGTATGTTCCCAAGGCATAAGGACCACCTACTAATTTATCAGTTTAATTTTTAGAGGTCTCACCTCAATTTGACATGATCATTTGGATCCCATGTTAGCACATATTCTAATCAAGGAGAGAGAGTATTCTAATGAATTGTAAACTGAGGTACCAATTGTGTTGGAGAAGGCTTGCATTATCCTATCTATGGGGGTAAGTTGTCTTTAGTCCTAAGAAATGGTTGTGAAGTATTGGTTTAGGAAAAACAACCAAATCTTAAAGAGGATAAAATCCTAAAAGTAGCTATTTAGACCTATTAACCTTGTTTTGGAATATGATGTTCTAAATAGTGAAATGTATAGTGTTGAAGGTATTTCAAGACTATACTAACATGTTCTTGGACGAATCGAATTCTATAGCGCTGAAACGGTCGGGTTGTGGCAAATCCCGGCCTGCGAGCTTCATTGGATTACGGAGTAAGCTGTCACCGCGGCTGTCCGGGTATCGGGATCCGTATTTTCAAAAAAAATCGGGCAAAATCTCCTTTGTTTAGGAACTCTGATATACAACACAATATAACAATATATCGATGACCCGTTCGGGGTCCAGCGAAAGTAATGTGACCCACAGTGCATGCATCGTATCCATAATATCTATTTATATCACAATAGTCCATAAGAGTTTATTACAACACTCTTATACATAACATTTATTAAAACTAGCTTGTTCTAATATAGTTTACAAAAATTTTCTCAAAGCCATATCTTGGCTTCCTTCAAAATCACGGCCTCGAAGGAGCGCCGTCCTCCGGTGTACCACCTACACCTGAAATATGGTCCCACGATGGGGTGAGCAATGCCTAGTAGAGAATAATTCCTACAAGGGCTACTCCCCACCTAAGTGCACATGCAATGCCATTTCACACATTCAAGTAAAAACATACACATTCCTACTTGAATGTCTACATGTCATGGATGAGAATGTGACTCACCCTGTCTCATGTCCCGAGTCCTCACTAACTCCCTCACATATGCATTTGCCAAGTGTGAAAATCGTCATATATGTTCCATCAATGACCATTTTTTCTAAATCAAAATCTTTTTGTTTTATAAATCAAAATTCATTGGATAAACCTCAAATGTTCATTTATTTAGTAAAATCTTGTGTGTTTATGCATTTGTGGGTCATAGATTTTCAGGTTTTCACCGTAGGACGTCACACGCCTTCCTAATATTTTTACGGGCTTTCACCGCCTGATCATGCTCCAACAGCCAGCCTTGCCTGATTTTCACCCCAGGTAGGGTATCTATCCTCTCGCTATGCCCAACACAGCTTTTCATGCTATGCAACCATGAGACTCATTTTGGATGTTGTCCCATTATCGAGCTCACCACCCATTCACCAAGAATGATGAATGATCATAACCATGTACACACACCCATTTAATGCGATGTCCCCGTGCATATGAATTGCAATTATGTCATTCCATGCCTATACCATGCCATATATATGATGCTATATGGACATTTTAAACCATGCATATTCATAATTATCGCACAATCATATCAGAATTAACATACAATTTCCTCCAAATAAACTACAATACATGTCAACATATTATACACACATATATTGACATCCACAAGTCATCACCAATCAAGCAATGACTTACATTATACTCTAGGCTTAATTGTGACACCATGTCCACAAATATCCTACAACCAAGCCATGCAATGGACTTGTTCATACACAAACACATCACAAGACAAACCATTAGAACACACAATTTGACTTCCAAAACCAAGTATATCATCATTCATAATGCATACACTACAATCATATACTAATTGTGCAAAATCGACACAAAATCACAACAGCCTAAGTTGTAGTAGCTCGAAATCGGACCATAACTTAAGTTATAGAGGTCCGACAAGGATTCAAAAGCCTAACATCAATTCTCAGATGAAAGGCATAATTTTATTTGAGTGGATACTAGCCCAAATTCTCACCCTTTCCAACTCAAAAATCAGTCCCAAAAATCTCGGGATAAGAGGTTCACCCAAACACAGGCGTACTCGTTGTGGTCCCGAAAACGGACCATAACTTAGGTTATAGATGTCCGATTTGGGTGATTCAAAAGCCTAAAATCAATTTATCATATAGGGATACAATTTATTAGAAGGATACTAGCCCAAACTCTCACTTTTTTCCAACCGAAAATCAGTCCAAAAAATATGGACAATAAGTTCGGCCAAAACAAAAATTGCGGTGCGCCCTTAAAACGACCATAACTTGGGTTATAGATGTCCAACGTTATTTAAGCTCATCATCACTATTCATAGCTATAATTTCCTTGAAGGATAATATTCCAAATTCTCCCTTTTCTAACCGAAATGAGCCTCTCCCAAAATCGAGCACATCATATGCCTAAACAGGCACTATGCTCCCTACAACCCATTATTTTTGCCAACTAACCCTTAGGGAAAAACAGCCAAACAGCCCCTTAGGGCATTAAAACACAACCAAACGGCCCCTAGAATGGAAAATAATCAAAGTAGAAAGAATCTCCTTACTCTTGAAGCTTTTCGTGAGCAACCAATTTAGGAAGTTCTACAAACACTGAAATCCCCAAGCTTCTTACTCGAACTCGGTGCGAAACCTTGGCGAAACTTGGAGTTTCTAATATCCACGTGTAGCCCTCACTAAGTACTTTGACTTTGAACCTCAGCCCGTCGGAAGACGACCACCCGATCTCTATAAATCGTAGAGAGAAGTTGGAGCTTATCTCTCTACTCCTTCTCTTGTCCTCTCTCACTCTACGTTTTTTTCTTCCACAAAGAATTTCCTCAAGTTCGCCCAAAAATATCATCTTTTTAAACTTCCTGCACTAATCCTTTAGTTAAGTTGGACATGTGGCTCATATCGCGCCACGTGTCCATGACCCATCGGGTTCGTTTATGCCCCGAAACAATTTATTTTTATCTCAGTTCAAGTTCAATTTATTTTAAAATGAACTTCACTAATTCATTTTTCACTTTCAATATTCTTTTCTCAAAAATCCCGTTTTTGGGGTCAACCAGACACCTGACGCCTGAAAATCGAAAAAATTCGACTGTCTCGGAATTCAACGAAAATTTTCTGAGTAACTAGATTTCGCAAGACGAATCCAACAGTGAAGTCCATTTTGTCATTCGAGATCTAGAAAAAAATTTAGGCTTCACTGAACCATTTCGACAATTTTACTATTTTCTCCATTTTTCAGAAAAATTAAAAATTTTCCCAGTTTTATAGTTTTTGAACATTATGCAAACTAAGAATCATATCAATAAAGCCATTCCCGGTTTTACTTTAGTTTCAGAGAAACCTCTAGTTTATTTTAGATTTAGAAGCTTTTTGATTTTATTGTTTTGGTTAATTAGTTTTTAAATCTTTAAATTTGAAGCTCAAATAGTGAGAACCTTGAGTAGTCAGAGTACTTAAACTTTAAATTTTCATTTGATCCCCGTGGGAATGAAATTTGGACTTATAATCCACTTTATTACTTGTAGACATCTGCACTTGCAGTAGATGCAAACCAACTTAAATTGATAAGTATAGTGAGGTAAAAAGAAGTAAAAACTCTGGTTTGACATCAACAAGTTTTTAGTGCCATTGCTTTGGACTCAATGAGTCCTTGGTAGCAGTGTCAGAAACTTGCCAACAAGTGTTTGGTGTCGTCGTCGGGGATCTAACTAGAAGTTCTTAGATTAATATTCAAACAAAAAAAGGAACTATTAATTTGAGCACTAACAATTTTCTTTTCTTTTCTTGAATTGATATTTTATTTTGAATTTCATTTTATTTTATTTTATTTTTTTGTATACTTTAGTTAGTTTTTCTTTAATTTTGTGTTTGTCTTGAAGGTGCTAAGTAGAAATGAGCAGTAAATCGATGGAGGAGCACCTATCTGTACTTCAGAAAAATATAGATGCTCTCACACAACTCCTTGACCAAAAAGTACCTCAGTATCCCAACTACACTGGAGGTTTCTCCTTTCAGAGCTATAACATTCAATGTCAAGAAAGCTCAAGTTACAATTGGTCAAAAAGAATCCAGAAACCTTCTAAAGAAGAAATGATTTATGCCTTATGGAATGAGGTGAAGAAGGACAAATGAGAATGTGCCTGCCTGCTTTTTAGAATTAAGGAGGAAATCCCAGACCCAGCGGTAGTTGAAGAGAAAAAGGATGAATATGCTAATGAGGGAGAACAAACAATGGAAAAGAGGCAAGATGAAGAGCAATATTAGCATATCATATTTGAAAATGTGATGGTTGAGATTATCAAGTTCGGTTTCCCCATAGACTTAGTGACTTTGGGCAAGGAAGAGGACATTCAAGCTTTATCTAAAGAAAAACCTTCCAATGCCCTTAGTCGAGCATGGATTGATATAAAACATGGGGAAATGACCTTACTAGTTGATAAGGAAAAAGTGAAGTTCAATCTCTACCAAAGCATACAACTGACTGATGAAGAAAGAAATGTCTATATGCGGATAGAGAGATCACTTCTACATTTAAAGGAGCAAGCACCAGACATCCTTCAAGAGGAAAGTCTTGAAGGAATTGAATTAAATACCAACTCTGTTTCCACAAAAGAGTTGGAGTTGGAGCTTAAACTGCATAATCTGGATGTGGAGGAGCTCATCCTTATGAAGGATAAGGATGAAGAAGAAGCAGTGGCCAAAAAGGATAAAGGGCCAAAGCAAAGAGCTAGTACTTTTCCAATTAGTCTAACTGGACTCTAAAAACGGAGCAGCTGCTTGGGAGGCAACCCAGGAAAGAATAAAATAAGAATTTACATTCAGTTTTTATTTTTAGTTTGTTTCTAGTTTGTTTTTAGTGTTTATGTTAGTTATTGTTATTGTTTTTCAAGTCATTGAAGTTGTCTCATGATGAGGGAATTTCACCTAGTCCCACCTCAACACAAAGCCAAATATCAGAATTGATCAGCAAGGGGAGTCCTCTGTTCTTAATTTACTTATCTCTTATAGTGGTAGGGGCAATGAAAGATTTTATGTTTGGGGGAGTTATTTTTAGAAAATGTCCCTCTAGTTTTTGTTGAAATTTTATTTCCAGTAGCTTCAATAATCTTGTTTTGAGTGTTTTGCTGTATTTTCTTTTGTGTCTTAGCTTATCTATTTATATAGCTGAATATTGTTAGGTTGAAAAATAATGAGCTTACATGACCATGCTTGAACATGTTGTTCTAAAATCATAAGCATCTAGTGTTCACAACATGATTGTATTGCATAAGATAGCTAGGACCGAAAAATGCACAATTTGATCAAACTGTACTTTTTATTGCACAATAGCCTTTAAAATAGACCAAACAATAGAAATCTTGGTAGAATGAGCTCAAAAGGATTGTAAATTTGTGATGTCAATAATGATTAGACTTAAATTTTAGAATTAGGAAGTTTTAAACAATTGATGCAACCGATAAAGCTGAAAATTCTAATTTGCTTGAACATTTCAATACTAAGGAACCTTGAAAACATACACTTGGTCACTAGTACCTTAAAACTTATTATGATTGGGTTAGGAACATCTTATGAGATCAATCATATATTAGTCTCCAAAGGTCCTAGAACTTGTTCGATTATTATTCAAGGCGAAATCCTAAGCATCACAACTAATAGGAAATGATTTAGGCCATCCTTGAACAATTTGAGTCTTTCAAACCTATGCTTAAGATATGCATATGCATAAACCTTAGTATCGTGTTTGAGCTGAATGCCAATTTCATCATGAAAACCAAAGTGAAAGCCTTAACCATCCCTTACTTGTGATCTTCCAGTAAAGAACCCTTAGTTTGCCTAAATTGCAATATGAGATGCATGAAAAGGATAATGGGACAAGTTTGGGGGAGTTTTTTTAATTGGAAGTGAAAAAGAAAGAAATTATGGGTTGGAAAATGATGATGCATGAGATGAAAAATCAAGAAAGGATACACCAGAAATTGTGCACAACAGGAAATGAGATGTTGTAAAAGCACATAAATTTCAAGGGAAAATGAACCTTGAATAGGAAATGAAAAGAATAAGCTTCTGATTTAAAGTACAGATTTCAAAGTCTATAAGTGACCAAAAGAAACGCCACAATGGAGAATATGCAAATAGATGCACCAAAACAAGTTTAGGGTGCTTGAAAGTTGATCTTTGAGAATAAAGGATGAAAAGTGTGGGAACTTAGTGTTGAGTATTGTGTGCACTTTGGGTAAGCTTGAGCTTAAAATGACCAATCATCTACCCTCTGCCTAAGCCATACATAACAAGCTTGAAAGACAATTTGATCCTGAAGGAAGTGTTATGCCTATATTAGTGGAGAATGATATGACCAACAAGCCTATAGGACATAAGACAATCTCAGGAGACTTCCATTCTTCATTACTGTATCTCATAAGATACTCAATATGCTAATTTGTTAAGAAGCAGTTCAATATACTCTCACTTACAACTCAAGGATCAAGCATTGAATTGTTTACATTTTCTGAATTCTCAATTAGATTAAGTGAAATTATTTGTAATTCTTCTTTGTTCTAAAACTAAAGTTTATTTTGTTATTTATATCACAATTTACAATATATGGAATTCAAATGCTGAACAGTGCTGAAAGTAAAAATGAGCAAAAAAATGGCCTTAAAGTCAATCTCAATTGCTTGAGGACAAGCAATCAATCTTTTCTTTGGTTGGGGATAAGCAAAACTTTAAGTTTCGGGGAGTTTGATGAGTCTAAAAATCATCAATTTTTAAGTATATTTTTCATGCATATTTGAGAGTTTAAGGTTCACTTTAATGCATAATTATGGAATCTTCATCCATATTTGTGTTTTGTTGGGTTTTAATGCAAAAGAAACAAAAAGAGCAAGAAAAGCAGCAAAAATTGCTAAGGCATGAAGTTGCTGAATGTCGCGACAATTACATCTTTGTCGCGACAAAACCTCAAGCAAATACCAGAAGAAATGTCGCAACAATAGGAACTCTATCGCAACAAATATTGAGAAGAATCCTATAAAAGGCAAAGAAATGTTTGTCGTGACATTTCACAGCTTTGTCCTAACAACAGGCTGAGAAGAGCCCATGGAAGAGAACTAAAGATTGTCACGACATTCCACACTTATGTCACAACAAAGGATGAGAAGGTCCGTCGAAGAAGGTGTTAGACTATAATCTTAACATAGACCAAACCTCACTAATTTTTTGTAGTCCAAATTAACTAAGTAATTAGCACTGCCTCCTAAGACTATTCAGTCCCCGACAACGGCGCCAAAAACTTGTTGACTGACCTAGAGAATAATATATGTTGTTTGCCTTGTCTGGGAAGGTCTCTTTTTGAAAATGTGTGTTGGTCTAGATCACTACAAGTGCACATGTCATATAAGTAATAAAAATGGATTTAAGTCCAGATATCGTTCCCACAAGGATTGATTAGAAATCTAAATATCAATTACCCCATCTACTCAAGATCCTTACTATTTGAACTCCAAATTTAAAAGTGATTTGTTTCAAAATTAAAGGAAATGTAGAAACTATATAAAACTCTATAACTATATATAAAGAATTCAAAATATTTGGATTGGAAAGTTCACTGGGTAATTAACATTGGGAAATAGATCAGTGTACAATTATAAATTTCTGCATCATTTTATAACATAGTTCAACCGTTAGTTTGAAATCTGAACTTATCAAAGATGCAAGGTAGTATAGTTTGGATTTCTCCATACACTATACATTTCACTATTTAGAGATCCATGTTCCTTTCAAATACATGAGTCTAATCAGTTACTTGTAGAATATAATCCTCTTTCTAAAATCTGGGTATTTTTCTTTTCCAGTACCTCACACCTAAATCTTAGGACTGAAGAATTTTTGCCCCTATAGACAGGATAATTCAAGCATTCTCTAATTTAATTGGTAACTCATCCATCGAATCTGATAAAATTCTCTATCTCCTTGATTAGATCTATGCTAGCACGGGATCAAGATCCTTTCATCAGATAGAGGAGAAACCTCTTATCAATTAAATTGATACATCATCCAACTATACTCACACCATGAATAAATTAGTGATCTATCGAAGTAATCTTTCAGAGTTCATTAGTTTCATAATATTAGTCTAACATACCCTCAAGTAATTGCTCCATACTCTCAGGAATCTCCATCTCTGTGTCACTCAAAGGGTCTCCTGGAAATCAGAGTTAGATATAGTCCTTTTCTGGATACACGCTACTAATATTCTAAACAAGTAATTTCAAGAACAACACCAATTAAATAAATTCAAGATTTCAAACTATGACGTTCTTTCAAGTTATGCAGAAAACAATAATTAACATCGATCCATTCCTAAAGGGAGCTCAGTCTTTCAAAACTTGATTACAAATAACAATGACTAACTGATCAAGAAAATTCTCTGAGATTGCAAGCAAACTAAAATAAATGAACTCTAAAAAAAATTCCAAATTCCAAATTCCATTCAAGTCAGACATTAATGAAAATTAAACTTACAACACCACCAAACTTCGCCTTCGCATCACCGCTCAATCCAAAAATAAAAAAAAAGTAACTAAAATGCTAAGCTAAAACTAAATTGATAGAAAAGAAATAGAAGAAAGAAGAATATATATATACACACACACAAAGGAGTCTTCAGCTACCAGAAGTTCCCTGGTTTTTACGGAAGCTCCGAACAATGCCCTAGGTGCTTTGATTTATAGATTTTCAAATGATGAGCTGCATTTCAAGGTTGAAATTGTGGATCCCAAAAAATTTGGCCCAGAATGTTTTATTCGACATTGAAAATTATGTCGCCCCATAGTTGTCATCTTTGTTCTCCAGCTTTGTTGTGGCTTGTAGTTTTCTATCGTGACATAGTTTCATGCATTCTTCTTAAATTATGTCGTGATAGACTTTCAAATTGTCGCGATAGAGTTCAAATGAAGTTGTCTTGTAATTGTCGCGACATGAGTGTCTTATGTCGTGACATAAAAACTTTGTTGCAACAACGTTTCATTCTTTGCTACTCAAGAAAAATGTCGCGACATAAAATTTCTTTGTTGCAACAGAGCTTCTCACCCTTCGCTTTTTTGTTTATAAGCGCAAAATACTATTTGCTCACACCGTGTCGCCATGCCTCTGTTTCAGCGCTTCTTCAACTTATGTTGCGACATAACTTTCCGTTGTCATGACATATATTTTTGTCTTCAATTCTTCACCTTTGTCGCGACAATATTTTCCTTTTTTGCTACAGAGTTCCTCACAACTGCATGTTGTTATTGTCGTGACATAAAACTTCTATGTCGCGACATAGTCTTGTTGTCTTACACTCGCCGGGACCAATTTTATGCCACGACATGTTCTTCGGAAAATGTCGCGACATATTTCCTTCCTTTATCTTTTGTCAATTAGTCGAATCACTGGTTGCAACATTGGAAATCTCTTTGGTCGCGAACCAACTTGTCTTGACTTGTCTTATTGCTCTTTCATTTTCTTTCGCGACATAATTTTCTTTCGTAGTGACGGATTTTTTTCCCTCTGCATCTCTCTATGTCGCGATATAAATTTGATTGTTGTGACAAACTCTACTACCATTTGCTTTATCATTGTCGCGACAGAGCAAAATAATATTGCGACATTCTTCTTCAAGAACTTCTCAATCAATGTCACGACACAAAAATTCGTTGTCACGACAAAGTTCTGTCTTCTAATTGCCTTTATGTTGCAACATTCACTTCTTTGTCGCAACATTTATCATTCAATCCCTCTCATTTTGTGTCGCCACAAAGTTGTGAAATGTCGTGACATTCTTCACTTCTAGCTTGAGTTCAGCTTCATCTTTGTTGCGACATAGTAGTTCCCTTGAAATTATGTCACGACATTATGAAATTATGTTGCGACATTTCTGCCTTAGCTAATTTTTTCTCTTTCTATTGGACTGTTTTCTGATTCAGTCCCGCAAACAAAGCAGTAAGATATTCCATATTCATATTAAAAGAAATACATAATCTCTTAAAAGAGCCAAAAATAGAACAAAATAATGAGTTAAAAACTCATCTGATAAACCACTGAGAAGGATCATCGGAGAAGGTCCATGGGAGAAGGTATGTCGAAGAAGGTCCGCGGGAGAAGGTATGTCGGAGAAGGTCCGCGGGAGAAGGTTCATGGGAGAAGGTCCGCATGAGAAGGTTCACGGGAGAAAGTCTGTTGGAAAAGGTTCGTGAGACAAGGTCCAAGGGAGAAGGTCCACCGGAGAAGGTCCATGGTAGAAGGTTCACAAGAGAAGGCCCGCCGGAGAAGGGCCGGTTGGAGAAGATCAGTGAGAGAAGGTCCACGAGAGAAAGTCCACGGGAGAAGGTCCATCGGAGAAGGTCTGTGAGAGAAGGTTCATGGGAGAAGGCTCGCTGGAGAAGATCCGTGAGAGAAGGTTCGACTGATAACCGACGAAGAAGGTCCATTGTAGATGATCCACGAGAGAAGGGTCGCGAGAGAAGGTCCACGAGAGAAGGTCCGTAAGAGAAAGTTCGTGGGAGAAGGTCCATCGGAGAAGGTATATGGGAGAAGGTATGTCAAAGAAGGTCTATGGGAGAAGGTCCTGCCTTGAGAACCCCACTATATCCTACCCATGTTCTTATAAGTGTTCTGGCTGAGAAGGTCCGCTGGAGAAGGTCCGTCTGAAGAAGGTTCGGCCTGAGAAGGTCCGCCGGAAGGTCTGGCTTTGAGAAGGTTTGCTGGAGAAGATATGTCGAAGAAGGTGCGGAGAAGATCCACGAGAGAAGGTCCATTGGAGAGGATCCATTGGAGAAGGTCTGCGGGAGACGGTTTGTCGGAAAAGGTCCGCGGGAGATAGAAGGTCCAAGAGAGAAGTTCCACTGGAAAAGGTCAGTGGGAGAAGGTCCATAGGAGAAGGTTCATCGGAGAAGTTCCATAGGAGAAAGTCCGATGAAGAAAGATCCGCGGGAGAAGGCACACCAGAGAAGGTCTCATGCTGAGAATGTCCATAGGAAGGCGTTCTACCATACGCGCTTGGAGAAGGCTCATCGCAGAATATCCACGAGAGAAGGGCCATAGGAGAAGGTCCGTTAGAGAAGGTCCGTAGGAGAAAGTTCATGGGAGAAGGCATACCCTGAGAAGGCTCATCAGAGAAGGTCCAAGAGAAGATCCACGGAGAAAGGTCACATTATGGTGGCTTACAGAAGGTCTGCCTGAGAAGGTCCATTGAGAAGGTCCTGTGAGAGAAGGTTTTCTGGCGGCTCTGGTAGAAGGTTCCGCCGGAGAAGGTCCACGGGAAAAGGTCTACAAGAGAAGCTCGGTGGCAGCGTCCGTTAGAGAAGATCCGCCGGAGAAGGTCCGCCGAGAAGGTTCGGAGAAGGTTTGCTGGTAGCGTCCCAGAAGGTTTGCGAAGAAGGTCCACGGGAGAAAAGCTTCGCCAAAGAAGTGTCCGCGGAAGCAGTCCTGAAAAAGGTTCGCAGGGAGGCGTCAGGAGATTAGGAAAGATGTCGCCGAAAAAATGGGCTATAGGAAAGGTGGTCGAAAAAGTTGTTTTGATACCATGTGAAGAGAAAATAACTTTGATACTCACGTAAAAGTGGTTTCATGACCTCTCTCTCGACGAACCTTCTCCCCGCAGGTGGACCTTCTCTAATGCATCTTCTACATCTCTCCCATGGCTCTTTCTCCCATGACCTCTCCGATAATCTTCTCCACAGGACCTCTCCACAATCCTTCTTCTCGATTGCCCTTCTCCCAGCACCTTCTTCCGTGGACCCTTCGACCTGGGGTCCTCTTTTCCCAGACCTTTCTCTCGTGGACTTTCTCCATGACCTCTCCATCGGACCTTCTAGTACACTTTTCGGCTCTCTTTTTCTAGCGCCCACTGTGCCCTTCACACTTCCAACCCCACTGCAAATCAATTCCTGCTGTCATTCCTGCACATGGTCTCACCATTCACATCAACCCGTCTCAGTCAATTCCGAGACTTTTCCAATTTGGTGAATGTCTACCAAGCTGATATTTATAATTGAAGATACACAGAACTCCACTCACCTACATGCTTCCAAATTATGAAAGGCATGACAGCTCTATTCCATTTGTGAATCCTTTCTCTTCATTTCTTTAGTCTCCTAATTAGCCTCTCTAATTTTGTTTCCTTCCTTTGCTCTAACACTTAGGAGTATAAATATATGTTTCATTTTGTTAATTAATGAAAATCCAAGATCATTTTCTGCACAACAAATCCCACTCATCTTTCCCCATCATGTTGCCCTGGCGTGAAATCTCGGGATACGTATTACCGTTATGTCCCTCCAGCCTGGTCCAACTGCGAGGCAAGCTCGACAGGTCACTAGTGGCGGTGCCTAGTCCACTCACCCGGACAATGATTCAACTCCAAAGGCTAAAGTGCGCATTTCTCCCAGTGGCTGCCTGAAAAGCCGTACTCCGTGAGGCCTAGATTTTTCGAAGACGTAGAGTAACTTGTCTGCGCCCACTTACCCTCGTGAGCCGATGTCGCCTTTTCTTGAGGTGTGGTTGAGCAAAGCCCTGCTAATTACTTTAGCCTAATGCTTCAATTCCGAGGGATATCTAGTGGGTGGGAGTAGATATTTTTTATCCCAAATTTTGAACATAATTGTTGAAAAGACTTAGTTATGAAATCCACTCTTATCAGGTGACTATACGTCTATGACTCGACCGCTATATGATGTTTCATGCACAAATTTGCCTCAAGCTTCCCAAAAAAAAATTTATTTCTCTTTAATTGCTGAAATAATTGTACATATCCTTTTAGGTTACAAATTAATCAATTTATATTACTAAAGGACGCCACGTGGCATATCACAACTGACTCCTAATCCACATGGTGATAGAAGTCATGGGGTGGAAAGCCTTAGTGTAGATGAGGCGAGTTCGTGGTAGTCAGAGCCTCCACGCCAATTATTTGGACTAAGTCTTCATCATCGATTCCACTACCCAGCCCCCAGTCTGCTCGGTCCGGTCGCTAAACGGGCTGGTCGTCTTTGGTCCCTGCCACTGCAAGATATGTCCGGCATTTATATATATGACTAATGTTCATGTGAAGGTGCCTTATGTAGAAGTACTGTCCGCCAACGACATCATGTCTGTGCCACCCGAACATTTCCCGAAAGTTGGGCCTCCCACGGCCGACGCACAAGGATTAGACTTATTCCATTCAATGATGGGTCTTTTCGCCATCCCTCCTCGACGCTCATTGGAAACCTCACTCCAGCTTCACACGTCTTCTTCCAAACCCGCCTCCAGCACCTGCCTCATTTGTCAATCTCCAAAACCTCTACTTGCAATGGAACTTTTCCTCCAGTGAAATTCCATACTTTTTGTTCACTCTCAATAATTTTATTCACGTTAACTTTGCCGGAAACAACTTCTCCAATGAGATCTCTTCCACTTAAGCTCATGATCGGGCACCTATACTGGAGAATAACCACCTATTCCGCTCAATCCTCGTTGAAGTGGAATCTTCAATAACTGGGCCCTTCAACAATCAATTGATAGCTCGATCCTCTAAGCTCTTTTAATTCCTTTTTCGACAGACCGCCTTTCCACACACACCGTCGGGCTGGTCGGTTAGGATAAAAGCGTTTTTGTTAAAATAATGTTTGAGTTTAAAGAATCATGTGCAAAGATACCAAATAAGCCAAAAACACACTTGAGGAGTGTCACATAAGCTAAAATGCAGCACAAAGGTGCCACATCTATGTCAAGAATGTCTACTTGTCCATTTGTTAATGTCGTTGATGGTAGGGTAGTTTTTAGCTATGTAATAAACATTAGGGGCAACTGTGGACCGTAGTAAGTTTACCTACTAAGTTAGTCATATGGCCAAACATTAGGGACATTTACGCACCTTATCCCTTCAAACTAACAATACATCGATAGAAACATAAATACCAAATCACTAAAAACCATAAAGGATAACACAACACTTATGTTAATAGTATAATAAATTTGTTCAAAACCTACAAATTAATTTAGAGCTTAATTAATACTTAATTAGTATTACACTATCATTAGAGATTAGATTATAGAGGGTTATGGTTATCTATAGCTGTTAACTAGGAGTTACTCAAAACTAATCTAATTAAGTAAATTATATATTTACGGAGACTTTTGGACCTTTGGTATTTTGATTGAACTCTATTTTATTTTCATTCATCTTTTCTTTTCTTTATATTTTCTCTCAAATTTTCTGAAGACCACATACATAACCTAAATCTTATTTGAAAACTTTTATCCTTTTAACACTATTAACTACCTTTCAATGAAAATTTTGTGCATTTTTTCGTTTTGCACCAAAGTGAAAGAATTGAAGGCTGCAGCTCTATCAATTTGTAGTTTGGTTGACAACCGGAGCTCAATCCATTTAAAACTTATTTTTCTAAATATGGGTTTGTCAAATTTTATTTAGTTTTGATGATATTGTACCATTTAAAATTCATTCCCAATATTAATTTTTTTACAAACAATTTTAATACACTAAGAAATTTGGTAAATGAGATAATAATAATAGGTCAACATACATATTCATGTATCTTTTCTCAAAAAAATTGAAATGAAAAATATATTACATGATTATAATATGATATTTAAAAGAAAAAAAAATAAAGGTTATGAAAAATAAAGGTTATGTTTAGTTTCTAAAAATTAGTTGGGAAAGAAAAAAACGGTTAGGAAAAAGATTTTCTTGATTGTATAGTAAAAAACCTCACAGGAAAATCAAACATAAATAAAAATTTAGAACTTCCATAATTTTATATTATTTCAATCTTTATCTCTGAGTTAAAATAAATAAATGAGTTTGAAGTAGTAAATAAAAATAATATACCAAAATTTAACTCTAATTTAATTTTCTTTCAATTTTTCTTTCTTTTTATTTTTTGGATTGATTACATAAACAATGTATCAAATTTTCAATTTTTGCTATTTTGGTGTGTCAACTAATTTTTTTGTTCAATCAAGTGCTTGACCTATCAAATTTATTAAGATGCTAAATCAACAAAAATTGGATGTACACATATAAAAAAATAAAATTATTTAAATGACATTTTTTAAGACACTCTAATAAGATAATAGCTTATTTCACTAGGACTACAAGACTATATTGTATATATTAAAAGTAAAAAAGAAATTGATGAAATTGACTACTATCAAAATGAGATAACAATAAATATGTTAATTGTTTTAAAAATACATTTTATAATTAATTTTAATATCCGGTGTTTTATTTTTAATTAGTCATATATATAATTACTTTTTGTTTTCATAGCAGTTAGAAAATAGTAAAAATAACATAGAAAATTAAAGTTGTTTTTATAGATACAATGTTTTTAAAGAAAAAGTTGTATTTTTTAACTCAATTGTATAATAGCCAATTTTATTATTTTTTTTTACTTTATTATAGTAAAAATTTTAATAGGGAATGATGGTATTGTCTTTTCACCTCATTAAAGGTCATTTAAATAATTTAATTATTTTTATATGATGTGCAATAGCATATGGATCTAATTTTTGCTAATTTAACATCTTAATAAGCTTTGATGGCATGTAAACACTTGATTGAACAAATTTTGAGACACTTGATTGAAAAAAAAAAAAAGTTGAAATGCCAAAATAAAATAAATGTAAAAATTGAGACATCATTTATATAATTAATATTTTTTCTCTTTAGAAAAGTAGGTTTATTTTATCATACGTAAATATATGTACATAGGATTTATCGAGAAAGAAAAATAGTATGATGATGTCTCTCTTTCTCAAAAATAATTATGATTTTAAAGTGAAAATGTCATATCTTTAGTAGATGAAGTAGTTATGATAGTAGTTGCAGTATATTATGGTAGTAGATAAGCTATATATAACTATACATCTACTACGCTAACGTCAGAATGATGACAGACTTTGACTTATTGGGCTACAGCCCTTTCCACGGAAATTAAGGTTGGGGTACATTTGTTGGTTATTGACCCAAAAAAATCTAGGTAAATTTGGACTCGTGACTGACCCATCCACCATTTTTTTTTTATAAAATAATTTAAACCCAACATGCTTGAATTTAGGACCAGGCTACTATATTTTTAAAATGAAATTGCGTGGCTCGACCTAATGTCGACTGGTTTGGCTCGGCCAGTTTACATGATGCCTCTACATAACATCTTTGTGTTGTCGTCATAATTGCTTCATTTATTACCATAATAGAGGGCAAATTGAGAGTTTTTTGCATTTTTTACTTTTAAACCAAACCACAATTATTTTTGGACAGTGTGTATTGACCACGCTATTTTGCTTTCTTGATCACTTATTTACAAATATCTTTGTATGGATGTAGGGAAACCTACTTTTCCCTTTTCTCTCTTCCTTACATTTTCCCCTATGATTGATGAGAACCAAACTAGGAGTGTAATTAGGTTGAATCGAGTAATATAGAGCCAAACTTGAGCTCGACTAGATTAAAAAACTTGAAACTCGAAACTCGAAGTCTATGCGTACTCGATATAACTTGTTTTTAGATGTTCAAAACTCGAATCAATTAAAAAAATAAATAATGATACTCGAAATCAACTCAATTAAGCTCAAATAAGTAATAAAATAGCAAAGTTCGATCAAGCTAACGAGTAGCTCAAGTCAGGTATTATAATACTTGAACTCAAGTCAACAAGCTACTTAAGTTATTCGAGTTTGAGCTCAACTCGATTAACCCCAAGTCAAATTTGAATATTATACGAGTCGAGATTGAGTAGTTCACGAGTAAAGCTTGACTCGTTTATACCCCTAAACCAAACATAACCAAAATGAAGTCCATTTTTTTTTTAAAATAGAAATTTCATTTATTCAGACTAACAATTCATTCGATTAAGACACATAATCAAATTCGTTAAAAACACTAAAAGATGACACATGATCCAAGTTAATAACACTAACATAATGACTTGGCATAAAACCTATATATTTGAAAATTTTATAATTACTAGAATTCATAAGACTCCAGTTCTACAACATTGATGACCCTGATTGAAATTGATATCTATGTCTAACCAAATATGCTTTGAATCACCCAAAATATTAGTACATGTTATAACAAGCCGATGAAAGCCAATATAAATAATACATCGTAATAGGACGGTGACAAAAACACGAAAAAAATAAAACAAAAGATAGATATATGTGCAAGACAAGTCATAAAAAGTGGAAAAAAAATGTAGATCGTTTTGCTATGTTAAAATGAAGTCCATCTTCTCCCCACCACAGTTTGATGGCAAGGACAAAAAAATATGGATTAGTTAAATATTGGCCGAAAAACCGGTTTATCGACGACAGAAGAGATATTGGCAATCGATAATCGGTTGAGGAAAAAATCGGTGGAAAAAAGGTAACATCGTCGGAATATCGGCGAAATATTGGAAATTCAGATGTTCGAGCGAAATTTGTTTATCTCATGCGCTTTATGTGGTGGAATTTACGAAAAAATATATCAGTAAATATCGGTAAATATCGGAGATATATCGAGTAAATATCGGTAAATATCACGTAAAATATTGGTAAATATCTCAAATATATATCGATTAAATATCTCGGTAAATATAATTTATTTTGACAATCAAATCCAGTTACGAATTAAAATACTGATAATTTTTTGACAATTGATAGTGACTCCCAAAATTTTATAAATACACTAAATCATACAATTTTTAAAACTTCGTAACAATCATTAATCTCCATTTAAGCTCTTAAATTATTTTCTTTGTGGTTATCTACCGATATTTTTTGAAGATCTTGTTATGAATATTGTCTTGCGTCGAGATGAGATCGCCGTGAATAATATAATGGGCCCAGCGTCAGTGCTTGTTTGGTTTTAATGTTGTAATGTAATTTACCGATAAATTATAATGAATATTGTTTTGATAAGTGTATATTTGTTTGTTATGTTTTTATAGTTGATAAAGTATTACATGAATTTGAAAGTATTTTTGTTAATTTCGTTTCTTAGGTGTACGGCAAAATGTCATAAAGCTAATAATTATCGATATTTACGATATGTCGTAAAATACAAATATTAGATGCTCCAGCCAGTGCAATATATATTTTTTTTCCTTGGCTACAAGCAGTGGAAATAGAATAATATTCATTTGATCCGCGGGAGTAAAAAGATTGTGAAGAGAGTGGTTGGTATTTGGTAGTTAAATTTAGTTTCTTCCTCTCTCTCTCTCTCTCTCTCTCTGCTTACATGCTATGTGCGACTCTGCTCTCATCCGCTCCTCTACGCTTCATCTTCCTAATTTTCCCTCCACCAAACCCACCAGGTTTTTTTTCCTCAACTTCCGTTTTTCTATAACGTTTCAGCTGGGCATTTCTTCGAACACTTTAACTTCTTCTCGTTATCTGGGTTTTTCTACGTTTTTTTCTTCAGGTCCGTGTCTCTCTCTATTAGGAGCAGCATTGTCACTCAGAATTATGCCATTGAAGGGCAGAACCTCAACTACTCGGTTACCACCCGCCTCGGCCAACTCACTCCTATTCTTAAAGACTGTTCAATTCGGATTCCTTCGGGACAGTTGTGGCACAATAGTTTATTCAGCAAATCTCGCTTTGAAGGTATATTGTATTTCTCATTGTTTTAATCCACCCCTTTTTTGGGTATGGATTTGTTGAACTTTTGTTTGATTTATTGATGTTCTAGTTGGGTATGAAAATACGTTTTTTGGGGACAAAATAAAAATACCAATAGGAAACCCAGAAATCGCGTTGCAAAAGCAAAAGTTGAGGCACGGAATGCTCGAATCCGACCAGAATTGGGCATTTGATTTCACTTGTATAAATATAGAGGAATAGATAACCATTGTGATGTGTGAACTTTTGCAGCTGGGCTGAATCCGACCAGTGGAACTTTGTATGTGGAGAAGCCCAAGAGCTTTGTTTTTCAAAATCCCGACCATCAGGTCAGTTTTTCCACATACAAATATATATGTTACGCGGGCACACACACATTGATAGGATTCCACATCAGCTCCATATGAGATTGTGGAATGGTACTTAAGCTTAAGAGATTCTCCCACTTATCATGCTGATATTTTGGGTTGGCTCTCCTATTGAGATTGGGTACCTATCATTAGTGCTTTCATTGAGAGTTGGTGCGTAGCGGGAAAGGACTACCTAGAGAGCTCACGCGGTGCCTGAAAGTGCCAGTGAAAGCTATCTAGAGTGTGAGCTGTCCGCGCATCGGCTCCCACAAGAGGTGTGGAATGGTGCTTAAAACAGAGGTTCTCCTTTTATCAAAGCATGTATATATATATATGGATATGGCCCAATTCTTCTAATTCAATTTTATTGAATGCTATATAAGGTACTTATTCAAAGATCAAGATGTTAAGAGTACATATGCTTGTGTGTTGTGTGTGTTAATAATGGGGTTTAAACTTCTAAGTATGACCAAAATCCTTTTTTTTTCGCATTCTTCTGTCCAACTCAAAGAGCCATGAAATTTCTGTGGTTGTGCTTAGTTGCCTTGATCAGAAAGGATCAACTTGGGTATTTAAAAAGGTTCAGAGATGAATCTGAAAGTTAGGAGAATTAAATATCTAGTAATCATGCTATCAGCATCCATATAAAAGTCCTGCTATCAGCATAATTTTTTATCCACCTCGGTCCTTTTTGAGGGATTTCAAAAAGATTGAGTGCTATACCTTTTTTTCCAAATTTATTAAGGCATTTTGCAGCTAATTTTCAGTTCTTGAGTTCTGGAAGGGCTCAAAGATTGAGCAGGATATCAAACTGTTTAGCCTTTTATGAATTTCTGTGGCATTTCATTCAAGTTAAGTAGATCATTCAATAGAACACTTTGTTTAGCTGAGAAATATTTTTTACTCTCTTTATCCATTTTCTGCTTAAGTTAGTGAGTGTATACATGTATTAATCATAATTTCTTCTGGCCCGCCCAGTATGATTCACTCCCTTGTATGATTTTTCAAATGTTATTCTGCTTTGTGAGATTCATTCCTTCAAGCTAATTTGGATAACAGCAATTCGTTTTGTGAAGGGTTTTGATGATAAATTTTCCAAACCTTTCCATCTCTAGGTACTCATATGCTCAGAAATTAGAAATAGAAATGGCATGTCAAATTATAGTTTGTTATATGCCGCAGCAATTTAAGCTCCTGAGGAAAAATGGCTATTGAAAAATGACCATGAGATTGAGTGTGTAGGCCAGGGGAGGAGGGAGGAGGAGGAGGAGGAGGAGGAGGAGGAGGAGGAGGAGGAGGAGGGAGGAAGATGGTTGGTAGATTTTCTACAAGCCTTTGGATAGTCAAGACCCCCAAATGTGTGATGTAAATACCTGTGGTAACCCCAGGTGATTAAGTCAGAAGTCTGATGATGATTATGACCCCATTGTTAGCCAGTGGTTTTTTGGAATAGTGACTAAGTGTGATCCACAAATATAGTTTATATATATATATATATATATATATATAATTTGAGTCGATCCTTGATAATAATATAATAGTTTCTATCTGGGTGTATTTTCTTCATAAAGTTTTGGTTGTATGCTAAAGTTAACGCAGCTTCTTGACATCTCAAGAGTACTAATAGGGAAAAGTAATGTAGTATGCATTCTATTACAGTTCTCAAGAAGTGTTAAGGGAAACCACGATGACTTTCATCATTGACTTACTGCATGGTTCCTTTTAGATCTGGGTGCCTTTCACTTTCCGATCTAGCTCAAGTTTTTCTCCATAACTGATTCCTTAAATGTATTTCACATTTTAATTACAAATGCTAAGCCCACAGTACTCTGCTGCTTCCACAATCACCAGAACACCTTCCTCTGCTGCTGCGGATACCACTTGTAGAACCATCCTCTCCTCTTTATCATCACTCCACCACCATTACAGTTGCAGCTGCCACCCATCAATACAACCCTGCAATTATTTCTGGTATTCTATAAATGAGATTTAGTCGTTAAACTTTTACACTTTTCAAAGAATAGGCAAGTAAATTTTTGTCTTCGATTAATTGGGAAGAGGACAAGGAAAAATTTGGTAACCTATCTCATCCTGCCTGTTTTGGTGTATTAGGAAGTAGAATAACCAGAGGATTCTTGAAGGGATCGAGATGTTTAAAGACAAAAACGCTCTTGCTTGGAACATGGTTTTAGTGCTCAGGGGCTTTTCTTTGAGGCTAATTTGTCTCTATTAGATTTTCTTAGACAGCGTACTAAGTTTGTGTGGCTGTTTTCGTCCCATAGCTTGTCTGTTTCCCTTTCTTGCTTTTGGATATTTCTGTACCTACATGCCCCTCAAGTTCTCCCCCGTTTGGCCGTATATATCAAAATAGTTGTAACTGAATTTTGAGTTTTCTGATTCATTTCTTTTCAATTTGTTCTTGACTGGAAGTGAGAATACCAGCAGGTTCTAATTCCTCAAGTTGGAAGTTCAGATCCTCGATGCTCTATCAAGGCACTTACCTGGTGATAGGTGTACTTCAGCATAATAGGCTTGATATACATTTGAGATAGATTAGGATAAATTGTTGAGAAACAAAAAAATTCAAAAATCAAACATCAATGTAAAAGGGTGAAACATGGCAGCAAAAATGGAAAATCTTGATATAAAATAGGGAAACATATTTTTATTAGTTTGGGTTGGGCTAAGATGGGTTGCCAAAAAGAGGATGCAAACAATTTTATTCCATGCCTCATGCTGGTTGGGCGTGCTTCTAGAATTTAAGTTTGCCCCTGTTAAAACGCATGATATTCGTAGTGGCAAGATCACTTATGGCTTTGGCTTTTAGGAGGCTAAATGGATTTAACATGGTATCGAGGAGGCATGGGCGATGGGAGGGTCTTAGGTTCGAGGGTGCCTACTCTTTCTCGATTTATTCCCCATTTGTTGATTTGAAAGTTCATGAAAGACTTTGTTTGGTTTGTTTGACTCTCTAGGTGCGGGTATGAGGTTGCACGTGAGGGAGGGTGTTAAAAGGCATGATATTCATATTAACCAAGTCTTATAAACTTGAGCTTTTAGGAGAGTTGGTCGTTTAATAGCCCCCAAAATCAAATTATCGAAACCACAGATTACAAGATGCATTTTTTGACCTATAAAATAAAAGCTTCAAATGATTTTAGTAGTAGATACGAGCAACAGAATAGATGACATTCTCAAGTGTCTTTTTGAAGCTTTAACATGTGTGAAGAGAGAGAATTCTCGTATTTCATTCAATTAGAATACATGTCTACACACATATTTATATGTTGTTATAGTATTGTAGAATTAAAAACTAGTTGGGAAAAAGAAACATGTATACATGTAGAGTTGGGAAACTTCATATTTTTTCCTATTTGGTTTGGGATTGTCTTATATAAATAGGTAGTTTTGTGATCGTAGAAAATACAATTTTTCCTTCAATTAACTCTAATTTAACTGTGATTACAAGGTATCAGAGCCTAGGGTTCAAATTTGAGCCAAAACAAGGAGGAAATTTTAAGGCATCTAGGAATACATACCAGGGCCGCAAGTTGTGTGTTTTGAAACACACACTTTGAGGGAGCGTGGGGTGACACCGCCTAGACAGGAAGGTGCCGGTTCTGACTACGGATATCCGTCTCATGGCGGAGTAATAGATGCGCGTGAGCCTGGCGTTATGCGTGAAATTACACTATCGGCGCGCCAGGGGGCTTTTATCGATGATCGCCTCTTACCTTCAGACCGTCGCATGCCGATGAGCATCCTTGGACCACTTTTGTCCCTCACCGTCGCCTGTAAAGTGCTATTTTGCCTCTTTTGTCTCCAATAGCCCTAGTTTTTTAGGGTTTTCTCATTTTTTTCCCTTGATTTCTTTGAGATTCAATGACATGAAGAGGTGATTTAAGGTTTTAGGAGCCAAATTCCATTCAAGTGTGGAGTTTTTCGTGGAAAGGTGGTCCTTTTGCTTTCAGCTCTATTTTTACAGTATTTTTGGATTTTTAGAAGCTTATTTGAGTTAGATGCATACATGATAACAAAGCCGTGGGGTTGTGTCATTATTGTCGTAATCAGGGACACGTGCGTTGGAATTGTAGGAGATTACGAATAAAAATGAAGAGATTTAGTCTATTTCATTATCGAAATCATAAGTTTACATGCTACTTTTATCGATGCAGCAATAAGTGGTCAAAACCCAGGCATGTTTTATTTCCTCTTCCTCCACATGGGTTATTGACTTTGAAGCCACCGACCACATGACAAGTAATTCCAATTTATTTTCTACGTTTTAGTCCCACCCTTATACCTCTACCATTACCCTAGCAGATAGGTTAACATCTTGTGTCCTTGGGTTAGGGACTATTCATCCGACTCCTCTAATCATTTTGACCTATGTTCAGAGTTTACCACAATTCTCTTTTAATTTAATTTCTATGATTAAACTCACTCAGCCACAGCAATTACGGTATCTCATTCTTTCCCAATTATTGTTTGATTCGGGATCTTTCAGAGGCGATTATTGGTAGAAGGGGTGCGGAGTACAGGGATCTCTTCATGCCCAAACATAGGTGTTAAAGTCTGTTGCTTGTTTTGGAGTTGTTACCCCATTCGAGTTACATTGTCGCTTGAGTCATCCTTCTTTATCTTTGTTGAAGAAGCTATATCCTTAGTTTTCTAGTCTATCCTCATTGAACTGTGAGTCCTGTCAATATGCTAAACTTCATCGTGTGCATTTGATCCTAGAGTTAGTAAATGAGCTTCCATTTCTTTTGAGTTAGTTCATTCCGATGTTTGGGGTCCTTGTCCAATTATGTCTCCCACCGTGTTTAAGTATTTCGTTACTTTTATTGACGATTTTTCTTGCATCACTTGGCTTTATCTAATGAAAAGTCATTTTGAGCTTTTTTCTCATTTTAGTGTCTTTTGTGCTGAAATTCAAATTCAATTTCATATCTTTGTTCAAACATTGAGGAGTGATAACGTCTAGGAATATTTGTCGGAACCTTTTCAATCCTTCATGTTACAACATAGGATTTGTCATTAGACCTCTTGTGTTGATACACCCTCTTATAATGGGGTAGCTGAGAGAAAGAATAGACATCTTCTTGAGACTACTCAGACTCTTTTGTTCCAAATGCATGTTCCCAAACACGTTCGGGTTGATGCAGCCTCTACCGCCTGTTTCTTGATTAATAGGATGCCATCATCAGTTCTAAATTGGGCTACTCCTTACCACCAGTTGTTTCTAGATAATCCGTTGTTCCCTATTGCTCCCAAGGTGTTTGGATGCACATGTTTTGTTCGAGATGTCTGTCCTCAAGTCTCTAAGCTTGATCTGAAATCCTTAAAGTGTATCTTTGTGGGATATTCTCATGTTTAGAAAGGGTATAAGTGTTATTGTCCCACTCTTCGACGTTACTTTGTGTCTACTAAGACCACCCTGTTTTCATTGTCATCTACTGTTACTTGGATATTCTTGTGTCTAAACATTACTTTGTGTTTAGAAAGGTTATAAGTGGTATAAGAATGCTTTGTTGCATTCTTTGAGACTACCCCGTTTTCCCTGTCGTCTACTGTTACTAGTCGGGGGGAGGATGGTGATTTATTGGTCTATACGGTTTCCTTACCAGTCCCTGCTTTAGCTCCGGCTCCTATCTTCATTGCTCTAGCTCCTGTTCCTGTTAAACCTCCCATTACTCCGGTATAGTCACCGGCACGAAAGCAAAACTAACCAGTCGAGTCAATGACTATCTACCAAATCAAATGGAGACCAAACCTGTTCTTTCCTGTATTCTTTATTATCCTGGATTATCCATCTTCTCTAACATTTAATCCATGAGAGGCTTTATCTTGCCACTGGTTGAAACAGTGTTATAGTGGGAAAATCAGCAGACTTGGAATGTAATTAACAATGTCTTTACTCTGGAAGAGGCATTATTGGTTGTCAGTGAGATTGTTTTGTAGTAAAGGTTAATCTGCGATGGGTTTGTTGTTAGATTGAAGGCCCGTCTTGTTGCTTAGGGTTATGCTCAAACTTATGGAGTTGATTATTCTGATACATTTTCTCCTGTAGCAAAGCTGACATTTGTCCATTTGTTCATCCCCCTTTCTGCTTCTTATGATTAGGACTTGCATCAGCTTGTTATCAGGAATGCTTTCACCATGGAGATCTTAGCCGGGAAGAAGTTTTACATGGAGAGCGACCTCTGGGGTTGGTTTGTTGTAGGGAAATAGAGAAGGTGTGTCGTCTTCAGAAATCTCTATATGATTTGAAACAGAGTCCCCGTGCTTGGTTTGACAAATTCAATTAGGCAGTTGAGACATTTGGCATGTAGAAGAGTAAGTCTAACTACTCTGTCTTCTATAAAAATTCCAGTTCTGGTATTATTCTATTGGTAGTGTATGTGGATGATATTGTCGCTAATTAGGGGCGCTCAGGTATATTATCTCTTAAATCATTTCTTCACAGTCAGTTTCACACAAAGGATTTAGGAATGTTGAAGTCTTGAAAAGTAAGCGGAGAATTCTATTATCTCAACGGAAATATGTACTTGATATGTTATCTGAGACAAGGAAATTGCGTGCCAAACCATGTAGTACTCCTATGGCTCTAATGTGCAACTCACTAAGAAGGAGAACTCTTTGAAGACCTTGAGAGATATAGAAGATTGGTTGGGAAATTGAATTATCTTATAGTAACTCGCTTGGATGTGCCCATTAATTAAGTGTTTTGATCAGTGTATGTCATCTCCACTGTTCAGTCATTGAGCGGTTGTGGAGCTATAACCTATGCTACTTGAAAGAAGCTTATGGAGCGTGGAATGTGTATAAGAAGCATGGGCATACAGGTAGAGTGCTTTTCGGATGAAAGATTACAGTGAGATCTACAAGGGAAGATGGAATCCGCAGCAGAATATTGTATCTTTGTTGGAGGAAATCTGATCTCATGGAAGAGTAATAAGCAAAGTGTTGTCTCGCGGTCTAGTGTGGAGTCAGAGTATCAAGCCATAGCACAATCTGTATGCGAGATCATGTGGATACATCGGTTATTGATGGAAGTGGGCATCAAGGCTTTGGTGTGATAACCAAGCTGCCATGCATATAACATCTAACCCAGTATTTCATGAACGGACCAAACATATTGAGATAGATTGTTATTTTGTTCTTGAGAAGATCCAATTGGGATTGATCTCTACAAGATACGTAAAGACTGGAGAACATTTAGGAGATATTTTCACAAAAACTTGAAGTGGGGATTGGATAAATTATCTTTGTAACAAGTTGGGCATGATCAACATCTATGCTCCAACTTGAGGGGGAGTGTTATAGTATTGTAGAATTAAAAACTAGTTGGGAAAAGGAAACATGTTTTCATGTAGAGTTAGGAAACTTCATATGGTTTGAGATTGTCTTGTATATAAATAGGTGATTTATGATCAACGAAAAATACAATTTTTCCTTCAATTAACTCTGATTACATATGTGAAAGAAGAGAATAGAAAATGAAACAAAATAAAAATAAAAAAGGAAAAGAATAATAAAGATTAACAACATAATAATATGTGATACTTAACACCATGAAATTCTCACATGTAATTTTATCAAGGCACCATCTTCCATATTTGCGGTATGAAGTAGTGCCTCTGATGAAACTTGAGATGTGGCATTTGGCACAGGTAAGTTCAACCTGGTGATATAAAAGTCGAATCAGATATCAAGCTCTAGATCATCGATATCATTCTGTGTGATTATATCGCAATTTCAATATAATAATACCTTTATGATCGGCTTTCTTACATTTGAACTTTGTGATCTGTTCGGACACTAAGTGGTGGTGGAAACAAAGAGTTTGCCATTCTTTGTGCTTTGAAGCATGTAAGTTCTATTCTTTGGATGAGCTTACTACATTTTGGATGAAAATGATCGATCTTTATTCCTGTAAGGTTCTCTCTCCTGTATCTTTCTTGTCGGTGTGCTTGGATGTATCTTCGGCTACAACTGCATGTGCTAGATGCAAATGCAGGCCCCCGATATAGTGTTTGTTAAAGGCATGATATTCATATTAAAAACAAATCCTAGAAGCTTGAGCTTTTAGGAGAGTTGGTTGTTTAGCATGGTATCAGAGCTTGGTTTGTCAGGAGGTTTTGGGTACGAGCCACCTCTTTGCAATGTATTCCTCATTTATTGTTTTGAAAGTTCATGGAGAACTTTGTTTGGTTTGTTTGGTTTGACTCTCCATGTGCAAGTATGGGGCCGCACGTGAAAGAGGGTGTTAAAAGCATGATATTAATATTAAAAACCGTCATAAGCTCGGTTAGTTGTTTAACGGTGTTAATTGGATAAGCTTGAACTTGTTTGGCTTGAAGAGTACATTCTTAAAATAAGTTTTCCAAAGGTAACTCATCTAAACATCTCGGATTCACGGCTCTCTTTCTTATAATCGGCATAGTGATGAATGATTCTAGGAAAACTATGTCCATGAGAGTCTCCACATTTGATTTATTTGAAAACTTATGACCAAAGACCTAAAACTAAGATTGAGTCATGATAAAAGAAATGAAAATAATCGACAAAGGGTGAACAAATCACCCAAAATGCGACACCATTAAACTTTAGAGTATGAGTAGGGGGTGTACGAAGCGAGGCAGTTCATGTGAAATTTACTCGGATTCAGTCGGAAAAAGCTCATTGGCTTCAGTTAGAAAAATTAAGCATGGTGAATTCAAGCCTTATATCATTTCAGGTGTTAAATGAGCTTAACTTCCGAGCTTTTACACATTCATTTCGAGCTTATGCGAACCTTTGTGAACCTCAAATGATGATAAATAATAATATTCTAATATTAATATATAGCATATTACACTTAAACCCTTCACCGCACGCTCTACGGAAGGAGCCTACTGAAGCTAGAGGCCGAGCTTTTTTCTCAGTGGTCGAACACAAATAAAAGCTCGAATCGAGCTCAATAGAAACTCGACCCCTATTAATATCTTTGAAGGCTCGGCCGGGCTGACAATGTCATTTCGGTTTATTAAATGACCACACACCTAAATGAAATTAAATTGCTTAACACTTGGTAGTACCCAAAGTTTATTAAGGTCATAGTCATATACCTAAGCTTTGTTAGAATCTTTATCAAATATTTTGAAATCGAGGCGCAGCATGGTTTTAGATCTTTAAAAATTAAATCTTTTTCAAATAAATTGAAATAGGAACCCCATAACATGATTTCTCTGAGTTTAACTTACATTTATGAACATTGGCATTATCTATAACACACATGAATGAAGGTCACCTTTTCACCCTTATCATAAGCCCATAAAACCATAGCATTCCTAACCATTGTTGTCTAAGCAGATGAATTACGCCATTTTTACCAGTTGGGGTGATAAAAGTATTGAAACGCCGTCGGCTTGATTCAAAGTAATGAGTTATAGATAACCCCTTGCTCATTTGAAGAACTTCGAGTATGCGGATAGTCGCGTGTACATGGAAGATGGGAGAGTGCAATTCATGGTGATCTTTGCCAAACATAATGGATTTTTGTTAAGGCAAGGCAATCCTCATACCTCGACCAAATGAAACTTAAATGACATTGTTTCCTTCTTCTTCTACTCATGCTTCTCCCTTTGGATCTTCCAATTCCTCTCAATTCATAAACATAACTTACACCCATGTCGTAAAAATAGAGGATAAGATGCTTGTGCCATTTGAATTTTTGACATAGATTATTCATAGTTGGACTGAACTTTTATATTTTTGATTGAGTTTGGTGAGACTCCATAAATAGAGGATTCAGGAGTTCACTTTTGATTTGTCCCAAATTTTTTTTGTTTTTTAATATCAATCTGATACGTTTTTTAAATTAATGTCAAAACTAGTCCTTAAAGTGTAGTTAGTAGTATAGTTTTAACTTCAAGCTTAAAGCCATGAGATTACTACCAACTTCGATAATATCAACTCTGGTTTGAAATGAAGACATACTAGTATAGTTTTTTAGATTAAAAATATATATATATATATATATATATTATTTTGGGACAAAACTCTAAAAATAGAGTCTGTGCAGGATAAAATGCTTGTGACATTTGAATTTTTGACACATATTATTCATAGTTGGACTGTACTTTTATATTTTTGATTGAGTTTGGTGAGACTCCATAAATAGAGGAATGAGGAGTTCACTTTTTGAGTTTTGTCCCAAAATATTTTTGTTTTTTTTGTTTTTTAATATCAATCTGATACGTTTTTTAAATTAATGTCAAAACTAATACTTAAGACTAGTTGGTAACCATAGTTATCAACTACGGTTTTAACTTAAAAAAATTTAAAACTGTAATCATCAACTACGGTTTTGATGAGGACATACTTGTTTGGTTTTTAAAAAGAGATTAGTAGTTAAAATATATATTATTTTAGGACAAAACTCTAAAAATAAGTCTGTGCAGGATAAAATGCTTGTGACATTTTGAATTTTTGAGCACATATGTATTCATAGTTGGACTGTACTTTTATATTTTAGATTGAGTTTGGTGAGACTCCATAAATATAGGATTAAGGAGTTCACTTTTTGGGTTTTGTCTCAAAATAATATATATATATATATATATATATATATATATATATATATATATATATATATATATATATATATATATATATATATATATTTTAAATATCAATCTAATACGTCTTTTTGAAAATAATGTAAGCTAGTCTTTGCAAGACTAGTTAGTATTCTGGTTTCAATTTCAAGCTTAAAACCGTAGTCAATAATTACGATTTTAACTTAAAAAAATTTAAAATCGTAGTCATCAATTACGGTTTTGATGAGGACATACTAGTTTGGTTATTTTTTTCAAAAAGAGATTGGTATTTATTAAAAAAAAAGGGTATTATTTTGGTAAAAAACTCTAAAAATAGAGTGTGTACAGAATAAAATGCTTGTGACATTTGAATTTTGACACATTACTGAGCTTTAAAGTATTTAGGTTTTTTTTAAATTATTAAAATAATTTAAAAATTAAAATAATGTCCACGGCCAATAAGTGACCAATAATGCCGTATTTATTGACTATGGTATTATTATTCACTCAATAATTTGAATATTATTTTTATTTTCAAACTATTTTAATAATTTAATAAAAAAAAAACAAAATATATACAAAACTCCATACGATTCATAGTTGGGACTGAACTTTATACTTGAGATTGGGTTTGGTGAGACTCCATAAATAGAGTTCAATTTTTTTTTCCATATCAAAACCACTGTGTAGCAGTTAGTGGGTGTTTGCCCAACCCTAGGCTTTTGATTTGTGTTCAGACTTTTGATTTGCCCACCAACACCACCACTAACATCGGTTAAAGTGGTAGATTAAATCTCGTATGTGGTGAACATTAGTTCAGTACAATTCAGAACTTGTCATTTGAAAAGACGAGTTCAGTGTAAATTTAAGATGTTAATGTAAATATAGAACTTGTATGTTGGAAAGATGAATTCTATCTAAATTAAGAACTCGTTTATTAAAAAGACGAGTTCAGTATAAATTAAAAACTTAAAACCCATATGTTAAAAAGAAGATTTCAGTGTAAATATAAAAGCTAAATGCAGTATTAAAAATACAAGTTCGGTATAAATATAGAACTTATATGTTAAAAAGACGAGTTCAACGTAAATATAGAACTCATATGATAAAATTATTATTATTTTTAAAAAACGTCCCACTACCACCATCACCATCAACACTAAAAAAAACTCAAGAAATATTTGGCACACATTGGTCTATTCAATTTGGGTGGGTGACACACTTCTCCAATCACATTAGAAAAAGATGTTAAAAAATTTCAGCTAGTTGGTGAATGGGGATTCAGTTACAGGTGACCCATTGGGATTTGATAAATTTTTTTTTCTTTAAAAAAAAAAAAAAAAAAAACACCCATACACATACATACACAAAAATCCAGACAAGATATTTATATTCAAAAATTGAATGATGAAAACATGGTTTTAGAAAATAAAAAGTGCATGAGTGAAAGTGAAGTGAGTGGTTTGGTGTGTTTTTTTTTTCTTTTTCTTTTGCAGAAGGTTTTGGCAGCTTTCTTCTGCTGATAATTTTCATATTGATGTGTTCCTACTTGCAGCACAACATGCCAAGGCCCCATTTCCTTCACATGTTGTAATAAAATTATTTATTAATAAATATAAGTTATTAAAACCCTATTTGAGATTGATTTTAGCCCCTTTATGTTTATCATCATTAATGTATGTGATAAAAAATAAAAATTCAAAAGAATTGGATTCATTTTGCAATACAAATTTTCCAAATTATATATATATATATATATATATATATATATATATATATATACAAAATTATATATTAATAAATATAAGTTTATTAAAACCCTACTTGAGATTGATTTTACTTTATGTTTATGCATCATTAATATATGTGATAAAAAAATCAAAGAATTGGATTCATTTGCAATACAAATTTTCCAAAATTATATATATATATATACCCAAAAGTATATATTAATAAATATAAGATTATTAAAACCCTACTTGAGGTTGATTTTAGCCCCTTTTATGTTTATCATCATTGTGTATGTGATAAAAAAAAATTCAAAGAATTGGATTCATTTGCAATAATTCTGGGAAATTTGTAAAAGGTAAATTTTACAAAATTTCCAAAATTATATATATACCCAAAAATTATATATTAATAAATATAAGTTATTAAAACCCTACTTGAGATTAATAAATATAAATTATCACACACATTTATCATCATTAATGTATGTGATAAAAAATTCAAAGAATTGGATTCATTTTTTTAATAATTCTGGGAAATTTGAGTAAATTTCAAATTTTCAAATTATATATATATATATATATATATATATATATATATATATATATATATATATATATATATATATATATATATATATATATATATATATATATATATATATATATATATATATATATATATATATTTGCATATCCTTTCTTTATTCTTTGTAATCTAAGGTTATTTCTTTTTTTAATTTTTCTTTATATTACTCATTATAAGTTATAAAACTTTTAAAACAATACTTGTGTTTTTTAAGAAAATTTGAAAGGTTTTCTTTAAAGAATCTTTAAATTCTAAAAATATCTCATTTTATTTAAAAAATTACTTCAAAATTGTGTAGATATCTTTTAAAAATTCCTTATAATTATAATTTTCTTTAGTTTCTTTTAATAATAAAAATGTTTATAAGTATTTTTTAGTTTATTATAATGGATTTCTTTTTGTAATTAATACCCACCAATGTTTTATTATAATTTTTTTTTAATTGTCAACTTTAATTCTGATGGCAGTAAATTATACTCACTGGATTCAAACTCGGGAACTGTCCCTTTCATATGTCCTGCCTTTTTGAAACATTGACCGATCTACAATATAAATTAAGTATGATGGGTTAATATCATATTTTGTTTTTTTGATAGCTAAACACTCGAACTCGGGACCCTCGGGACCCCTTCCCTACGTCATCGCTGACCCAAAACGCTGTAAAATCATTTTTTCAAATTATGAAAAGCCTTTTTCATAGAAGTGTTATAGAAAACACTTCTAACTAGAAGCATTAATAAATTTCTTCAATTTTTGCATTTACTAGTGATTTTAATATGTGTTTTTATTTAAGAAAAAAAAGAGTTTTAAAATTAAATATTTAATTGATAAGTATTTCAAAAATATATTTTAAACCTTTTTTTATACACAAAAATGATATCTATGAAACATGAACCATACTAAAACACTTTCTAAAAAGTGAACGAACATGCTTTCATAACGATTTTACTACAAAATGCACTTTTATAATGTTTCATAAAAACATATCAAATGCACTTTCAAATGTTTCATAAAAACATCTCTACTGGAAATACTTTGCTAAAACACTGCAAAATGCAGTTTTATTTAAAAATAGAAGTTTTTCATTTTTGTTTTTGTTTTTGTTTTTGTTTTTTTGAGAAATTTAATAAAGTTGATGCCACGTAAGTTAGCAATAGTATAGTGCGGAGAAGGTGGACTCGGTCAACGCGTTCACGGCTACCACTCCACTCACACTTCAACCTATTTCAATTCTTTCAAAAAATAAAATAAAAAATAAAAAAATAAAGTAATTAAAAAAATTAGAAAATTATACATTTTCATATTACTTTGTATTTGAATAGATTATTACAATAAATAAAAATAATTTATCAATTTTAAACTCATTATGTATTTACTTAATATTGTTAAAGTTGTAATTCCATGTAAACATATGTAAAAAAAAAATCACTACATATTATTTTTATTTCTTTATTTTTAAAATTTAAATAATGGAGCACTGATCTTTCTAAATATTTTAACATGAAAATAAATCATATACTATAAAAAAGTTTAAGCAATATTTTTGCTTTTTAGAGAAGCACTTAATAATTATATACATGTATTTACAACCTTTTAAAGATGAGTTCAATTAATAATACATTTATAATTTATTTATTTATTTATTTTAAATAAAAAACAAAAAATGTGCCATCAATTAAATATGCTTATCCATATAAATAAGATACATTTATTCATCACAATTCAATCTTGTATGGCTTAATATTTGAGTTGGTGTTATTTAAAAAATCATAATCACATGTCATTTATTTATATTATTTTTGAAACAATTTGCATTTCATCATTACAAAGAGGAAAAACAATGAAAGTTTGATGGTCACGATATCTTGATATATTCCTTATTAATATTTCTCAATTAAATTTTATTTTGAGTCATGGAAAAGTTAACAGCGTTTGTTATATTGGAAGTGAGTTACATAGTGGTGTTTAGATATTTTTTGAATTTTTAATTTTTTAAATTTAAAGACTTTGTTGAATGAATTAAATTATATTTTTAACAGAAGGTTTAAGATTCGAGTTTGATAGCGATAATTCTTGTATTATCTTGAAAAATTTAAAGACTCCATTAATTTATATAATTAATATTTTTTGATGTCTATTTATTTTACATATCATTGTGCCATATTATCCTAACCTTTTATCCAATGTTTTGAAAATTGGATCGGATCATTGCGATCTGACTATCAGGACCATCGATCGTCTAAAATAGGTCGGTCAAATCTGAAAAGTCCATTTTTAATCCCCAATCGAGTCGAAGCCGATTGAATCTCGGTAGTCGAATCGGTGAGCAAATGATCAGTCGGTGGTCGAACCGACCGATTCTCTTAATTTTGTTTTGTTTTGTTTTTCAAGTTAAAACGACGTTGTTTTGATACTTTTTACATTGAAACGATGTCGTTTTACTTAGAATTAAAAAACTTGTAGGGTTAGAAGATTTGTAACTAAAAAAAATCAATTAAATACTACAAGCTTATGGATTAGAAGGGAAAGTTACAAAGTAACCACTCTATCACTTTGCTATTATTTTAGATATTAATAAAATTATATATTTATATAAAATACTTTATTCCATTTTTAATATGTTTTCATATTTAAACATTACTTATATTTTAAAATAAATTTTAAAATATTTTTATATAAAGTAAATAATATATTAAATATTATTAATTATATATTTTAAAATATAAATAATATATTTATTACGTCCGTCTGTGTGAGTTCGATCAGCGGTCCGTCAGTGGAAGGCAAGTGAGCGGAGTAAGCTTTTCGATTTAATCGCGAGTCCAATTTTAAATTATTGCCTTTATCATTTTGAGTTAGGATTTTAGGTATAAAAATATTAAATTTTTATTTATTTATTTTTAATTTTAGGTTTGAAAAGTTATGAAAAAGTAAAATAGAGAATTAAATAAGCCTTTACAAAGTGGGATTGGAAGTGGAAATGGCAATTCCGAGTGGAGAAGACCTGGGGATGCTATGGTGAGCCTCCCGGACGGCTGTGAAAGTGGCACACAATGGGAAGGAATCTGTAGTAAGGAACACACAAGGAGGAATTTTCAAATCTGGACAAGTTGGGTCTGATCGGTTTTACATGTATTTATACGATTCTGACTCTGTCTTCTTCCCATTCAAACTTCTGCATTTCTGCTTTTTCTTCTTCTTCTCTGATTTCCTGACTTACCAAAGCCTTTCGTTTCATCGTCTTGCTGAATTTCTCAGAAGGGGTCTTCCTTTTTCCTCCCCATTTTCTTGTTTCTGGGCTATTTCTTGTTTAGGATTGAAGTACTGTACATCCGAATGCTTCCTCGTGCATTTGGAGCTTTTGAGCGTTTGGCTTCAATGGGTTCAAGGTAATCTCTCTCTCCCATCTTGATCGGTTTGTTGAATTTTCATGCTGTTTTGGGTTTTTCATCTGATCATTCTTTATGAACAGAATAATGTCTGTTTCCAATTTCTTGTCCTCTGTTTGTTGAGTGCTTTCTAATTTACAAGATTGCTTGCTTTTCCTCCAGGGTTTAGAAATCAAAAATGGAAACTTGGGCCCCCTTTTTTCGGATAAATTTGCGTTCAGTTTTATATAGTCAACTCTTTCTATATACATATGCATGCCTAGTTCATTGTTACTATGATGCCATATTCTGCTATGGCACTGGGTGATCGCTGAGAAATTGAAATTGTATTCAAGGAAAAGAAAACTTTGATCTCTCAAAACATTCTCCACAACCCCAACATCACTCATCATTCTAATTTTTTTTTTTTTTTTTTCATTTTTTACTGGGTCTTCTTGGAAATTAATCATATTCAGCATTATGATAGAGTTGAGTTCTAATAATGGCAAGATGAACTGTTGGAAGTGTTTAACTCTAGGTCTTCAGTTCATGGTAATTCATAGGCTAAAATCAATTGCCTAACTTGGGAACTTTCTGAGATACTAGGTAATACCGATTACTTGGTAAGTCCATGGGAGTAATAACCAATCAAATCTCCAATTTTTTAGTGAGTTTTATTCACCATTTGTTTAATTAAGAAAAAAATAAAACTAATAAATATAACTTCAATATCTGAGCTTCAGCCTGAATTGTGCCTTTGACAACACATGTGTAACTCTTGAGATAATAAAACTAGGAGAGAAAGAAAATCACGAGTGAGATCCCAAGTGATGTAACTCTTTTGATTTTTATGAAGTGGAAATTAAAGGGAACATATGTGATTATTTAAAGATCCTTCAACTGAGTATCTTTTTAAGTTTTAGCATGATAATGATAACAATTAGAAGCCAAGTCATCGTTGCATGTCTTATGCGGATCTTAAATAGTATATATTGTTTTGTATATCATCTGCATAAGATAAGGTGCATTTGAGATTCCATACATTAGTCATCAGCTAACATATGCACCATGTCATATACCATATATTTTTGATGACTATGGTTGGAGTAGAGGTAAGTGATAGTGTAATAGTTAAAAAAATGACTGAACGTGATGCCCAGTTTGTTTTGTGTTTCCTAAACAACATATCAATCTGGTACATTTGCAAAGGATTTGGGTGCTCGAGTGACAACCTGACTAGTTGCTACATGTAAATTCCACCTTCACTGTGTGCTTGCAATATTAGCCAAGTAACATTGGAAGCTGGTGTCTAGGTTGTGTTTTGGTCTATTATTATTTACAGGCCTGTACCATGGCAGTTCTGTGGGACCATTTTCCGGATACATCTTTGATGGTCATGAAGTTCAGTTAACTGGACATGGCTAGGTTTTTAATATAGAATAATTCAGTGAATGCTACCTCCCATATAGATATCGTTTGTTTTGGATAAATGGATCTTTACAACTTTAAAATGCATCTATGGGTTGTTACGAATTTAGTGCACATCTATTTGGTTAAGAGGAACTCATTCATATATATATAGTTTTAGTAACTTTTTCTCTTCTTCAATGTGGTATATACAATCACCCTCCTATAAGACATTATATCAACCCTCTCCTCCTGTGCAAATATTGTGTGCCTTGGATCCAACAGACCCTAATAACTTTATAATACATCTACCTAGTTAAGAGGAGTCCTTCCATATACAAATTTTAGGAAGTTTTCCCTGTGCAATGTTACACCTCTCTCTCTCTCTCTCTCTCTCTCTCTCTCTCTCTCTTTCTCTCTCTCTCTCTCTCTCTATCTATCTAATCTATTTATCTATCTATATCTCTCTTTCTCTTTTGTGCACTGTTTTAGCTTGAAAGTAGTTTGGTTATAGTCAAGTTTCCATGCTTATAAACTTTGATTGGGTAGAAATGGGAAGGACTTTGCAGAAGTTTAGAACTAAGATTAATTATGGATGGGGAACTCAAGTCTTGGGTTTTGATTTAAATTTTGGTCTCTTTGGAATTAAAAGCACTTGGCTGAAGTTAAAAATTTTTTTAAGTCACTATATATTTTTTAAGTCTTATTTTAAATTTTAAAAATTTATTTATTTATTTTCATTTTTAACTGGAATTTTGAGCTTCTTACAATTGAAAAATCAAATAGGTAAGCTCTCTCTATTTTTATCAACAACTTAAATTTCAGGATTAATTCTTGGTCCCTTTCACGCACTTTCAATAATACATTTTCTTAAACCCCGAATGGTGACAAACATGCACTTATGTAATAATTCTCAACAGAAGGCAGTTCATATGTGTGCTTGTATTTGGCTTTTATGTTTTTCTATCTATATAAATACATTATATAAGAAGGTTACTGTTAAGCCATCTTAATTATTGTCTCTCGAATACTTCATTTTAAGGCCATTTTATAAGGTTTTTATGTAGAACGTGCTATATGAATTGATACAAAAGAATGCTATAGTGAATTGCGAGTTGTGAGAGTGGGATGGCTACTTGATCTTGTAGTGAAATGCAGGATGGAGAACGACAATCTGTTACTCTTTCATAGTTGTTTGAAAAGTAGATGCTGGTTGCAACAAATCTGCACGGAGTTTGAATCGAGTTCTCAAAGGGTTGCCTTGTGAAACAACGAAGTGGGAAAATTAGCCTGTATTTTTCATTGAATTAACATGTATATATCACGGAGGGTGATACAATATTTTACAATTTATTGCCATAACTCTACATGTTAGGATTCCTAACTAGATTCTGACTCTATATGTTAAGTTTCCTAACTAAAGTTACAGCTCTATATATTAGCCCACTCCCCCTCGAGTTGGGCATAGATGTCCATCATGCTGACTTGTTACCTCATAGCTAACAGGTCCCAGCCAGAACTTTGTGAAAATATCACCCCATTGTTCTCCGATCTTCACATATCCTGTGAAGTCAAGCCCAGGTTGTATTTTCTCTCCACGACAGTGGCGGTCGATCTCAATATGCTTAGTTCGTTCATGGAAGGCGAGTTAGGGCAATATGAAGAGGCGACTGGTTATCACACAAAGTTTAATTTGGGATGCAGTCTTAATGCAGGCTTCCATCAAAGGGGAATTGATGAAGCCACATGATTTCCACACACCTGTTGTTGCCGTGCTATATTACATTTCTATGACTTTATCTTGGAAGCAATATACAACACTTCTTTCTTGTGAAATTTAGATTTCGTGAAACAAAAGCAACGATGACAAATGTGGGTCCACTTTTGACCACATGATTAGCATATGTGACATTCAACCCTATTGTGCCCATGATTACTATATAGAATACCTCGTCTCGGAGCTCCTTTCAAGTAACATAGAATATGTTCTCTGTATGATGTCAGCGGTCGGGAAGATATGTATTGACACAACAACGGCGGAGTGAATGCTGATATTAGGACGAGTTACTGTAAGGTAGTTCAGCTTCCCAACTAGTCTTCTATATCTCTTAGGATTCTCAAACAACTCGCCTTCTCTAGTAAGGTGTACGCCCGGAGCCATAGGGGAACCACATGGCTTTGCTCCCAATTTTCCAATCTTAGACAATAAATCAAGCACATATTTCCTTTGAATCAGAAGATTCCATGTTACTCATAGCTTCAACACAAATACCTAAAAGCATCACTGAGTCCTTTTTGTATAAGGCGAGCGTGAAAGAAAGGACTTACGGGATGAATTCTAATAGGTCGCTCAAATTGATAAATATCATCACATTACACCATCGACAAAATAAATACAGGCGGAGTTTCGGTGAAAACGAAATGGTCATATTTACTCTTATGACGAATTTCATTTGCGTGATTGATTTACGAGCCCAGCCTTTGGGCTGCTTTCTTGGCCCAGTATATAACGGCAGGAAGGCGACAAACCTTCTGATCTCACTGACGACAAACCACGGAGGGTTGCTCCCATATCTATCCTCGAAGAAAAGGCGTTCTTAATATGGTGATGAATCCGATTATGAGTGGCGATCCAGGAAATAAAAAAGCGAGCATGTCGTCGCCCAGCGAGGGGAAAGTACGTAGAATAGTCAGCATTTATAGGTTTGGCGTACCCTTTGTATGAATCGTGCTTTGATCTCAGTATTGATAATCCAGGATTAAGCTTTGGCATTGCAAAGACCAGTGACATCCGTAGAACTTTCTTAAAATGAGATAAAATGTACGAGTTCTAAGTACCATTCGAATTCGGAGGCGTCTGGTCTCCTCTGTCATGTGTAAGCCCGACCAGGTGAAGACAGGCTTCTGAAAGTGTTAAATGACGAATAGAGTCTAAGAAGCAATAAAACGGAATTTGAGAGAAGTATTAGTTATATAGATCACGAAATGAGGAAATTGGATGAGCATGGCAGCGTCTACGCTGCCGAAGCGATGGGAGATCATCATTAGGGCCCGGATCGATGTTGGAAGGCCGGCCCGGTGGAAGGCCCGGGAATTGGTGGGTTACGTTAGCCAGTGTAGACTGAGTGATAGGAGGCTTTATTGGAGGCGGGGAGCGGGGAGGGAGCCCGCAAGGAAGCGATGAGTATTATCTGTAGCGGGTCATCTGCCTCCCCTTGACTAGTGTGGGTTGCGGGTGAAGAAAGGACATTCTCAAAAAACTTGACATCCATGAGAGCAGTACTATAAAGACCTTTAGAGCGTTAACAACGTACACTTCACGAATCGAGAATAACCCGAAAGATACATTTAAAGATTTATGATGAGTTTAGATACTTGAGATGAGCATCTGAGTGAAAACAAGTGCATCCACGAATATACGAGATTTCGATAGGGGAATATAAGTTTATTGGGGAAAAGGATGTGATATGGTGTGTTCCAATTCAAGACTGATGAAGGCATCCGGTTAATAAAAAAACAAGCTATGGAAACAGCATCAGCCCAGAAATGCTTGGGCACATGCTTCTGAAATAATAGAGCTCTGGCAATTTCAAGGAGGTGTCTATTCTCTCTCAGCAACTCCATTATATGAGCGAAGTGTCAGCCATGAAGTCCCGATGAGATGTAAATGTTGGAAACATAATGATTCATTGATGCGAAACATATTCTTTTGCATTATCACTTCACCAGTTTTGAACATCAACATGAAATTGAGTATGAATCTCAACACAAAAGGCACGGAAATGAGAAAACAACTCAGAGCGGTTTTTCATTAAATATAACCAAGTGGTTCGTGAATTATCATCAACAAAAGTGACAAAGTATCGAAACTCGGTTGGGGACCTAGCTAGGCGTGGGCCACATGCTTGTCTGAATGGAATTTAACTTCAAAGAAAGGGCACTAACATTTAGCCGGCTCTAGGGTATAACTAAGGCGATGATGTTTTGCAATTAGTAGACCTGATGGGATGCAGCTGGCTTAGGGACACGAATTTCTTTAATATTAGCGGTGAAGATGGCTGGCCGTGTGTGTCTCGAAATAGTGTAGTGACTCTAGAGCAAGCAATAGGTCTTGGGGTGTAGGATCAAGGATGTATAAACCCCGAACTCACGACCTACACTAATAATGCAGCCGTCATGAATCCTGAAGGAGACCATCCCGAGGAAAGAATGAGATATAACACTTAAGTGCTGGGGTTAACTGGCTATGAACATCAAATTAAAAAGAAATTTGGTATTTCAGGCGATTATTGAGAATAGATGGGTGACTGATGTGCGGTGCCCGAGAACCATATGAATGTGATCCATCTTGCGAAGTGACGATGGAAGGTGAAAGTTGTGATTGAAGGTAGAGAAAAGGCGAGTTACATTTATGTGATACATGGCTCGAAGTCGATGACCCATTCGGAAGATGAAGAAGATCTGAGAGCATTTGTGGTTTGCCCGACTCGATGTATTAAGCGTGTCCGGGTAGATGGAATCTTAAGGTGTCTTGATGCAATTGGAACTGGCTAATTTCACGTAAAAGCTAGGCCCGATTGATTGGATGCCGAGTGTTAGAGAGCGATATGGCGGTACGGGAATTTACGATTTTGATTACATCGTTTAACTACGATTGCGTGTCGCGTAAGCGGACTTATACGTGGTAATAACAAACAAGCACCTCTTTAGAACCCGAGCCCTCAGTGTTATCGCACGGACCAGCTGTTCTATTTCGTTTGCCTCTTTGACGGATAGTGCATCCCGATAAGAGCCTTTGCTTATGCGGGGATACAAGGGTGGGTGAAGAGAGGATGATACCTCGGTCGCAGTCCACCGGTAAGGTCTCTGGAGAGATGATATTTCAGTACTGGACAAAATCTAGGCCTTAGCCGAATCATACTCGATATTTCAAGATCGACAAAATCTGTGCCTTAATGAATCAGCACCGTAAGAAGAGTTTAAAGTCCAACACATCTGCTTCATCATTCTCTAGCTAACTTTATCCATCAAAGGCATAAGATATTGTTTCGCATTTCCTTTGGGAAATATAAAATCTGAGGACTCATCTCAAGCTCGATTGATAGAATGCTTGTTACACACAAAATATAATAACATTCCCTCTTCCAGAAAACAGAAACCCAGTAATCACAATTTCACCCATGATTAACGAGTCGGCGACTTACGCGATAGAATGGTGATTTGACAAATACATGAAAGATCCTCCTCCATCCATTGTTCTTTCAATCATCGACATGGATCCTTAGTGAGGTGACCGCCATATGTACGCCCTCGACGTATATTCAATTTGTTGTCTAATCAAGCACTGGGACCGGCGATTTCGACATCATCTGGTCACTCAGCTTTGGCTGTATTTTTTCTAATCACTATTATGACACACAGAAGAAGATCAAGAGCAGAGCACTCGTGAACCCATTTTGGAAAAATTTACATAAACTCTGAAAATATTTTAGCAATAAAATACAAACCTAATATCCGTGAACCAAATGAAACTGGTAACAGAGGCCTGCCGATTTATGTATAATCCCTGAGGAGAGTTTGGCTTAACAAGATCGACGCTCCTCAACACAAAAGCACGCGTGAACGCCGAAATCACGCGCACGGTGGAGTTTCACGTGATTTCACAACCGCGCCACTTGATTGGTACCGTCGGCTGACGCCATTAACGCTTTGAAAGCAGAAGATCATTGGCCTCAGCGTGGAGTTTGTGTCACCTCCGAAGAAATGACCGGAAATCTCTAAAATTTCTAAAATTTTCAAACCTAACTGATCGAATGCGAAAGAAACGCATGAATTTAGATAAGAATCTTTATTTTCTGTTGAATGCATATATATATAGGGATGGTCATATTTCCTAATCTACATAACTTCATATAAGGATCAATTAGTTAAGTGAACTCTATATGTTAAGTTTCCCACCAGTTACAACTCTATATGTTAGTTTCCTAACTAGTTAACCTATATGTTAAGTTTCCTAATCAGTTACAACTCATATGTTAACACCTTCTTAGTTTTGTCAAGTGAATTTTCTTTACCAAATAATCAGAAGAGATGTTAAGAACATCCAGTTCAACTTTGAAGTTTGAATTATAAAGTTTGTAGATGTTATTTAGCTATGGAGTAAGATCTTCTTGGCTTCATTTGGTAAAGGATTATTCACCTGATGGGCATCTCAAACATAATTTTATTGTTTCGATGCTACACAAAAGGTGGATGTGCTGTTTCATTTTGGCCAGCTAGGTCCATGATCGCGGTTTTGCTTTCATACCTGGGTAGACTTACTTAAAATAACATGTCTGATCTATATCACTCAACTGATTTGAAACAATGACAATGTAACTCTAGATATTGTTCAGTTGATGCTGAATAGCTCTGATATAATCCACTGGATCAAGATTTGCAGAATGTGCCTGCTTTATTATCAAATTGCATGAGATGCTTCTAGCAACAGAAGTGTTAAAGTAGAATTTATTGTAATCCTTCCGAATCGCCTTTCATGCCACATTCTGAAGTTTATAGTGTGTAAGCTCGCACCTGGAATTGATGACTAATATCCTTCCTTTCTTCAGTTAAAGGAGCTCTACATCCTTCTGACTTTCCGATCCTTGTTCTGGCAAATCTCACAGAAGATACAAATAACTCACTGAATGGGGAAGAAGCCCTGACCTCATGAAACAAATGTTCTAGAGGTCTCTAGTCCACAGAGAATATACACATAGAAAATGTTCTGAATTACTTGTAGCTGGATTAATTTGTTTAATGATAATCATTTTCAAGTGTGCTTATAAACTATTTCCAATTTTAAGAATCCATAGGTTTGCCTGATAGCTTTTCACGCCATTCTTCTGAATGACATTTTCCACACTTTTTCCTCCCTTCCCTCCCAAATGTAAACCCTCTCTAGACAGAAAAATTAGCCAGCACTGATTTTTAACATCACTATTTATTTGCTGGCACCTGATTCTTGATCCAGACAGTGAGGCTACCAGATAGTAGAAGACTGAATCACACTTGGTTTTGAATGAACCAAATTTAATCCACTACTTCTCCTGTTAAAAATCTTTATGAAGTATGGAGAACAAGTTATAAAATTTGATCAATATGGCAATATTAGTCAACACTAATTAGTATCTGAAAAGATATATCATGAAAGAACTTTAGAATTGTCCCTAAAGTGGTAAATTAGATAGAATATGGAGTTTGCAAAGGGTTATCATTTATCTTTAAAAGAATGTATGTCCAAAGTACATAAAAGCCAGTCTATAGGTTTTATTTATTTCCCTGAATTAAAGAACGTAGGCAACATTAACATGATTGAGCCTTCAATTTACAGGTTCTATTGAATTTTATAGATTATATAAAACAATATTTCACAGCTTCCAGAGAGGATGAAATGGATTTAAATGATGCGCTTGAGAAGATAGATAATCAGGATCGAATTAGGTGAGTTAGAATACCCAATCAGGCTTTATTGTCTGGCTTGGCATATTGCTTGTCATCCTGCAGTATGATTCTGGTTAACAAGTTTGGTCCATGTTATCTAATGGGATACTGGATATCAAAGACTTCCATATAAGATATCCCTATTCATTATTAAATAATTTCAATGCTGTGTTATCAATCATTTCTATGATTCGCAGTGGATATTAACAAACTTACAATTAACGGATGCAGAATCTCGCTCAGTGATTTGTTAAGCCTGATATTTTTCATCGATTAACAGGAAACTATACGGCATGGTTGATTAAGGTCTGTTGCTTTGCTGAATTCCATTTTTACTGAGTCTGTTATTACAAGTGATAATAGCATGGATCTTCTCTTCTCTCTTCAAGCTGAATATTTTCAATCTGGAGTCAGCTGAACACTTCATGTTAATTTTTGGATAAAGTATAAAAAATTAAACTTGAATTTTACTATTTTTCAAACCCACGTGATCTGTATTTCTAGAATTTATTATTAAAAACCTGTATAGACAATCATATATACATTGTGGCCAGACTCTTATATAGACATGGTTTAGAACTTAACTTGTCTAGCCATACATGAGTTTCTCTCCATCATTTTAAGTAAATTTTAAATAAAAGGGTTTACTGATAGCTAGCATATTATTGTAGGTTTGAAAAGGTAAGGCTAAATTGATACAAAATGGTAAAAGTTATACATTTACTGTAATTTGTCCTACCTTGACTAGTTTTGATGCAAGTATTTTTTGGTTTATCTTTTTTTCTTCTTGTGGAGAAACTTCACTCTTTCTTTGTACATTGGAAGAATTTTTTATTTGATGTCATCTACCTATTGAAATTTGTAGCATTAAGACTAGTTCCGATTTGGATTTTGTTCTGATTAATTGCATATAATTCACACCCTTATCTCAGAAGACACAACTTCAGTAATTTTTGGTGACAAGGTGACATTAAAAATATTTCCAATTTCTAAGAGGATTCCATATGAGGAAACACTAACGTAAATGAACCTTGAAACATTCGGCTGAGCTGGTGTATTTCATTACTAGTTTCAATGTATTAAGAATAGTCTCAATGGTTTAGTTCAATTTTAGTTTTCAACTACAGGTCAGATCATACGTACTATTTAATAAAACTTGAACTCACCACCCATTCTAATTGCTTGCATGTATTTGTTTATGATTCATGTTAATATTTAGAACTCTTCCATCTCCACTGTGTACCAGAGATAATAACCCTCCATAGATATTCACTTCACTTGGACTGTCCACCTGATGACTCAATTAACTTCTCCCCACAGAGGTCAGGTTTTTTCTTTTCTATCATTCCAAGATGATAAGTGGCTCTTCTTAACTTGATCCGTATTAATTTGATGGTCTAATGCTGTTGGCATTTTGTAATCTTCATATATTCACTAACTGAACAGTCCTGTTTATGGATCTAACAGTTCAAAACCTTTAAACTATTGTTACTTTATTATTCATCGGTGTCAGGATACAAATATCATAGAGAAAACGGTTATACATCATGGCTTCCAAGACGGTGTGATCCCGAACTGTGCTGTATTTGTATCTGCTTCTTTCTGATGTATTTGTTGTGAAACCATAATGATTCTATAATTCGTTGACAAAACCACTATCGCCTGAACTTCTACTAATTCGTTGCAGATTAGACGCTTTTCTCCCGCTTCTGGCTGGTCCACTAGAAGCGTGACACGGTAATTTCTTTGGTTTCGCGATGTCAAATATACAAATATTTTCTTTATCCTTCCAAATGATATCTGACTTATTGATGTATTATTAATTTATTATCCTCTTGTAAAGATTATACGAGGTAAACCATATGACTCATGTACTCAACCAGCACCACTCTGTCCTTTAGTTTCATTGATAAAATATGATAATTCTGTTTGCAGCCTGAGGTACATTAATGTTGCTATGGTCACAGTTTTGAAGAATGTTACCAATCGCAGAAACTGCCGTTGGCAAAACACTCATTTTAACAAAGAATCACACAATGTATTCGACCTGCTCTTTCATTTAAGCAATCACTCAGTGTCACCAGATTTTTCATCACTTCTTACAAAAAACGAGGTGGTGGAAACATGATATTAATAAAATCTTTCCAATACCGTTAGATCTGGTTTGTATCTCATTCCTTCAGCTGTTTTTTTTCTAAATTTTTGTTTTCTGTTAAAGACTTTACCGGTACCTGGATCACTGGTAATATCATCGATGTTCTTACAAGATGTTCGTTTTTTCATCTGAGAAAAATCCAGAAAAAGGTTTTTTCAAATAGCCAAAGCAGGTATGGAACCGCCTTGTTTGTCAAGTCTCACAAAGATTGCTGGGTCACAGTGAGTTATCTGGTCACCACCTCGCCTTCTTCCTTCATCAGGTGATGTAGCACCCATTTTACCGGCGCCTTCTTGAACCTTAATGTACTTCCTTACCATAGAAACTATGGGAAAAAGTTCAAAATTTTTCTGTTTGGTCCATTTTGCACCTTCGAGTCTTTTTATTTCAGCCTGATCTTTATCAGGTAGAGACGAGGGTGTAAATTTAAATAGATCCGGTCAAATTTTCATGATATTGGCTCGGTGAGATTTTCCAGATTTTTGAGTTCGAATTCGATAATGGTGCCGTCAAAACCTTTAGCGATTTAACTCGCGTATACTATATTTGATATATTTTTTTAACATGAACATGTTTATTTGATGCTATAATGATCCTTCGCTGGAGTTTGTAATGATGCTGCGCTGTAATGACAACTAAATACTCTCTTTGAAGAAGTAAAATTTGACCAACTGCTTTATTGACTTTTTTTGCTCAGTGAGGAATTTTGCAATTTATCAAATCATCTGATTTCTGAGTTTCTATCTGATTTACATCTCTTCATATCTGCTAAGATCTAAGGTTCCACTAGGAAGCTCAAGAATACGCTTTTATTTTTCCTTTACCTGTGTATGATCATTTGTGCAATTTCTGAGTGAATGCACTGATTCATCTTTTAACGCCACTGGCTATGCATGGCAAGTTATTAATTGTTTCTTGACCGCATCATATTCTGAGGCCACTTGGGAGCTCACTGCAATTAGTAATTTTATACAACATGGCACAACAGTATCTAGTTTCTTAATAATATTAATAAAGGCATGACAAGTTATTCAATTGTTTCAACCATACTATATTCTCTTATATTTAATGGATTGTATGTGTGTTGTAAATATCATAGTAAACTTACTATTATTATTAATAGATTTTTTGAGGGAATGGTTGAGGGACTCGAGGGTTTTAGTTCCTCTTTCTGTTTTGTTGCATCATCTCTATGCTCTAGGCTATCCCGGTTCTTTGATGGACAATATATTCTGCTTTTTCCATCAATAAAAAATAATTCTTCTATTTATTACCAGATGCATTAAGGCTTACAGTCCTTTGAATAAGGCTGTGTGTCATGATTATAAAACATTTATTATTTTACAAACACACATATACACACATGTAAAAGAAAAAAAAAGAAAAAGAAAATAGGGGACAATTGTCTTTCTAGTCACTCATCAATTTTTAAACAATATCCATCACAGTCCCCATCCCCTCCTCTCTAAATCTCATTAAATTTCCAGAACAAATTTATAATTCATCACTCATACAAACGAATGTGCTAAGGGGTGTTCATGCTTATATCAACCAGAGGATGCTATAACAAATTTAAATATCAGCAGGAGAGGAATAATCTGCAAAGATTGATTGAAGCAACTTCAAAACCCACTGGAATCAACTTTCTAATTTTTAGCTTGATTTATGTGTACACATCCTCTATTTTCTCAAAATAACCTCTTTGAGAGACACAAATATTGAATGAGAATATAAATTTTATCCAAATGGGTTACTTTTTTCAAGAAAAAGTCTAATGGCGTTAATTCACAAATTTAGAGTATTTGATGTCTTTAACTAATGATTTAATCTAGTGTAAGGCTGAAACTTCATTTGAACATTAATCAATCTACACTCAAACTGCTTAAACTACACAGCAGATTATATTTCACCAAAAAAGCTTTAGAATATTTGATGTCTCTTAATGACCTCCTATTGCAAGAAGAACTCATCTCTGTTCTTCATGAAAATTGTGATATATTTTTCGTTGATACACAGCTACTTTTCTTTCTTCTTACTTACTTTCATAATGTAAACCAATATAATGTATGATATGGCAGAAAATGAGAGGAGGTAGGTATATAGATATATATATGTCCATAGTAAAGATAGTTTTATGATGGCAATTAGTGATCTTTTCCTCTTCTACTTTTCTCTAATCAATTTAGCGCTCCAACTCCAAATACCTAGTTATTTCGGCATTCTGAAAGCAACATATAGTTAAACAATATAAGAAGAATTGAGGAATGAATCTTTGTATTTTTTCATTGATCTAAATATGTATAAATGCAAAGATTATATATATAACAGAACAACTTATATCCTGAATTAGTTTCAACCCACATAAAGTATACACACATTCATACATTTCCAAGTCGGAGCATATTTTGTTTTTATCATGTCCAACTTGTTAAGTACATATTTATGACTTCATTGTTTGGTCGTTTTCCTTCCCAATTTATTTTAGTTTTACTTTTTTTTTGTTAGAAATTATTTTTATTGATTCAATTTCAAAACCATGAAATATCTAACAAAACATAGAACTGTAAATTCATCAAAATCTAATAAGATCCAAAGGAATAGATAAATAATGCCAGTTTAAGATATTTGATAATCTCATAATGACTGTAGAAGACTGATGATCGCTTCAGAAGATACCAACAATTACAATGACGTCACTGAACTAATATAGTTTAAGGGTCCTGAACTCACGCCTACCAAACTACAACCACGCTCAGAATAATGCCACAAACCAAATCTACAGGTTTTAGGTTTTACTCATTATTTGAAGAAGGAGGATTTAAGGTCTTATGCCTCAAAGAACGATCCAGGAAAAGGATCACATCTACAAGGCTACGCTATCTCTCAGCTTCAGTTAGTTGTTTGAATACCATTATTGTCTCAACATCCAGTTAGCTGAGCATGATTATTATGGACATATTATTTTTTATGTAGCTAACTTACGTAGGTATGGACAATGGGAGCCGCCGAAGACAAAACGGAAACTCAATGAGTTTTCATGGTCTTGCTAACAAGTCACTTCGCTGCTCTAGTCAATCTTTATAATGAACAATGAGGTGATTTATCCCCGAACGCGGTCTCTCTTTCAACTTTTCTTTCTATTTAATTATTTTATTAAGCAAGAAAGATCGGTAATTTTTTTTACCTTGATTCTACAGCAGATAAAAGTAGGGAAAATCATCTATAATGTTTATAATCAGCCCGTGAAGTGCACCTGTGGCAATGCCATGAAATAAATTTCTGAACAAATACAAATGATTTGTATCTAACATTGAATGAACATGATTTGTGAATAATAAATTAATATTATTTTAATATTAATATTAAAATGATAGGCAAATCTTAATACACAGATAGTTTTGTAATAAAAATTATTAATAGTAGCCCTTGAGGCCTAACTCAAGTGGTAAAGGGATGAGATGGGTTATGGGAGGTTCTAGGTTCGGGTCCCAATGTGGACAAAAAAAATAAAGAAAAAAGAAGCATTTACGTATAAAAACAATAAAAATTGTTAATAGTAGTTATAGTATTAGAAAATTGAAGAAGGAAAAGAAACAATAGGAATATATTTGATTTAAGAGTGAAAAATATGGGTAGATTTGACCTTTTATTTTATTTAATCTTTTAGATCTTTTTTAGGACTTACAAGGACAATCCTTAAAGGAGTGTACTACAAGCTACCTTTGACCCTTTTGGAGCAATTTACCCTAATTTTTTTTTAATTTTTAATTTTTAATTTTGTGCTATTTGATATCATTATTCTTTTAAATCAAATGATCTTATTAGTTCAACCAACTTTGGGTGGATTAGGAATAGAATCAGACTGCCAATATTTTCTGATGTTATCAGTTTCTCCTTGTTTCTTCTACCTTAGTATTCTGTTTTTATTTTTTCTAACAGGATTTTTCTTATTTACTTTAGTTTCCCCTTTTTTTTTTGGTAAAAGGAGACTAAGGAAATGAGAACTTACAAAAAACGATTAAACGAAGAATCACAATAGTCTATGTTAAAGCCATGATATTCATATTAAACCTAAATCCTAAGAACTTGAGCTTTTAAGAGAGTTGGTCCTTTAACATGGTATCAGAGCATAGTTTTGTAGGAGTTCTTGAGTTCGAGCCATCTCTTTGTAGTTTATTCCTCATTTGTTGATTTTAAAGTCTATGGAGGACTTTATTTGGTTTATTTGACTCCTCACGTGTGGGTATGAGGCTGCACGTGAGGGAGGATGTTAAAGACATGATATTCATATTAAATCCAAATGCTAAAAGCTTAAACTTTTAGGAGAGTTGGTCCTTTAACACTTTAACAGTCTATAAAGGCAACTTTTTTAACATATCTAGGAAAACCTAACCTCCAAATATTTGAATCAATATTACAACTGCCCTTTTTAGCAAAACAACCTACTGTTCTATTAGCTTCCCGATAAATATGACTACAATTGACTATATTCAAACTTTGAGAAATTCTCGAAACATCCTCTGTTAATAAAATAATTGAACTAGGTGAGCTACTTTTTCTATTAAAACAATCTATAACTATTTTGGAATCCCCCTTTGTTTCCCATTTTGTCTGAACAATTTTGTTATCTTACTGTAACTTCTATATCATTGAATTCAAAATTGACAGCCCACTTTTGAGGCTTCCTACCTTCTGGTTGGTGATGACACTGAGCGGATTTCTGGGTCTAGCAATCAGCTTCTCTTCTCTGTGGTTTCTTCATCAAACAGGGGCAACCACATACAGGTATGGCGTTGCGATCTTACTTCAGAAATTTCATATCGGGTCATATGATAATCGATTTATCTTTTTTTCACTCAAGAGATAGATAAGTAACCGAATAGATTATTCTCACAAAATTTCACTTAATTTTGTCTGCAATCCGCAGCCTTGTGGGGTCATTAAATAAGATTCCTCTATCTGTTGCTGGCATTGTTCTTTTCCATGTCCCTACTAGTGTGGAGAACTCTGCAAGCATCTTCTTTGGTAAGTTCTATCCATTTAGCGTGCTCAGAAACACGATTATCTTCCTTAAACCTCTCAAAAAACATGGATTTGGCCTGCGCTTTGTAGGTCTTATAGCGGGAGTATTTTTCGCCAAAGCCAAAATGAAGTAGAGATCTCAAACCCGAAGCAGAAACTGCTGCTTTTGCCGTATGCAATTTTGAAGCTTATGCAGGCACTTCCCCTCTAATGGTTGCTTACAAACTTCACTGTTTAACGTCAACTCAGCGAAATGAATTAAACAGTTTTCATTAAAGAGCTCTGGGGAAAGGCTTCTGAGTGATCAAATATTCTTCCAATTAGGCATGCCTTCGCGCGTTCGTTCTGGGAATGCCTCGGGTTTCTGTGTATGTATTATTATTAAAGGAATGCTATGTTTTTGTTGTATTACCAATTTACCAGAACACACTATCAGTAATTCTTTCTCTCAGTCTCACTCAGATGTGTATTGTATATCAGAAGCCCATTTCTTCCACTGTATTTTTTGCTTGTTTTCTGAAAGAAACAATTTCAAGTATAATAGTAGAGATAGCCAATTTCCATTGCCTTTTTCTGGGTAGATGTCTTCCTTTTATACCCTCTATCCCTTCTATTTTCTTTTTCCTCCTGAGTAGAAGAAGGTTTCAACAATGGAAACTCTCTGTTCAGATGCCTTTTTACTAGCGTAACATGATATACATGTTGTAATCCAAAACTTATTTTTTCTATATTTCTAGAAACTATCAGGCGGTTGGCAGTTGTTAGGAGGGTTTTACACGGCTATGTTTGATTGGAGTTTTGGATATATTTAGTTTTTTTATAATTATTTTTTCTAAAATAGTTTGAAAATGAAAATAATGCTCAAACTAGTACGTGAATAGTAATGTCAATATTAAGTAACTATAGTATTAACTTAAAAAATTTACAGAACATTTGGGCGGCATCTGCACTTCTTCCGTACTCACTGGTGAGAGTGAATTTTGGACAATTTTGCCCCTATCCGGATTTTTCTCTCCAAATCGGTTTTTCTCGGACCTTTCGTTTGTTTTTGGTTCCTAAGCATAGTAGACATGTCAAGGGATCCATTCAGGTATATTTCGAGGTCCAAAGATGTGCAAAAACCCTGAAAATAAAAAGAGATCAAACCAATAAAAAGTGATCAACCTCTTATTGAACCAAATAAAAAGTAATCAAACTAAACTAAAAATCCTGAAAATAACTAAGAAACAAATCCAAGCTGAACTGAAGACTCAAACAAAGCAAAAACAAAAGAAAGAAAGTAAATAAAACAAAAATGGAAAAAATTGGGCTAACTAGCCTCAAGGAAGGTTAAGCCCTAGGTGATCAACCTGGGTCAAAGATGATGGGCTCCTCATAGTCGAAGTTGAATGCACAACTCTCTCTAACTTCCTCCCCATAGCTCATATGATCCTCCTTTGATTCCTCGATTATGGTGTCAAGCAAGTGCACCTCTCCCGGGTCATCTCCATGTGAGTGTAGTGTGTGCATGTCGAGGGGCTAATCTCCTCCAAGTCGAAGTAGTCAATGCATCTCTTTGCTTCCTCATAACATCCAATAACTTCCCCTCTTACTGCTTGGCTAGGGAGGAAGGTATCACAACTGGACTTGTCTCATTACTTCTAAGGAAAGCATACTTTAGCCCACTAGGAAAGGGCTCCAAAATTGGATTGGGAGGGTCACTAGGCTTCTCTAAGGGTGTATCACTTTCAATCACAAGTGGTAGAACATTTTTGCTCCATGTGGATGTACGTGCCACTGATTTCTCAATGAAAGGAGCATCATCATGGTGATGTCATTAGAGTGGCTTATGAATGCATCCTGCATAGCCTCATCAAAATGCTTCACTATGGGTGTTTCAATCATGCTCACTTCCTTTGAACCCTCATCTTAAGTTTTTTCCTTCCCTTTTCTAATTCCTCGAAAGCTTTTACCTTTGGCTCATCATCACAGGCTATCCCCTCTTCATGTTTTTCTGATTTTTCAACATCTTCTTTTTCATGCAATGGAGGGGGAGTGGGACTGGTCGGTTTGATCATCGTTCGCTAGTGTCATGACTGAATCAATTTCTTCCTTGTGAGCTCTCTCATAAGCATTGGGGATCATTGAGAAGGTGTGCTGCATGTCATCCATCTTTTGAGTCATGTCTTCTTGTGATGTTCCCAAGTGATCCTTCCTTTGCAGGGATTGCTTGTTGAGCACTTTTGTTTCACCTACAAAATCATCAACATTGTGGCTGATGTGTGCTAATTTTCATAGTAGGTTTGGCATACAAATTCCTCCTCCATGGCCTCAAGTTCTTCAAATCTCCCTAGGACAAGTACCATCTAATCATCATTGATGCAAGGTTGGGACTGTGATGGATGATCTAATCGTTTGGGTAAGTTAGGGTGATGGGGTAGAACTTTGATGGGTAAGGGATAGGTTTGGTCTCCAAGGTTATAGGGCTAGTTTAGGGTTTATATGTGATGTAATTACGGTTTAGAATGAAGGATTTTAGGTTTAGAAAGGTTTGAGTTTGGCTTGTTGCAAAACAACCTTATTTTGAGCTAATTTGAGGTTTTCGGGTTTTTCTAAGGTAGACTGTAGCCATAAAGCACTGTGGCTTCCGCCGTTAAATGGATGATGGTTTTTATTGTTCCTAGAGTGAAACAAAGTATATGGAAAAGTTTTAGAAGTATGGAACTAGATTTGGAAAGTGGTTGGAGAATTGGATTTGGAAAGTTAAAAAGAAAAGATGATGAGATGAGTAGAGGTTATAGAGGGATAGGTACTTACTTCACCACTCAAGGAATCCATCAAGAGATAAGAAGCCACGAACTCTCCACTCAAGGGAATCCACCCAAGAGATTAGAGAACAAGATATATACTTCACCACCCAAGGAATTCACCTAGGGATAAGAAGTAACAAACTCGTCACTCTAGGGAATCCACTCAAGAGATAAGAGAACAAGAGAAAACTCTTAAAAAGAGAAATCTGAAAATATTATTAAACTTGAATTGATTGTCAAAAGACTACATTATGGGGGGTATATATAGCCCCATACTTTCTAAATCAAAGAAAGAACTCCTACTTTGATTTGGAAAACAAAACCTTTCTAATTTAAATAAAACAACTCCTAATTTGACTAGGAAAAAAAACTTTCCAAATTAAATAAAGCAACTACTACTTTGACTTGAAGAACAAATCTTTCTAAAAAAAAACAACCCCAAATCAAAATAGTAACAAGCCTCACAATACTTGGATTTAGAAATAGATTTGGTGTCCCTAAGGTTTCATAGCCTCCCAAATCCGAATTTTCCATAACGAGGATCAAATTCCCAATGTTTGTTGTCGAAGCTCCTGCATTAATCCCCCATGGTTGGGAAAAAAGACTTGCCCTCAAGTCTTCACCTTGATAAGACGCCAAATCCTTGACATTGGATGTATGTAAGATTTTAGAGTTGTTGGGTAACTCTAAGTTGTAAGCATTATCTCCAATCTTCCCAACAATGTTGAAAGGATCATCTACCATCGACTTGAGCCTTCCAAATTTCCGAGCCTTCCAAATTTCCAATCCATAAATCTATCCATGTTAATATGAACCCAAACCATATCTTCTACTTCAAGCTCAAGTAGCTCTCTGTGCTTAGTTGTTTGTTCCACACACTTTGCATAGTTCTCCTCTAGAACCAACTTCACTTCTTGTGGGACTTCTTTCTCACTTTCTATTTTTTCAACAACAACCATAGCCATTGCATTCGAACCAGCTTTAATTTCCTTCTCCAACTCAGATTTGGACAATAATGAACTCTTCTCCTTGATCTTGTTTTCGCCAACTAAGTCCTCCATAACCATAGGATCTCTATGGAATCTCAAGCGATTTTGTAGACGTTGAAGAAAAATTTCAAGATCAGCAATACGTTTTTGCCTTGGGCTTTGCAAACCACTTGAATATGACTAGAGCTCTTGCTTTCATTTTCAAGAATGCCTTTTAGCTTATGATCATCCATCAAACCATGAGCTTTGATACCACTTTGATGCAAGGTTACGATCGTGATGGATGATCTAATGGTTTAGGTAAGTTAGGGTGATGGGGTAGAAATTTGATGGGTAAGGGATAGGTCTAGTCTCAAAGGTTACAGTACTAGTTTAGGGTTTATATATGATGGAATTATGGTTTAGAATGAAGGATTTTAGGTTTGGAAATGTTTGAATTTGGTTTGATGCAAAACAACCTTGTTTTGAGTTAATTTGAGGTTTTTGGGTTTTTCTAAGGTAGACTAGGGCTATGGATGAATTTGGGTTTCTCCAAGGTTAGAGATGAATTTGGGCTATGGATGAATATGGAAAGGTTTTAGAAGTATGGAACCGGATTTGGAAAGTTAAAAAGAGAAGATGATGAGATGAGTAGAGGTTATAGAAGGATAGGTACTTACTTCACCACTCAAGGAATCCACCAAGAGATAAGAAGCCACGAACTAGCCACTCAAGGGAATTCACCAAAGAGATAAGAGAACAAGAGAGAACTCTTAAATGAGAAATCTAAAAATATTATTAAACTTGAATTGATTGTCAAAAGACTACATTATGAGGGGTATATATAGCCCAATACTTTCTAAATAAAATAAAGAAACTCCTACTTTGACTTGGAAAACAAAAACTTTCTAATTTAAATAAAGCAACTCCTAAAAAAGAAATAGAAACTCTTACTTTGACTAGGAAAAAAAAACTTTCTAAATTAAATAAAGCAACTACTACTTTGACTTGAAGAACAAATATTTCTAAAATAAAACAACCCCAAATCAAAATAGTAACAAGACTCACAATACTTGGATTTAGAAATAGATTTGGTGTCCCCAAGGTTTCACAACTTCCCAAATCCGAATTTTCCATAATGAGGATCAAATTCCCAATGTTTGTTGTAGAAGCTCCTGCATCAATCATAGTCCTCTTATGCATGACACATGCTCCCTCAAGCATTATGATGGGATCTAAGTTCGCCCATATCTCGAAAATAAGGCTCCTCCCATCCTATAACGCCCTAAAAATACCCTAACAGTTTTAGAACATGTTTAGGGTATAAAATAAAGTAAATGAAATTTTTCTGGAATTTAAATCCTAAGAACGAAAAAAATATATAGCCTAAAAAATTTATAGGAAACCAAATAAATTTGGTAAAAATGTCAAATGGGGCTCTAAGGGTCATAAATGAAGAATGTAATTGCCAAAATGTAAATGAAGTGAAATGAAATGAAAATGAAAGTAAAATGAAGTGTTAAAATGGAAAAAATGAGAAAAGTGGATTTAATGAGAAGGCTAAACAAGGCCTTATGAAGAATTAAGACTTAAGACCAAATTTGATCTTGAAAAATGCCATTTCATATTAGAAAAAAAGGGGAAAGAGGGAGAAAGGTTAGGCACATCCGGTTGGGGAGAAAGGAGAGATTTTGTGATTCTCTCTCCATGTAATCAAGGGACAAGTTGATCAAGAAGAAGGAGGAAGAAGAAAGGAAAGAGAATCAAGATTTAAGGTATGAAAAACCAAACCCTAACCCCCTTTCTACTTGTGTTTGGGTTTAATAAAACCACAAATGTGGTATAAAAGTGTTATTGGATGATTTTAGTTCAGTTTGAGGTGGTTTTGCATTGTTTTGATTGGTTTTGAGGAATGGTTGTAAAAAGGAGAATGTCGAGTTTTCAAAGGAAATGCTGTCAAAAATTTGTCAAAACCCCTGTTCTCGTTTTGGCTATAGGTTAAGTTATAATCATCCAAATGAAGTGATTCCAATTGGTAAAGAACCATAAGAGATAGGGCTACAAATGTATAGAAGGGCCCAGAAGCAACTTGTAGCTTTAAGGCTCCCGAATATGGGCTTAAAGGTGAGTTCGGGTAGCTCATGGGTATGCTCTGTTTTGGGTGTTGTTATGGTGTTTTGGGTGTTGTTATGGTGTTTTGGCCATAAATTGAGTTTCACTCATCCAAATTGAGTGATTGAAATTATGGGTAAAATAGACTTATAGGGTAATAATTTACTTGAAGGAAGTGTATGCAAATTGTTACCCTAAAGTGCCCAGAAATTTGACAAAGTGAGGCTATGTAAGAACAATTGATTATGCTTCAGAAATTGAGTAGCTTCGGATGTAAATGCAATAACTTGAGTTTTGGTATCCAAATTGATGATCTCCTAATTGGAGAAGAAACCCAGGAACCATAGCTTCAAATGAGTAGAAGGAACCATTACCAACTTATGGAGTTAAGACACCGAAATTGAGAATACCAAGAGGGTAAATCGAGTGAGCTTCGGGCATACCAGCCAGGCTTGGCACATTAAAAGTCGTGAATCCTGAGTTTTGGTGATCTAAATTGGGTGATTCCAATTGGAAAAGAAACCTTAGAACCATAGATTCAAATGAGTGAAGGAACCATTACCAATTTATGGAGTTAAGACCCCAAAAATCGAGAATAAAAGTAGGTGATCCAGTGAGCTAACCAATTTGGCATTAAAATGCCATAACTTGAGTTTGGGACTGTTTTGACTAAGTGTGTTTTGGAATTTATGAGAATAGATTGTTGGAATGATTAAAGGTCTTGGGAAGGAATATATGGTCTTAGAAATATTAACTTTTCAGCTGGACAAATTTATATGGGAATTTATTTGATTTTAGAAAGTGTTTTGTTACAAGCTGTCAGAGTGGACAGGTTAGGGTTTTGGGATGTTCAAGTTAAAAACTGGACCAATTGGTTTATAATATGATTTTGGCTGCTTGGGGGTTGGTTAGACCTTGGTCTAAGCTAATCAAATCAATGTTTGAAGTTAATTTTGGACAACATTCAGATTGGATTTGGTGAGACGTTTTAAAGGTACCCAATGTCAAGAAAAATAATACAGCCTACTGCTTGTGTTATGGTTGAGGGCCTTAGAGAACGAATTTTAAACAGTGTCTTCAGAGAGTTATGAAGAAAGACAAAATGGAGAGTTTACAATTTTGGGTAATAGAGAGTACAAAGCTGGAAAAATAACGGTCCTCTCGCATGTGGTGTTAGTATCTGTTTGAGGTTTTTGACTTAATCTTCCTTTGTGGATGGTTTAATTGATCAAGAGTACTGTTGGAAAAGGATTAAAAGGCAAGGCAAAATTTTATTATTTTGGTTATGTGATGGATTAAAGTTAGGAAACTAACAACTATACCAGGCTTGTATCTTACCCTTATTTGCTAATGAGATTAAGAATATGATATTAAGTTTCGAAAATAAACCCTAACCAAAATCACTAGCACTCACGAATAATATTGTTCTTTAATTGTATTGGAATAGGGGATGACGAGGAGGAAAACCCGAACTGAGATCGAGATTCGAGATCGAATCAAAGTGCAAAGCTTTTTGGGTTTGTTCTACACCTTTATCTCATTATTTCGAATCTCTATCTCTAAAATGTTTGAATTGCATATTGAATTGTTTTAAATTGATTTGATGCAAATAAATTGTGAAATGAATTGCAAGTTGATTTAAGTTAAGAAATTTGATAAATTGATTGATTGCAAAATGAATGACATGAAAATTGCATGAGTATTGAAATGATTTGTTTGTATAAAAATACATACTATATTGCATTTTCCTATAATTGATTTGAATGCCTTTAATAGAATGTTAACTGTTAAATTTGAGTTAAGGATATATTGGTATACCAAAAAGAGTCGAACAAAAGTACTATTGTGGCATACCGATTCATGGCCTAGCAGTGTGGCGACCCCCAAGCCCGACCCGATCCGGTTGGCGGATCTGAACCGAAACCCCGGGGACGCCCGGTCGAAGTCATTAATCAAATCCTTTTAGTTATCGCTTTATTAAATCTTAGTTTTCAAAAGTGTCGCGACCCGAATCCCCGACTTGACTCGGTTGGCGGATCCAAGCCGGAGCCCGGTTTACTCCGACATTTTCAATTATCTTATCAAAACATTCGCTTCAGGTTATCTATTTTAAATTTTGTAATTACGGAAGCATTTCATTTTGGGCAAGCCCACAAAACATTTACACATTCAAAGATTCATACACTTACATTTAGCAAAATGTATATTACAAAATATCGATTCGTGAAGTTCAAACTCAGCGATAAATGTCAATGTTCGAAAGAAATGAGTATCGCATAAGGACGGAGCATACTCCGTATTCTTTTCTCTATGACTCTAAGCTCCTCGATCTCGGGTCTTGCTTGATGTTCATCACCCGCACTCCAAGCATTGATAAAGCGCAATACGCCAAGCATTTTCTACGCCATGGTTTGGCTACATGCGCAGGTATACATGCTTAGTTTTTTTATCTATGCGCAGGTATCGAGTGAACAGGAACAAAGGACAAGATCGAGGAGCGCAGAGTCATCAAGAAAGCTGTGGAGTAAAAGTATATGCTCCATCATATGCATCCATCCTACTTTTGAACAATTGATGTTTTGTGATCAAAAGAGTTAAACTCTAAAATGATTTTGTATATTATTTTGAATGGGCATGGAATGCCTTCATTGTAAATGCATTTTGTTAAATGTAAATGTTTATGGGCCTACCAAATTGAAATCGCTTCCGCAAATATTTGAAAGTGTTTATATGAAATGGAATGTTGGCCTAAACAGTTATTTTGTTTTTGTATATGTTTTGGTAAATGAAATCGGCTAGCAACTCGAACTCGGTTCGGATCCGCCAATCGGGTCGGGCCAGGAATGGGGTGCTACACATCCTCTAGTAGATTCGGCCATATAATTGTAGTAATCCATAGTGCCGAAACACTAACTTGGAAAGAAACAAAAACTAAAAAACACAAAAACACTAAAAAAACAATAAGTATGGTTAGTCCTAAAAATAAAAAGAAAATAATCAGAAAATAAAAATAAAAAACAAACTAAAAACAAAAGCAAACAATGACTAAATAAGCCACTAGTGAATAGGCACCATCTACGATAATGGCGGCATGTGATTTGTCTAGAATCTAGCTATATCAGGTGAATGATTTTCGAGTGGTCACAAAAATTTATAATCCTAAAAATTACCCTAGCTAGTAGTAGCCTAAGTTACTGAGGTAGTAGTGGTTTCTAAGGCCATCCACGGAATGGGTATTCTATCTCTTGGTGGCTTTGGTTAATCAAAGTTAAAAAAAAATTACTTAAAAATTAGATTTTAACTTTTGAAAGGAGTTTGTTTGAAAAGAAGAATTAAATTAATCAATGGCAGAAAGCCATGGGGAGTAGTGCTTCTCCATCGGGTGATAAAAGAAATAAAGAGAGTCTAGATCGTCCGAAGAGAGTATTCAACATATAGTTGGTTGCATCAACCCCGCCTAGATGGTCATAGAGAGTTGGGATAAATCCTAACTCTCTTATGTATGGTAGTCAACCTAATTGCTTACCTACAAACGTAGGTTCCTAATTAGATTCTTTGGACTAGTCAAAAAGAGAAATCTCTTCATCTACACCTGATGAAAGTAGTCAACTAACTATCCGATGTGCCTATCGCCACATACTTAGTTCCTATTGACCTTAGTGAAATAGATTAGGAGACTCATATAGGAATATGCTTAGGTCCACCCATCAACTAGGGGTGTCGCCTTCTAGGCTTGATAAACTCGACCTATTTGGGAGTTTCTCACAACTTAGTCAACATGCCTTTGGGATGAAGTTCGTATCTCTTGATCACCCTTCGATTTCGTACCTTGGATTCGTGTTTATCCCCAAGAAGTGAGTTTACTTACTCATTCTAAGGTTTAGAGAAGCCATAGATAGAGGAAAAACTTGTGCAAGCATGAGAACAAAAGAAACCTTTTACTAAAAGATTAAAAGAAAAATTACAATCTAAGAAAAGTTGTAGCAAATCAACTCTATCTCACCTCCCTATACTTATACATGTAATCATGTTCCTAAGGCATTTAAAGGCAAGTTTTGAGGTTTCCATAACTTTTACAATCTATTAGGAGTCTCAAAAATGGAAAATAAAAAATAAAAAAGGGCCGAATTTGGGCCAAAAATTACACATTCGCTCTCACTTTAGGTTGTGAGTGAAAATTTCACTCATTTGTGGTGAGAGCAAAATTCTAAAAATAGCATGTTCCAATTTTGGCAGATTTTCTTTTTTTGACTTCCCACTTTGTATAATCATGCTTTTAGGCCTCTAATCCCTCCAAATTGATTCCCAAAGCTCTAAGATATGGCCTAGGACCTCAAAAATGTCTCATTGCTTCACTCCATGCTCCTAAGAGTTGAAAAATCACCTAAAAAAGCTTCAAAATGACACAAACTACATGGAAACATTAGCAACTATACTTTAGGACCAACAATTCTCATAATTTGCTAATTGGGCATAATTACCACTCAAAAGGTTATGAAAGTATATAAATCAAGCCCTTAAAAATGCCACTTTTGAGCAGTTATCACAAATACCTTCGTTTGATACCCTCGTCATTGGTCTCTATCTCTAAGGATCTGTTTGGAACCAAAAAAATACTAAGGAAAGAAAATAGAGAGGAAAATAGGAAGGAAAAGTTAAAGGAAAGAAAATTTGAAGCAAAATAAAAAATAGGTTTAAACATAATAAATTAATTATATATGTTTATTTAAACTCATTTGATTTGTTTCTCTCTATTGTATAATGGTTAAGAAATTTAAAAATATGTAAAATTTTAAGCAATTTTGGTTATATTTGATTTTCTTTTATATTTTTCATAGTGAAACCAAATATGAAAAAAATTATTTTTCTTTACATTTTTTACTCTTTTCCTAGTACTCTCCGCATTCCAAACGGAGCTTCAATGTCTTTAACCGTACTGTCATAAGATATGTCTCATGTGATACATAGCCACTATATTGATCCACAAAGTTGTGAGGTATCTTATCATTAGTTGCAAGCATGAGATGTTCTAAAATTTGCACAAAAATCAATCCTAATTGGATGATGATAAGCTTCCAGTGGTGGTCTTTGAATATGGAGTCAGAGAGGTGTGAATCATTTGGTGTATGATGAATCGATGATGATAATGTTACTGGAGCATGAGGATTAAACCATGAAGATTGTTATTACCTTGATCGCATGCATTCCTAGGCATCAACAATGCAATGTGAACCTGCAAAATGGGTGATTCGGCGACGGTGTGCCGGCCGCCTCTCCGATGATTAAGTAAGCAAAAGGATGAGAAGAAGAAGAAGAAGAAGAAAAAAAAAACTTGGCGTAGTTGGAATTGCATACCTCTCCTTCGTGGGGGATCTTCCTGATTTATAGAAAATGGTTGTCGAATCTCCTTCCTATCTCAGGAAGGAATCTCCTATTTTTAGGGATAAATATATTTTTCCTTATCAAGGGCTGATTTTCTCTTATCAAGGACTAATTCTTCCTTATCAAAGATTATTCCTCTGAGAAGTATGAGATTTGGAAACTAGGAAATTTTGCGGATAAAAATCCTTTGCGTATTTCCCGCCTTTACCTATTTATCAACGATGAACTTGCTTTATACAGAAGGATGGCTGGCTGGGGGACTTAAAGATCTAGACGGGCCGCCCTGAAGTTGGCCTTTGAGAAGACACCTTGGCTTTAATAGACGGGTTTTTAGATTCTCCCGTCTAGTAGTGCCCCTAAGATTTAATACAGTAGGTGGGCTTAGGTTGCTTCTCTTCGCGGGCAAGGGGGCCCTCAAGCCAAACGAGCCCTGAGCCCATTGAGTAGTGGGTCTAAGGACCATGGTACTCACAATGCCCATCTTTTCTTCGGTTGGAAATTTGTGCTTTTTTAGTCGGGGAAAATATTATGCTTTAAACCTAGGGTGCGGAAAGTTGAAAGGACAGGGATAACTAACGTGTTCATTAAACGCCTTTGGAGGTGAAGCATGAGGGGACACAAACTGCGTGGGAGGCGCACGTTCTCCCAAGGTGTCTGACAACACATTTACATCAAAATTAAAAGCAACAAGACATCTACATCAAAATTTAGAATTTTAAGCAACAAGATTTGAGTGTGGAGTAGTATTTGGCTAAGTTTGTAAACTTGATTATCAAAGGAGACTAGCAAGAGGCCGAGGAAATATGCATAGCCCACTACATTGCTGGTTTGAGATATGATATTGCTAGAGTTATTTTTTTGAAACCACATCATAGTCTTCAAGATGTGATGAAACTTGCTTTGAAAGTTGGGCTAAAAAAAAAAATGGAAATTCTACTACAACTAAGAATGTGGCTAATGAAGGGTTTGTTGAGGGGGTTACACTTTATTGCAGAATCCTAGTGGTACTAGAAACTACCCTACTCAGTAAAGAGGTGAGCGCGACAAGATTCGACTTCTAAGTCAAAGATGTGTTTTAAGTGCCAAGGATTGGGGCATATTGATTCTGAATGTCCTAACCAAAAAGTGATTGCCCTAATTGAGGAAGATGAAGCTAGGGAAGAAGATGTTGAACAAGTAGTTGAATCTAGCCATGTCCAAGAAGATGAGGAAAAGAGTTCACTACTGTAAAATTTTGTTTTGGAAATTAAAGATGTTTATGATGTGACGGCTTTGGTTGTTGAAGAAACCGAATGTAACGACCCAAAAATACCCTAGAATTTTTATAATAAAAAATTATTATATATTTTGGGTATAAATTGAGTCAACTTGGGTATTTTCCAGGAAATTTTTAAAGGAATATTGAATAAATGATTATATGGCTAAGAGCCAAATGCAAATATTATATGCTAATGAGAATTGATTGGACCCGGAAATTTGCCCAAGTGTAAAGGGAAAGTTTGAAATTTGTAAAATAAGGACCTAAGGGTCAATTGTAAATAAGTTAAATGTCTAAGTGTAATAATGAAAATTGAAGTGCAATTTGAGAGATTTAAAAGAGTATATAGCAATTAAGAGAAACAGCAGAATGCATTTTGTGGCCAAACAAGGCCTATATAGAATAAATGACTTAAGACCAAGGAGAAAATGAGAAATGATAATAAGTGTAGTAAATTTAAAGCAAGGCCTTGCAACCGTGGATTTAAAGACCCGAAGTGGTCTTTGGATGCTCATTAGAGCACATCACGTTTTTAAAGAGAAGAGAGGAGAAAAGGGGAAGAGAGATAGGGCTTGGGAGAAGATCAAGCTTTGGTGTGGTTCCTTCCCATTTCTTGCTCCTAAGAGATCAAACAACCTACAAGAGAAAGATTTGAAGAGGCTAAGGTAAGAAAATCAAACCCTAACCTCATTTTTTATGATTTTTGGTTTGGGGGAAAAAGCCCTAACTTGGGTAAAGGGGATTTTTATTGATTATAACCCTTTATTGGAGTTGTTTGGGTGGATTCCATGGTGAGTTTTGATGTGGGATAGATTTGAGGAAGTTTAGTGAAAATGGGTGAATTAGCAAAGCAGGTATTTTGGGCAAAAATAGGTGAGTGCAGGGTACCCGTGATGCGGTGGGCGAGTGGTCTGCGAGTACCACTCAGTGAATGCTTGGTACCAAAAAGTGGTACACCGGTACCCATGATGCGATGGAGCAAGTGGTAGGTACCACTCAAAGTGGTCTGCATTGCCCATTGGCGGTGTGGGATTAGTGCAGGTACCGGAATCAAAGTGAGTGCAGGTTTCCATTAGCTCTGCAACCACGTTTTGCATGCTATGCAATTCTAAGTCCCGTAATCGTACACTGATTGTTTAGGGACCCTAATAAAGGATTAATGGGGGTTCAAATAGGAATGTAACTAAGTGAAAAACGCGTTGTACCTCGCCGCCGAGGCGAAGCTATTCATTTAGCACGATTTTGTTCAACCACTAAGAGTGGAGAATTTGTATTTGACTAGGTGCGGGTGAAGACGACTACCGACCTAGGGTTGGAATCTAAAGAGACAAAGGATCGATAAATTGGTTTGTTCTTTGACTCTATTCTTATTTCAAGTGTTTTGGTAGTTTACCACATAAATTTGAAATGATTATACGAAATGAGCACATCTTTGAAATGATATTACGAAAGTGCATATGGGCCGAAATGTGATAACCGGAAATGTTTGAAAACCAAATGAATATGAATGATAAATCGAATTGTAAATGAATCGGTCAATTTTTGACATCTTGACTTGAATCGATATACCGGATGATAGCACAGCGCGGAGATGTACTAGTGGCATCCATCATAATCGGCATCCATCATGAAGGCACCCCACCGCCCAACGCCTTCATCAAGGATGCGCCCGTCCCATCCGCGATGGTGCATGGTATCAAGAAATGTCCCACTTGGCTGATGTACCTAATCATCCGCCGCGATGGCATATTTGCTGATCGCCATGCTCGTGGTGTAATTTCAAACTATATCCGCCATGATGAGAGACCGAATTGCAAATGTGCCATCAATGATAAGAAGGGACGAGATTCATCAAACGGAATCCGTCACGAATGTGAATTGAATAGTCGAGGTAAAATAACCAACATTAACGAGTGTAAATGGGATTCTATGTATATACTTAAATCTCATAAATTGAATACAGAATTAGAATTGTTGCATTGAAAATAGATGTTAGATACGTATAAATGATTTGAAAATGAAAGTAGAGCGAAAAATGAATATATTATAGGTTTGATATAAGAGGCATGGTTTAATGTTAAATGCATGCTACGTCAAATTGGAATATTGAATAGAACTGAATAGAATCACTAAGCATGAAAATGCGAGTGTGTAGTTTTTAATTATAAGTATCAAGTGAACAGGAAAGGTCAAGAACAAGAAGCAATAGAACAGCGTATAAAGTCATGCACAGAAGTGTATACCTCGCCATATGCAATTCATTTCTTTTTGAACATGTGACATTTTGTAATTAAAAGCGTTGAACATAAAACTAATGTTTGTTTATCATTTGTAAAGGCATGATATGCCTTAATGTAAATGTGTTATAGTTAAATGTAAATGTTATGGGCTCAATATTTGAAAATGTTTGCAAGGAATGAGAACCCAAAATGAAGACATAATAAAATGTTTTGATAAGATAATAAAAAGGTCGAGTGTAAACCCAAGCCCTCGGTCGATCCACTATTCTGCCTGCCTGGGATCTGTCGATGATTGCCAAAAAGAGAAATTTTAAAATTAAACTGCAAATAGTAAGAATTAAATGAGCGCCTCCCAGTTTTGGCTCTGGACTCCGGCACGAGGGTCGCTACACCGAAAGTGAAACAATTCCTTTACACAAAAGTGAAACTGAGTCAGATTTATAGTTGAGTGTAATTCAAAGAAATACCACATGGTTTGCCGCCACACCCATGAGGGATATTCAACATCAATAGTCATACCAAGTTTGTTTTCCTAATAAGGTTAGCTTTTATAATGAGCTTCTATGGAGCACAGAAGAGCTTAAAATACTAGTTGATGATTTGCTTGACAAAGGGCTTGTTCAATAGATTGAAAGTTCTTATGTGGTTCCTATTGTGTTGGTGCATGCAAAAAATGGATCTTGGAGAATGTGTTTTGATTGCCAAGCTTTCAACAACTTTTTGATTCATGAAGAAGTAAGATTCAACATAGGGTAAGGAGTTGAGCACTATGAAAAACAAGCAAATGAAGGTTATCAAAGGCCATTTGATCCAGATGATGTGATTTAATTACACATGATAAAAAGAGAGGTTCCAAGTTAGCACAAGAATAGATGGTCCTCTAAGATTATTAAGAAGACTAAAGAATGCTACAAGCACTGAATTACCATGACAAATAAATATTCGCCTATCCAATACCGTCACAGATTTGAGGTTCAGATTTACGGTGAAGACTTGAGGCGCCTTTTTTCCCAACTATGGGGATCGATGCGCGTAGATTTCACAAACAAACATTTGAGAACGAATCTAATGCCATGTGCTTGAACTGGGTTCATTATGTCAACAACATCTGCCTACATTCAATGTGTGAAGGATTCGAGGCCTTATCAACACGGGGAAAACTTCGAGGGCAAAAGTCTTTTTTTACGGGGATCATGAGCTTTGCCAACAAACATTGAGAATTCAATCTTCATTATGAAAAATTTGGATCCGGGAGGTTTTGGAACTTTGGAGACACCAAACATATTTCTATTTCCAAGTATTTTGAGTCTTGTTATTATTTTGATTTGGAATTGTTTTATTTTAGAAATATTTGTTCTCCAACTCCAAGTAGTAGTTGCTTTATTTAATTTAGAAAATTTGTTTTGTTAGTCAAATATGAGATGCTATTTATTTTTAGAAAGATTTTCTTTTGAAATTGCTTTATTTAAATTAGAAAGTCTTATTTTCCAAGTCAAAGTAGGAGTTTCTTTATTTGAATTAAAAAGTACGGGTGTAAAACCCGGGAAAATTTGAAAATTTTCCAAAAATGGCAAAATTGCAAATTGCTACTACGATACAGGTTGCAAACTTGAAATTTTCTAGATCTCGAATGGCAAAACGGACCTCACCATTTGATTCATCTCGCAACGGTTATCCATAGATAATTTTCAAATATGAATTCTGAGATATTGAATCTTTCATGAATTTTTGTACATTAGTGTCTCTGTGGACCCTAAAAATGATTTTAAGAAAAAAAATCTTGAAATTGGAAAATAAGTTGATAGTGTCCATGGAAGACAATTTGAACTTAGACCTCAGTCTAAATAAATCATTTCCTGTAAGTGGAAATGCAGATTGTAATTGAACAGTGAACATGGCGAGCGTGAGCCACCAACTTAAACATGGTGAGGGTCATTTAGGAAAAAGAAAGATCCCACTTTCCATGAAAGAGAGAGAGAGAAAAGAGTACATTTAAGCTTCTCTTCTACTCGCAGTTCCATTTAATCTGGCTAACAGAAGGCTAAGAGCAAAGTTCATTCACTAGACAAAGGCTGGTAGCGTGGTACAAAAAATGAGGGGTTTCACCGAAGATCCAAAGGAGGAGATTTTCAATAGGAGGGCCCCACCAGATCCATTACACTTCAAGAGTGTATGATTCTTCCCACCTGGTTTATTCTTCATTTTCGCGTAAATATGGAGTTTCAAGTTCAAATAATCTTCTTCTTGCCTAGGCAAACTTGAGTTTCGGATGCAACACAAATATCTTCTTTAGGAAGTCGGTTTTTCGCCTTAGGGGTGGAGGGGTTATCCTGAGATATGGTTTATCGTTAACCCCAGCGTGTTTTCAGCGCACTGTCTGCTAGGTGAGCTGTCTCACCAGTAACTCAAGAGTCCGCCTTAGGTCAGGACTTTTGTGGCCAGTCAAGATTTTAGTCCCAAATGTTTCATGTGGGCTATTTATGGGCATTATAATAAAAGCCACAATTGATCTTATGGGCTAAAGTTGGGTATTACTTTTGATTTTGTAATAACATGTTTGATGGTTGTTACTGATAAGCAATAGCATGGCTGTTTGTCAGGGCTTGATGAGTCATAATATATGTGTGTTCTAAATGTATTAACATTGTCATAGAATGCTTCACTCGGAAAATTATATGCATGTAATATAACTGTCCATGATGCATGGTTAAATACATGAGACAGAAACAAGAACTATTATCGCATAGATGATGGAGATGATATAGATATGCAATGGTGCATCAGTATTTGCATTATGCATATGAAACACGATTACATGGGTATGAAGATTAAAACCAATCACCACTTGGTGATTGATGATGTGTCAGCGATCATATTAAGTCCAAACGCAGAGTCAGACCGCTGAATAAAATGGTAAAACTTATGCCTGCAATAGCAAGAAGGGCTAGATACTCCCTCAAGTGAAAGATCCGGACTGGTTCAAACACTCTAATGGTGAAAATCCAAAAAGTGTTAGAAGGCGTGCGGAGCCTAAGGTGAGACCCCGGTCCACAAAAGACACATGGTTTTGTAAATGAAATGATCATTTGAGGCGTAACATCCAAAAAGATTTTGGTTTATAAACAAACAAATTTTGTTTGAAAATGATCATTGGATATAATCCATCAATGACGGATTTTATCACACACAATAGCTGGGTATCAGGTGGCAGGAGCCTGCAAAGACTCCTGCATGTGGTGAGCCCGAAAGACTTGGCAAGGATGGGAGTCAGAAGACTCGGGTATGGTGCATGAGTAAGTCTCATCTCTATTTCATGGCATGATGCAGAATCTGCAACCTATGGATCATATCTGCTGAATTTTGTGGAGTGGAATGTGGAAAATTTGTTATGAGGTATATGATCATGATAAAGTAATTTAGGTGGGAGTGAGATGAGTATAATTTGATACCTATTTATCAATATGTTTTTTTTATTCTTTAGTAGTTTTGATAAATAAATAATGATCACGTTTCAAATGTCCAATTTGTAATTAGGTCAACCATGAGCCATCATGACAAAACAAAGAGATAAAAGCTCAAAATCGCAAACTACACATGCAGCAGCACTACTGTGTTTTTGATGTTTTCTTTAGCTGCAAGATGACTTAAATGGAAGAAATATTTATATGATTGGAATTTTACCACTTAAGAGCTTTCCAACGGTACCAAGAATATTCACAAACTGATCTTCCAAACGATGGTTATGACTTTTGTGGTTGAAGGAAGAAGAAGAGATCCTAAAGAGACCAATGGAGAACTAAAATAGTCTGAATTTACTAATGATTTCTTAAAGTATTTTTCCTGGACATATCTAGATTCTACATTTATTTAAACTGGTACCAAGAACACCCAAATCGGAGTTCGATGACAAAGTTATGGTCTTACGAAGTTGGAGCAAAATGCGCTAGAAAGTCGCAGCAACGTCGCAACGCCTCCAACGCCGGCTGATGCTGCAGAGAGAGTCGCAGAACGCAGCATCCCGACGTCGCGACGATTCCAAACGACGTCGCGACGTTAGGGGGTTGATTTGGTGATTTAGCCCATAATCAGTCAAAGCCTCAAAACCAAGGAGACAAGAGGTGCAGGTTCTGAGAAGGACTCATTCACACTTCAAAATCATATATATGTCGAGCCTGCTTTCATAATTGGGAGAAGATCATGAGATTTGTAAAGAAAATTCGAGACTCACCATCATTTGATCATTATAGTTTCTTCTCCCTCTTTTCATGTTTTATCTCTAATACATGCACCAAAACCTTTCATTATGTTTAAATTAGATCTGTGGTTTTGCTGTATATTAGAACATGAGTTTTATCTATTTGTTAATGTTCCGTTTTCTATTGTTTCGTGAATGTGCACCTCATTGATTCATGTCTTGGTTCTATTTACTATTATTATTTCCTGGCCAATCTCAATGTGGTGAGTGGTTTTTGCAAGATCCGAGAAGGAAAAGTAAAGAACTAGACATAGATTTAATCAACCCAATTTAGCCTCGGCAGCGTAGAAATCTATTTGCAATTAGGAGAAGCAAAGAGATCTTTCTTCATCTTGTTAATCCCTCAGCTGCTTGGGGTCGAGCGAGAAGAAAAGACCTAGTGTTAGTTGGTAGGTTATTTAATTCCTCGAGAGAGGCTTATAATTAAATTAAACAAGAGTTGCCTCTAGCATTTTCATGAAACAACAAGAGCAGAATTGCCCTAGATCTAAGAGGATTTGTCCGATCGCACTCGGGCAAGTACCCTAGGAATTTATCATCTCTGCATCCCTGTTTGCACTCACTGTTAGATTTAAATTTCATTAGTTTAGTTTAAATTTTGTTTTACTATCACAATTGTTAGTTTGGATATTAATAGGGGTTATTATAATTTTTGTACTTAGCATCCTCATTTTCCCTGTGGATCGATATCCGTACTTAGGTACATTTTATTACTTGACAAGCGTATACTTGCGCGGAATAGGCGCCCTTTTTATATTTTTTTGCATAATTTTATATACACATCACAAAATACGCCTATCAAGTAGCCTTTGTAGGATTTACTCTGAGGCGTGGCTACTGCTGGATAACATTTGGTCACGGGAAGCGTCGGTGGGCGGCTCTCATCCCGAGTCATGAGGTAAGAAAGTCGGATTGTGGCTTCATAATTACTTATGTAATTGTTTTGTAACATTTATTTTTGTAACAAATGAATGTTGGCATGTAAATAATGTATTTAGGGTTAGACAAAGGGTCTTATGGGATTTTTGTGTAGAGTCGTCAAATTTAGGCTCTGGCCGCAGCAGCGAGCCAGGAGCAACCCTACGAGTGAGGTTCTCGCCTGACAAGAGTGATGGAGACGGGGCTAAGGGAAGGGAGTGTGGACCGCTTGAGAGTCCAGTGGGCCACATGACACAGGCAGGGCTAAGAGATTCAGAAATTTTCATGTTTTTAATCAGGATGCCGCGTGGAGGATTCGCGTGTTTGCTCAAAGGAAACAAAGATGGTCCGCGTCATCAAAATTAAATACGGACTTAGACCCGGGAGCAAGGTGTTTTTGACTTGTTGATTCTTTGCTATTTGGAGGCGATTTCTTTATAGATTTGGTGTTGATTTACTGCTATTTTGGAGCTAATTTGGTTCTGATTTGTTCCTGATTTGCTGCTATTTTGGAGCTTATTTGGTGCTGATTTGTTCTTGATTTGGTGTTGATTTACTATTGATTTATTCCATATTGCAGTTGATTTGATTCCCAAGCCTTATCCTAGAATTATCTAGTTTCCTTTTTTTTAGTGTGTTATTTTAGGAAAAAGTATGCTAGTTTCCTTTCTTGTTTTTGGCCAAATATTTACTTTCCTTGTGGCTGAATATTTAGTTTCTATTCTTCATTTTTTGGGCCTATTTAAAGGCTTGTTATCCTTACATTCTACAAGTTTGAAGCATTAATAAAATTGAGAGTTTAAATTTCTCTTTGGTTCTTAAAAGAACTCTTTGAACTTATCGGTTATTCAGTGGCGTTCACCAAGACTTATCAATCGGATCTCCATCATTGATTGTGACGTCCTCACATACCAAGGTTCTTTCTTCCATATGACAGCAGTGAGTCATCCTGGCCAGGCACTAGAGTGGTTCTTCCGAGCTAATTCGATCACGGGTCTCCTCACAAGTTGACGGGGTTCGTATCAAAAGGTGTGCATCGCCTAGGTGAACCCGAGACAGCTACTAGATGCTGTTTTCCTGCAATACTATACATTGCACATGATGGTTTTCAAAAGAGCTCCTAGCACAAAGGGGGCTCTACTCAGTTTTGTAAAATGATGGATCCTGGTCAATGGGACGTACGATGTGGTATCGGGTCACACGATATCCACAGGGACTTTGTCTGGTTATATGAAATGATAGATCCCTGTGAATGGGACACATGATGTGGTATCGGGTTATACGATAGCTACAAGTTTTCTTCGGGTTGATGGTTGATCAACGGACCCCCTGATTTTGGGCCGTCATAATGGGGCTATATATACCCCACATAATGTAGTCTTTTGACAATCAATTCAAGTTTAATAATATTTTTTCAGAATTCTCTTTTTTAAGAGTTATCTTTTGTTCTCTTATCTTTTGGGTGGATTCCTTTGAATGACGAGTTCGTTGCTTCTTATCCCTAAGTGGATTCCTTGAGTGGTGAAGTATATCTCTTATTCTCTAATCTCTTGGGTGGATTCCCTTGAGTGACGAGTTTGTGGCTTCTTATCTCTTGGTGGATTCATTGAGTTGTGAAGTAAGTACCTATCCTTATATTACCTCTACTCATTTCAGCATCTTCTCTTTCACCTTTCCATAACCAATTTTGGAACCTTAACCCAAAACTTTCCAAATCTAGTTCCATAATTTTAAAATCTTTCCAAATACTTTGTTTCGCCTTAGAAACCATACAAACCATCGCCATAGCGGCAGAAGCGAGGTCGTCATGCTTGCAGCTGCAATAGAAAACCCAGCGTAAACTAGCTCAAAACAAGGTTGTTTTGCATTAAATCAAACCTGAACATTTCCAAACCTAAAATTCTTCATTCTAAACCTTAATTCCATCAAATAAACCTCAAATAAGCCCTATGACCTTTAGAACCAGACTTATCCCTTACCTTTTAAAGTTACATTATACCTAAGCTACAAATTCATCTACAACACGAAATGAAATTAGATCATCCGTCAGCGATGCTCGTCCTTGCATTACTATTCAAGTCAATAAGGAGTTTGTTTGGGTCAAGAAATTGAGTGATTTTGTTCATATTTCTAAAATTTACTCACTTATCGATTATAGATAATTGTATGGTGTTATACACAAAGAGCCTCCTCCCTTGTAAGTATTAAAACTTAAAATGATTTTTATTGATTATAGATACAATGAAACATTCTCTCTCTCTCATATATATATATATATATATATATATATATATATATATATCAAGAACAACACGTCTAGAGCCACAGATTGCATGTTATATTCTTTATATGCACTTTATGACTTGTTTTGAAGTTTGTCTTTCCATCGTAGTAAAATTTTAAATGAAGTTTTTCCCTTTTTTTTTTTTTTTGAGAGAGAAATTTTAGATGAAGTTATTAATGACTTTTTTTTGGCTTGTTTTCAAGTGTTACTTTCCATACTATTAGCATAGAGTTTAGTGATTCTCAAAATTCCTCTCAAAGAAAAATAAACAACTGGAAAAGGTCTATTTAAAAAAAAAAAAAAACAACTATAGAAAATGTTTGAAATATTTTCTTCTTCGGTGATGTTCCTTGGGATTATCGATTAACGCACGAATTTCTTTACATCAGAATGGTACTAGTTCTTAAAATGAAAGACATGGAAATATTATATATATATCATTTGGGAAAGAAAAAGGCTTGGTTAACTCCTTTCCTTATCACATTTCTTAATTAAAAACATCAAGATTATCTAGATTTTTATTATCATTCAATAAGTAAATTTTTTGGGGAAAATTATGCTATGGTTTATCAATGTGATTCTATTTAAAAAAAAGTGTATGATGAATAAGAAATTAAAGACAAGTTAACTCGTTTAAAAATAACTTATATTATATATGGGAAACTAAGAACAAGTTAACTCATTTAAAAATAATTCTTATTAGGTTGTTACCTTCTTGTTCTAAAAATGTCATTTTTAACTACAGTAAAAAAACCCAAAAAAAAAATAGAAATTTTTTTTGAAAGATTCAGAAAAAGAAACAATGTTGTTAAAAATAACATTTTTGGAACAAGGAGATAACAACCTAATATGAATTATTTTTAAATGAGTTAACTTGTTATTAGTTCCCATATATAATAGAAATTATTTTAAAACGAATTAACTTGCCTTGATTTCTCATTCCTCATAAACTTTTTTTTAAATAGAATCATATTGATAAACCATAACATAATTTTTCCTAATTTTTTTTTTCTAATTTCTCTTCTAACCATTCATCTTTCTTAAAAAGGGGTGAGTTTTTGTCATTCTCAGTTTAAAATTACTCATCTACATTTTTTTCCATTAATTTATTTTTAAATAAAGTTGTTATTCCACATATATGTTTTATTTTGTTTTATTTTTTATTTATTTTTATTCAAATGGGCAAAGAATATTCGATCATAAGACAAAAAATCAGATTTTCTGGTACTGTATTCTAGTCATTAAATCATTATCAATTTTTCATAGGCATTGAGTCGATTTATTATGTTATTAACCTTAATATTTGATGGGGTTTGAAATAATAGGCGCCTTGGGCCCAGGAACCTAAGCTTGACGTCGAGTTAAAAATGGGCTATCTTTCAACAATAGGCCCTTAGTGGTATCCCTCAAAGCGGGCCCAAGCGAGGCCAACTCGCCTTTAAAGCAGCCCCGAGAAATCGTATTAGGGAAAACACCCAATCTCCACCAATTAGGAAAGTAAGATATTTTCCAATTATTACCTATCAATTATCCCTTATTAATCGGTTTACGATAAGGAAAGAAAATCTCCTACCCAATGGGAGAAATATCGTATCACCCTCCAACAAGGAAACATACTATTCAGTGTCACCATCCAATTAGGAAAGTTGTTATGATCATCCATTATAAATACCGGGCCACCCCATAAGTGAAAGGTACGAAAACATACGCACAGAAAATTCATTCCCTAAGTAGTTGATCTTCTCTTCCCCCGGAAAGAACTGACTTAGGCATCGGAGAGGCAACGGGTGAGCCCCTACCGATCCTTTTTGTTTCTTGTTTTTGTAGAGGAGTCCAACGTACGGAGTTAGCGGGCCGTGACTGGTCGAAGCAACCCCATTGATTCAGGTTGAAAAAGCATCATCGGTTTGAGGCGCGGAGTGCGTAGGAGCAGTAGGTTCCTGCCTAAATAAAGGCGACCTCTCGTGATGGGTATCAACTCGAGAACTGGCGGAACAGCTAATCCCCCGAGGATGCAAGACCCGGCTAGGTGGTGTGAACCCGACCTCGGTAGCGTTATTGGCGGTGCGAGCGACAGAGGCGGGTGGAGGTGCTCCGCGTCAGACGACACTGGCACGAAAGAGTTGGAACAGCACACGGCCGAATCTGACACCCCTAGGAACCGCGACATGCGAAAAGACCCGAAACCACATTGCTCGAGAAGAAACGAAACACCTCTGACCCTCGTCGAGCGAATGAGAAGGAAACTAGCCACACCGAGGCATGATCCTTACCCGACCCCGGGGAGGATCGCTGACGAGGAGAGGTCATGGGAGCAAAGGTTCGGGGACATCAATGAAATCAGCCATATGAGAGAGTAGAGGTAAAAGGCCCAGAAAAGCCGGTCTGTGGACGCCACAGTGTAACAAGCAGAGATCTCCATTCACCTCAGGAGTCTTTGCACTTCCCTCTTCGTGAGGATTCGAATGCGGTCCAGGGCCGTTCTGACGGGACGAGGACCCAGTAGACCACCTCAATACGTACAAAAATCAGATGGAGCTACATGGATGTTGGGATCCGTATGATCTGAGAGCCTTGATATCACACTAAAGGAATGACATTGGCTGGTTTAACAGAGACTCCGCAGTCTTAGTCTCATCGTTCTGGAACTCTCCATCGCATTAAGTCTCCTTTATCGAGACATGGACATACGAGGAAAGTAGAGGTTATCACCTTCTGACCATAAAACAGAGCTCTCAAGAAAGCTTGAGGCCATATGTTCAAAGGTTTAACACGGAGTCGCTAAAGGTGGATATCCTCGACGAGGAAGTTGCCAGATTCTTGCTGCATTGCGAGTGAGGTGCGTCGAGAAGATCCCAATGTTCTCCGTCTCGAAGACCCTCGGGCTTGGCGTAGAGGATCCTAAGAGAAGTATATCAACGGCGAATAAGCCCTCTGTCAATGAGAAGTTTGCCTGCTGAAAAGGAAAAGGCCGAGGCTGACAAAAAAAAAAAAAAAGAGAAGCAGCCACAGAGACAGTGACAGGGACGGATCCCTAAGGAGGAGTAGAAAACGACGGTCCCAAACGAGAGGCGAGAGCGTCGGGGATCGCGAGGGGATCACCTCGGCTGAGTTGCGACAGCGGTATTCACCTTAGCGATTACGCCTCGATGGCCGCCAGTGTCGTACTAGGTGCGTGAGCGAAGTCACGGCGTGAGGTTCTGAGGTGGCCATCTGGGCCAGTGGTTCAGCGAGAGAGGCGACCTGAATCTCGTGAGTTCCACGAGGACCGTGGACAGAACGGGATGAGCATCTAGCTAAAGGAAGTTGAATACTTGATCGTGGACATCTTAAGCCGTCGTGGCCTTAGAAGGGGCGGGAGCGAGTCCGGCCGACCACCTCGTATTGACCCGATTCGGCGTGATCGCCTTTAAGAGAAATCCATGTGACTCTCAGGGGTTTGCGGGAGGCGGAAGTCCCGGCTTCCAGTAGGAAGGCCCACTTCTTGACATCGGATCGGGAAACTACTAGAAGTGCAAATTGTATCCAAGCTTCCTCGGCTGGATACTACCATAACCTTTTCAGACCTCGACATGGAAGGCTGCCAACACCACCATGACGACCCACTTGTGATAAAAACCATAGTAGCTAATAAAACGATCCACAGAGTCCTCATCGACAATGGAAGCTCGGCCGATATCATCTTCGCATCAGCTTTCGACAAGATGGGCATTGGAAGGGAGAAACAAGAGCGGGTCAACGCCTGCCTATGCGGATTTTCAGGGGAAAGAGTAATGCCCTTGGGATAGAGTGCAGGTTAATTGCTCCTTTGGGAACCCCCGTGCAGTACAATGACGGTGGAAATTCCTCATAGTAGACGCCCCGTCCGCCTATAACATGTTACTGAGTAGGCCCTCTCTCAATGCCATAAGGCTTGTTCCCTCATATATCACATGGTTATCAAATTTCCAAGCACCCAAATGGGTAAAGATAGTCGAAACCGAGTGCATAGCAGAGGAATGTTACTCGCATCAATGAAGCAAAACAGGTCAAACCAAACATTTACATGGATGAGCTCGACATGCGAGAGGCGAGGCAACCACGGAGCCTGCGCCCTTAGAAGAGATTAGAGCACATCTGACTCGGTGACCCGGCGGAACACCAAGTCTACATAGGGTCCAAGTTAGCAGAAGACATCAGAAGCCCTCTCATCCGTTTTCTAGAGCAGAACATGGAAGTATTCGCCTGGAAATAGGAGGACATGGGTGGGGTTGACCCGGCAGTGATCACCCATAAGTTGAACGTCAATCCCTCCTTTAAGCCGGTCAAGCAAAGGAAGGGTTTTGCCGAGGAAGGCAGAGGCGATTAATGAAGAGAAGTCGGTGGCTTCCTCCGAGAAAAGACGTCGAGTAGAGTACTGGAATGGTTGGCCCAGCGTTGTTCGTCGAAAAGCAAGCGGCAAGTGGCGGCTTTGCATCAATTTCGGACATCAATAGGGCTGCGAAAAGGGATAGCTTCCCCTACCTCAGTTGATCTCATATAGACACTACGGCGGTCACGAACTCCTCGAGCTTCATGGGCGCCTTCGGGCTCTGACAGTTACAGTATAGACCCGACTGAAGACCTCATTTGTCAGCGGTCGAGGAACCTCTTTGTGCTCCCGGTAATGCCCTTCGGGCTAAGAATGCGAGGCTTGAAGTATCAAAGAGGCAGGTGAACAAGATGTTGTAGAACAAATTAGGACATTTATGGAGGTATATAGTCGACATCTTTGGTAAAGTGATAAAAGCCAGACTCACATAACCCAGTTAATGAGATGTTCAGGTCACGAGAAGATGTGTGACTAAACCAAGCCAAATGCGCTTTCAGAGTCTCCGCCGGGAAGTTCTTAGGTTTTATAGTCAACAACCAAGGAATAGAGGCGAACCCAGATAAGATAAAGGTCGTGCTTGATATGTTGCCTCCATCAAACGTTAGAGACATTCAACGCCTGACGGGGAGAATAGCTGCGCTGAGCCGCTTCGTATTTAGGGCCAACAACAAATGTTGGCCTTTCTTTCAGGTTTTGAAAAAGGCCTTCTAGTGGGACGCACATTGCCAGGAGGCTTTCACGACGCTCAAAACCTGCAGGCTCTCCCCACGTCACGGTAAGCCCTTCGAGGAGAACACCTCCTCTACTAGCGTTTGGACTTTGCAACTAAGTGCCTTTGGTAAGAGAATGGAATGAGTGTAGCAACCAGTCTACTATTGCGTAGAGCTGCGAGGGGGCGAGAAGTGCAGATGGAAAAGCTAATCCACGACATTGGTAACCATCTAGAAAACTCGGACCTTACTTCTGACTTACCTTAATGAGTGTGGATATCAGATGAGTAAATCTTGCATAAACCGAAACCTCGGAGAGGCTGATGAAGTGGGCTATAGAGTTGAGTGAATTTGACATTAGGTACAAGCAGGGGCCGAGTAGTAAAAGAGGCCGGATCTTGGCGGATTTCATCATAGAATTCACTCAGTAGTCTGTAGAGCTGGCGGCACCCAGGCCTCCATTTGGAAATTATCGGATTGGATGCATTGCGCCGAGACGGTGCGGGACGATCTGACCTCTCGGCAGGATAGATACGAGTGCACGCCCCTCGGGGTTCGAGCTTAGAGGCGCCAAATAACGAGAGGCCGAGATATGGCGGTCATGGTTGGACTCGACCTCGCCCACTAAGCAGAGACCCGGATCGGCTAGGAGTGGCTTGACGACTCAGTATTGTTAAAGCGGATAGAGGAATCCTATGAGGCCAGAGGTGAGAACATGATCCTATATCTCAAAAAAAGGTCGAGAGGCTGCTCGAAAGTTTATGCAGTTTAGGTCGCACGTATATGAATGGAGGAATTCCCAGGCGATGCCTTGTGGCGCCTATAGCCTCACGAGAGACTTGGGCGGCCCGACCTCCTGCTCCGAGCACCTACGAGGCCCTCGGTGATGGCGTCAACAACGGAGAAGTCTCCCCTATGATGTCGAGCAGAAATTTACGGATGGACCCAGCCATGGGATTACTTTGTACGCCCAATACCACTAGAGATATCATAATAAAATTATTATATATTAGAACATAAAGTGTGAACCATCTTGGGTATTTAAAGATTGTTAAATGAATATTGAATAAATGATTATATATTTCTAAAAGCCAAAAGGCAAATAATATATGCTAAATGAAAATTAGTTGAACTAGGAAATTTACCAAGTGAAAAATGGAAAGTGGATTTATTAGTGGCAAACAAGGCCTTATTAAGATTAAGTGACTTAAGACAAAAATGAAAAATGAGAAATGGGTGTGTGGGCCAAACAGCTTACACTTAAAGGGATTTAAAAGACCAAACTTGGTCTTGGGTGCTAATTTTGAATATCCCGTTTTTGGAAAGAAGAAGGAGAAAAAAAAAGGGAGAAGAAGCCCAGGGTTTCACGAGAATCGAGTTTTTGGTTGGCTTTGCTCCCCACTTCTTGCTCCTAAGAGATCCTAACAACTTGGAGAAGATTTGAAGAGCCTAAGGTAAGAAAATCAAACCCTAACCTCATCTTTGTGGAGTTTCGATTTACAAGGAAAAAGCCACGCTTGGGAGAAAAGGATTTTCATTGATTCTAAACCACCTTTGGAGTTGTTTTGGGTGGATTCCATGGTGGATTTTTGATATGGGATGGATTGGAGAAGGTTTGTGGAAGAAAAATGGATGAAAATGCAAAAATCCAACGTTTTATAGGCAAAAACCCGTAAGTGGTACCGGTACCAAAGAGTGAGTGCCAGGGTACATGATCTGAGAGGGCAAGTAGTAGGTACCACTCAAAGCAGTGCCGGTACCAAGCAGCCGTGAGGGTAGTACCGGTACCATATCAAAGTGGTACCGGTACCATATCAATGCCTGTTTTGCATATTTTGCTTTGTTAAGCTTTGTGATAGATATCTTAGGTGTTTAGGGATGATTAGTACTTTGAAAGTGCTATTTGAACCACATTTATTATAGGTTTTGAGTAACTTTTGTATACTAATCATTTTAATTAACGATTTACACATTAAGGCCCAACTATTGATGATCGCATTTTGTGACTTTTTATAGTTTTTAATACCAAATTTGTTGAATCAACCAAGAACAAGAATCGAGGCAAAACTAGCTTTATATTAAAAATCGGGAGCGACGGAAAACGGGAGACGAAGAGAGAGCGAGCGGGAAAATTCGCACGGGGTGCCGGAAGTCTACGGTCACGAAAATTGGCAATTGTTGCCAATTTTGGCGTGGATTTTGGCGTTGGTGTAATTACTGGCATTGGATTTTGGCATTAGTTTTGTCATTGGTGCGATTTTGATGGATTTTAAGCGACATTAGTTTTGGCGTTGGTGCCAATTTGCTGAGTGCGAATTTGCTTTGTGCTTCTTCATGTACGAAATCCTCTCTCCTCCCTTGTTTACTTTTTGATTTTCTTTTCTCCTTTTTCTTGCACACCCTCTTTGTTTAATACTTTTGAGGGCATAATTGTATTTTACCACTAAGAAAAACTCTATATAAGCTCGATGTTTTGGGAGATTTGTAACTTTTAGTGGTAAAGAAGTTTTGCTTTGTTGAAATCAAAACACGTAAAAGTTCATTTTCCTTTCTTTTCTAGTTTTCCTTATTCTTTTTCCTTTGCTTTTCATTTAGTTATTTTTTCTTGGTTTTTAATCTGTCCTTTGAGGATGGTTGAAATAACCAATCCTTGAAGGAAATTTCTGAGGTTGGATTCTGAGGTAAAATGATGGCTCTCATGTTTTTAAGGCAAGCATTCATGGATAGTTATGGTTCTCATTTTGTTCAAATCCCTTTGGTATACCTTGGTTAACTTGTATTTGGCAAGCTTTTAGGGCTCAGTGAATGCTTATTAGATCATGATATTCATTGGATTGTCATTTATTAGTTAATGTAGGGTAGATTTTTAGGAGATAGCTTTTCACTGCCGGGAACATTTATGTCTAATTAATGCTACATTTAAAAAGGAAAATTATTATGGTTCAGTTTTAATAGCCAAATGAAGATCCTATTCGGGAAATGACTATATGTCAGACTCCCCAACGAAAGGAAAAGGACCCAGGGCCCTCTCATTTGCTTTCGGATCTCATTGTTAGCCCAAATGCTTCAAGGAGTTCTTTCATATTTCTTTTAGTTCGGTTATTTTCAGTCATAATTTTTTTAAATCAAGCGGCACAGCAAACCTTAAGATCCAAATTGCAATTCACCTTTTAAGCGAATGCAAATCATTTTACGAAGAAAACCCATCACGAGTTCGGCCCTAGACCCATTTTATCTTTGCAGTAGCTTTGCTATGGCCGTAGGAGGAATTTAGGTTTACAAGTATTGTTGATTCTGGCACCCCTACCGCGCGCGAATCAAATGGCGCCGTTGCCGGGGATGGTGCCATAGTGAAAGAGATGAATTGTTAAACTTGTGATCCTCATCACAAGTATTGGTGAATCCCATACACTTTTTGCTTTTGTTTTTATGTCCTCTAGCCGGTTCCTTTGCTAGGATTGGCTGATTCTTATATTGTCAGAACTAAACTTTTTGTTTTATTATTTTTTAGCTAACGATAACATTTCTAGAGTAGCCTGTGTTTTGTCTTGTGTATTGTCTTGTCTTTGTTTCATAGGACTTTATGCGATCTGGGATGGAACCTTTATGAGGCGAGGTCAAGAGAGAGACTAGTGTCCCACGGGAAGCGGGGTTGTGAAGTGAGTCTAAACCTTTGACAGGATGGAGCCCCACTCATTAAAGCCAATAGGGGGTCAAGGGATCCCAGTACCTACGGTCGATGAGGGATCACATTCGCACGAGGTGGGTGCACCCTCATGCATAATCCCACTGGCGAGGATGTAGCGGTGAGACCTTGCAGTGCCCGCAACCAACTTTTCATGGTATCGACGAAAATCCATACACACACATCAGAGTTTTGAAGTTTGCACGACTTTCAAGGGTGCGTCGATGGAGCTATTAAAGTTGAAAGCCTTTCCTTTGACCCTCGAACCAAAGGCGAATTTGGCTCCCAATTCAGGCGAGAACTATTAGGAATTGGGCGAGGCTGCGGGAATTTACGAAGAAATTCTTGTTCTGGGACCAGATGGCAGAAGGCGGTTATACATTTGCGGCACATGATAATGAGAAGTTCTACTGAGTGCTTTGGGAAGGTGTGGAGACCATCGATGCCTGCCCTGTCTTGGCACGATACTTGGATCTTTAGTCAATCATTTACTGATGGGATGTCCCTCACAGTGGAAGCAATGTGTGGAGGGCTTCTGAGCAAAAATCCGGAGAAGCCATGGATTTCCTCGAATTATGTGCTTGAAACCTCGAGAGGCATGGGATGGAGGCAACTGAGGAAAGTGAGAGAAAAGTGAGGCACATGCCATGAAGGGAGGCATTGTGCACTCGACGATATGGAGATGAAAGCAAAAGCTGTCACGTTGACTGTGATTGGAAGGCTGACAATGACATCGGGTTCAAGCATTAGCTGCGAAACTACTTGTGCCCTTAGAGCTACCTGCTAAGCGCAAGTCAACTAGTCATCAAGGGGAGCATTGCCCGGTAGCTTCTTCAGTGAGAGACTTGATGATGGAGCATGCAAATGTTGTGGGCCAAAATAAACCATCAGCAATCCATATGGTAACACACATAATCCCCATTGGAGGATCATCTGACCTTTCACAAGAGCTTCAAACCTCATGTATAATTCCCCCAAATTATGGCGACATCTGAAGTTCACCTCTGTGACGTGCCAGTCCTCAGTCCTGTAGACAAGCCATCATGAACTTAAAGCGAAGTAGTGGGCAATTTTGTAGAAGGCAGAAGGCGAGTGGTAACAGGGCTAATAAGAAAATTGACGTTGAACCACTCAATAAAGATAGATAATTTACGATCAGGAATTTTAAAAATCGACAACTGCGATGCCTTAATTTCAAGGCTAACGGACCCGGTGTTAGAAAAGGAAATTTCCTCTCGAACACAGCCCGATCTAAGGAATACATGTGTTTCAGGCTCTTACAGTGATCAAACCCCAGAAATGATGAAGTGAAAGCAGTGGTCACTTTAAGGAGTGGTAGAAGTCAAACCATCCGCCCCCAAACCAGCGGTGGAAGACCCCAACGCAGTTGAACCTGAGCTAGAGGATGAGGCACCAAAGGGAAACCGATGAATGAAATTACACCGCTCCCTGGCTGAAACAAGAAAAAAGGTATCAATCAGGAGCCCAGGAAATATTAGAAGTGCTGAGCGAGTGAAGGTCTGACATCCTACCTTGACATGATAAAGCAAGTCCCCACTTATGCTAGAATTTTTTAAAGGACCTATGCCTGATGAAGAGAGAGGTTTTAATATGGCCAAGAAGGCCTTCTTAACGGAAGCGAAGTCGGTGCATCATTGGCCTTGAACCGGTAAAATTAAAGATATAGGGTGTCCACACCATCTCGATTAATATCGGGGCACTTGTGTAGAAAAACACGACTGAACTTAGGAGCTAGTGTGAATCATATATTCATCATGACAGCGGTTTGGAGAACTGAGCCAGCTTCCATGTATCTCTGCAGTGATGGAATCTATTAAAATACAGAGGACATTAGGGATCATTCTGTAAAGTGGACAAATTCTCTATCGTGAGGAAGGAGGAGGAAGAAGTGAGAAACTTTGGACAGGTGAGGCCCCTGAACACTTGCACCAAGAGACTTTGTTGCGCAGAGAGTAAAACAATCATTCTGTCTACTAAGCCAGTATAGTCAGAGACAAATATATACTGATCAATGGAAGACAGATCTGCAGATGAATACCCGTTATAAATTTTCGAAATGGGTTATCTGACTCACCTTGGAACATGACTTTGGAGCTCAATATCTTCCACTTGAGTAAAAACATATCTGACAGTGGAGGGACAACATGATCTTGCTGTAGATGATCTTGAACAGGCTATTAGTAGCAAGTGCGAGATGTGCTAACCGAGTTCTCCCAGGTGCCTTGTAGACGAGAGGATAACCCGGGAACCTCAGTATAGACCGAGGTGCGGGGTCTTCGGAGAAAAAAAGTGGAAATTCTACCTTCTTGTGGAAGAGGAAAGAATCTCAACATTTGGATCTCCAAACCCACTGCTGTGGAATTAAAATATGCATTTTTGGAAGAAAACAAGCAGTGTCCAGTTGTAATATCGTCATTGCTGACCACTCCACAGGAAGACAATCTGCTGCACCTCCTCAAGATGAACAAGCAAGCTTTGGGGTGGAAAATTTCCGATTTAAAAGGCATCGCGACAATATGCACCCATCATTTATCTAGAGGGAAGAGTGAAAATGTTGGCGACCACGGAGGATTGAATCCTCATATGCAAGTAGTTCGCATTGAAGTCCTGAGTTCTTGCAAGTACGGGTATCATTTACTGATATCATTAGCACTTGGGTAAGCCCAACCTAGGTGGTGCCAATCGGGGTGACCACTTTAAAAAATGAAAGAGCGAGGATGTGTCTACGCCTCTTGCTGGTTGGAGGGTGTCATAGATTCTGAGGGAGGCTCAATGCGGTAACAAGAAAAGATCACTTTGCCCTTCATTGATCGGCTTCTTGAGAGTTTGGGCGCATTCTATTGCTTTTGGATGGGTGTCGAGGTCTTTCAGATAGAGATCGCCTGGGAGGATCAAGAAAGACCACCTTTACTTGCCATTTTAGGTTTTTTAGCTACGAGGAGGATGCCTTTTGGTCTTTGCAGCCCTGCACCTTCGGAGATGTATGCTTAGTATATTCAACGATATGGTGGAGCGCATAATGGAAGTATACATGGATGACATCGGCTGTATCTGGAGCGATTTTGAAGAATGTCGAGCCAACCTTGAAAGAAATTTGTCCTGCGAGGAGGTGCATTGAAAGAACTGGTGTAAGCTGAATGTCATTTATAATTGAACAGGGTTAATATTTAGGACATGTCATTTCCAATGGGAGTGAAGTTAATGAGCAAATTAGACTCATTTCAGCGCCTTCTCAATGAGTAAGCAGTTAAATGATTCCTTGGTCATGCGAGGCTTTTCTGGGGAAGTTATCAGGACTTTTCAAAGATTGCACAAAGCTCTATACGCTACTGCGCAGAGAAAGATCTTCAATTTTCTTGGGATCAGAGTAATGGAAGAACCGAAGTGAGATCGTCGATTATCCCATGATGTTGGGAACTTTCTTGATTAACGGGTTACTTTTGAAGATGATGTGATGCCAGTGATCTTGCTATTGGAGCGGATCTTGGATAAGAAGTTGGAAACCATCATATTAATACGATCAGACATGAATGACTGAGAATAACAATATAGAGAGGAACCAGTGGCGGTGATGTAACAACGAATTGAACATACTGCCAGTTGATTACGATATGATCATTGCAGATCATTCAAAAACTTTGAAATATCTCTAACCAACCAGATGCAAAACGACTTACGTTTATCGTGGGTTCTTCTATGTAGAATTTGGTATAGTCAAGTGTAAAGAGTGAAATCGTTGGCGGCGGAACCATGCCAGTTAACATACGTACGGCGCTCGCGCTGATAATGGTTTGCAGAAAGATCTAATAGGTTGGAAGACGTTTTACGACGTAACCATTACACCATTCTTGCTCTTGGGAATTCCGGTGGTGGAACGAGAGATGAAACTGTTTCTTGAAAGATCGTTCTTCGTTACGGGAGAACATTTTTCTTGTTTGCTCGCGTGGATCAGATCGGTCGGATGTGTGCGGAAGAACGCGGGATTCTGACGCGCCGTGGGGTGTATGGTGGTGGGCTTTGTTCTGGAAAGATGGCAACAGTGTTTGCAGTCAGTTTCTCTTGGCATGCTTTTGAGAGAAACTCACCAGTGTGCGGAAGTATGATGAATGCCAAAGACCAGAAATTGTCTGCGATCATATGATGCCTCTAGTAATTTTATTGATTGAGCTGTTTGATGTTTGGGGCATAGTTTCATGGACACTTTACTGGGTCATATTTATGGGCATGCATATATATTGGTGGGGTAGACTATGTATCTAAATGGGTTGAGGCAATCCTGCAAAACCAATGACCACGGGTGGTGCTCAAATTTTGAAGGCAAACATCTTTTCAGTTTGAAATTTGCCAAAAGCTATTATTAGTGATGGGGTTCACACTTTTTATATGAGCACTTCCCGAAAAACTAAATGGTTTTGCATATGGTGTTAAACATAAAGTGGCTATCCTTACCATCGCCGAGCCAGGTGGTCAAGTGGAGCTTACTTGACGAGGAGAGATAAGACCATTATAATGAAAGTGGTAAACATGACAAAAAGATTGGTCCTGAAATTGCTTGATTCATTATGGCTCTGAGCGACTTCAGCGATTCTTGGGAATGTCCCGCACATAGTTTGGTCTATGGCGGAAGCATGCCGTCTTCAGTGGAAATAGAGTACAAAGCATGGTGGGCAATCAAAGAAGGCGAACATGGATTTAAGTGATGAGACTCAGATTCCTTGATCTCATTAGGTTGGAGGAACTCTAAATGGTACTGTGAACTTCGAAGATTGCAAAGGAATCGAAAAATGGCGTGATCAGATGGTAACTTGCAAGAATTTCAACAAGGGGGACCAAGTCTACTCACGACTCCAAACTCCACCTTTTTCCGGGAAAACTTAAATCGGATAAGGAATTGGACATTTATCATTCATCGAGGCGTACTGATAACCGATGGATTTGCACAACCCAAAGGATAATAGAGTTTCAAGGTCAATGGGCGAGTGAAGGCTGTATCTTTACCTGGCCTTACGAGCAAAGGAAGAGATTTCCTTGACCCTCCATGAAAATTCAACGGTACTGAGAGGGAGTGATCACTCCAATTTTTAGTTTAATTTTGTTACTTTAATTTTTTTTATTACATTTTTCGTTTTTATTATTATTTTCATTTTCTCTTGCACATTCTTATAAGTTTTTGGTATTCTGTTGTACGGGTGTTGCAGTAATCTTCCACCTCTTGTCTCACTCCTTTATCGAGGAATGGCAGGGCAGTAGGTACAGTTCGGGCCTCGGTGCGACCTTCCTCTCCACCCCATGCCTGAATGAGCTCTCCTCCAAGCGCAGTGTCTGCGTACCTGTTTCCCATTCCTAGCACTCACATTGCCTCCACGGGTTCTACGAGGAGGGCATGGGCAAGAGACCCGGGCGAGTCATCCATCTCGAGCTCACAGGAGCCCCAACCGTCGCATATCCAGGGGCCAACTGATGACCTTCCCCCGGACCTCTCACTTGCTTCTATCCAGCCCCCTTTGTTGCGGCCCTGATTATAGGCAATTCGGTTAACGTTACTAAAAGGTGCCTTTGCGAAATATATTATGATGTGCCAACTTTTCTTTGCGAGATCAGAGCCTGGGGGATTCCATGACGAGGGGTGCGGTGGTACTCCTGGAGGCTTTTATGACTCGCGCCCGGGTTTATCTACCCGAGGTGGTCATTGAGTTCTTCCATACCATGACATCGGAGAGTACCTCGTCCTCTTGTTATCCACTTCGATTGATGGTCGTGAGGGGACATAAGCCCGTGCGATATTGTGCATTCCATTTCCACTGCTCTCGGCCAACATGGCTAATTCTGGTGTGGCCACACCCCTCGTCTGGTGAGATGGTTAGGTGTTATATCCGTAGATGCTTGTTGGGTCTATTCTCTTAGGGCGACTTCCTCGAGCATGGCTGTGGGCCACACTCTTAGTCGCATCTTTTGGCTGACTGTTATGCGTGAAGAGGGTATCACCGGGCTCTTTACCGCATTTCTGAGGGTTATTGGTTCAGCCCTGCTGAGCTTTTGATGACATCTTTGTTCCACTTTGAGGACAAAGTTCACCGCCGAAACCTGACTCGAGCTGAAGCCATACCCCTCCTGTTCCCAAGGCTGCTTTGCCAAATATTAGAGCATTTGGGTTTTCCTGAGGAACCTCGATTGGAGCGCCGCCGAGCTTGCCAGGACATCCTTTCTATTGACAGGTGGCACGTACTTTGACCTCCCCGCTCGCCTCACGATCTGAGATGAGGCATAGCGGTGAAGCCATCAGCGAAGATACGAGCACCCTCGGTGCATCATCGGCGAGTTCAGTAACCACTCACCGAATCCCACATTGCCTCCGGCCCGCCGAAGGACTGGTAAATGTTTGCACCCCTGGCATATCATACATATGCGCTCGGGATTTTCTAAATCTTTTAGCGAGAGGATGGCATCTGAGCCACCGTCGCGCAATCGCCATCCTCGTGCGGTTGCGAGTCACACGGGCTGCCTCTATTCCATCGCTCGGTATCCGCTCGAGGCCTTTTCAACGTGACCAGCAGTTTTCCTCGGCGGCACCTCGGCGCCACGGATGAGATACCCATCCACGGCTACCAACGGAGAGTATCACTTCCTTCTTTAGTTTTCTGCTCCAGCCCCATTGAGGACAATGTGACATTCGATTGGGGGAGAGAGTGCGCGAAGAAGTGCAGTACATTATGTTTTTTTGCTATTTTGAAATGACCCGTTTTGTGTTTGTCGGTGGCTTTTTGACTTGTATGGGAAGGCTGTTGGTTGTTTTTGGCTTGAAACTATAGTAGTTTTTTTATATATACATACTATTTAGCTCACACTTACAGTTTTAAAATTTCACCCAATTTTTTTTGTGTGTTTTGCCTACTTGCAAGTTGGAAAATTGAATCTTTGTCTAATTCTATTGATGTTAGATTGATTCCATGCCTAGTTGAGTGGATGATTAATTGAATTCTTGTTGCTTTCGACCTTTTTCTTCCACCTCTAGCTAACCACACACGGTGCACATCAGGTTTCAACAATAGGCTGAAGAACTACCTAACCTCCTCAACTTTGCAAAACCTACCCTAGTTTCGTTGACTACCTTAAATAGGTTAAGGACCCCCATGAAAAGGAAGCCAATGTGTCTTCCCAAAATAAAAAGAAAAAGAAAAAGAAAAAGAAAAAGAAAGAGAAAAAGAAGAAAAATTGCAACGCTTTGCCTTGAAGGCAGAGCACGATCAGGGGTATATGGTAGAAAGCCTTTAAAGCCGAGTGCCCTAAACCTTCGGTTGGGAGTCGTAGGCTTAGTGTCGCTACGGGTGGATGGGTGGGTTTAGCAAGTTGTAAAGTCTTGGGTTTAAATCATTCGGTCAGGAATTGAAACACGAAGAGTTTGTGGTCGAAAGATCATATGACAGTGCCCTAAGCCTTAATTGGTTGGGAGTCATCGGTGGATCCTTGTTACATGGACTTTGGTAAGGTCGACTCCTTAGCATTGCACCCGTACAACACAAAAAGAATTGTGGAATAAGAGTGGGTCATGTTCTATTTAGGTTGGTTAGTGCAGGTGGAGCGTGTAGTTTGGTTAAGGGGGAGAGTGCGGTTGGTTTATTGTTGAGAGCTGATCAAACAAACACTTAGGTTTTGGTGGAAGCATCTGGTAGAGTCACCAAGAAGGAGGCTCTTTTGATACTTAAATATTTATGACATTCATTCTCTCAAGATGGTTATTGGGCAGGGTTTCAGTGATTCCCCCTGAGGGGTGAGCATTACTCGTCTACATACTTTTTAAAATACCATTTTTTGAGGACACATTTTTGTTATTATCTTGTTTGTTCTTTGTTTCCTTCTTTTATTTATTCTTCAGGAACTAGCAATGTGTAAGTTCAGGGGGTGTGATTAGTGCCCCAGTGCTATTTTGAACCTTATTTATTATAGGTTTGAGTGCTTTTTGTACTAATCATTTTGAGACAACTTTGATTACATTAAGGCCCATTATTATTCGTCAAATTTTGTGACTTTTTTATAGTTTTAATGCCAAATTTGTTGAATCTAACGAAACCGCAGGAATCAGGCAAATAGCTTTGCATATTAAAAATCGAGGAACAGAAACGAGGAAAAGCAGAGCTGAGAAGAGGAATGGAAAAAGAGCAGACGGGGAAAATTCTCTTTTGAGTTGCCAAAATCCTGGCGAAAATTGGCATTGGTGCCAATTTTGGCATTGGATTTTGGCGTTGGTGCCGATTTTGGATTTGGTGCCAATTTTGGCATTGGATTTTGGCATTGGTGCCAATTTTGGCATTGGATTTTGGTAGCATTGGATTTTGGCGTTGGTGCCAATTTTGGCCTTGGTGCCAGAACTGCGGCTTTGATACCCGACTTCGTATGCGAAATCCCTCTCCTCCTTGTTGACTTTTTGATTTTCTTTTCTCCTTTTTCCTTTTTTTACCCTCTTTGTTTAATGCTTTTTGAGGGCATAATGGTATTTTACCCTAAGAAAAACTCTATATAAGCTCCAATGTTTTGGGAGATTTGTAACTTTTTGGTGGTGAAAAAGCTTTGCTTTGTTAGGAAATCAAAAACCTGTAAGTTCCATTTTCCTTTCTTTTCTAGTTTTCATATTCTTTTCCTTTGCTTTTCATTTAGTTATTTTTCTTGGTTTTAATCATCCTTTGAGGATGGTTGGCTAAACCCCATCCTTGTGAAAGGAGGGCTTGGGGGTTGGGTTCATGAGAGGTAAAATGAAAGTGACTCTCATGTTTTTAAGGCAAGCATTCATGGATATTTATGGTTCTCATTTTGTTCAAATCCCTTTGGTATACCTTGGTTAACTTATATTTGGCAAGCTTTTAGGGCTCAGTGAATGCTTATTAGTAGATCCACTGATATTCATTAGTTGTCATTTATTAGTTAATGTAGGGTAGATTTTAGGAGATAGCTTTCCTTCTTGGGAACATTTATGTCTAATTAATGCTACATTTAAAAAGGGAAATTATTATGGTTCAATTTTAATAGCCAAATGAAGATCCGGTTCGAGAAATGACTATATGTAAATACTCCCCAACGAGGAAGGACACGAGGCCCTGTCGTTTGCTTTCGGATCTCGGCCGTGGCAGATGCTTGAGTTCTTTCATATTTCTTTTAGTTCGATTATTTTCGATCCACAATTATTTAAATCAAGCCCATTTTAACCAAACCTTAGATCCAAATTGCAATTCACCTTTTTAAGCCAAATACAAATCATTTACGAAGCCCATCTAGATTCTGACCCTGGAACCACTATCACTTAATAAAGCTTTGCTATGGTAGTAGGAGAATTTAGTTTTACAAATATTGTTGATTGAACACCTGCAGCGCGCGAATCGGGGACCTAAACGATTGATGGGGTTCAAGAAGAATGAGACTAAGTGAAAGCGTCACAGTACCTGCCGCAAGGCGCGAAATCGTTTAGTATGATTATTTGTTTAACCACTAAGAGTGAAGAATTTGTATTTGGCTAGGTGCGGGTGAAGACGACAATCGACCTAAGATTGGAATCTAAAGAGACAAAGGATCGATAAATCAGTTTGTTCTCTATTTGTTCTCTGACTCTATTCTTATTTCAAGTATTTTGGTAGTTTACCAAGTAACTATGAAATGAGTACATGAATGAGTATATGAAATGAGTACGTGAATGAGTATATGAAATAAGTACATAGATTGAGTATATCTTTGAAAAGATAATACGAAAGTGAATATGGAATTGAAATGTGACTGAATGAATATGAATGATAAATCGAATTGTAAACGAATCGGTCAATTCCTGACATCTTGAATTGAATGATATGCCGAATGAACCGCCTGACGGGATGCGCAATCGACATCAGATCACGAAAGAGCACCGTGTCGATGTCCCACTTGGAGGATGCACCGTCGACGTCGTCGCGATGGCGTATGGAATTTAAGTGATATCACATGTCGGGGTGCACCAAACGGCATCCGTCATGATGGGAGACCGAATTGTTAAATGTGTAGGCACATTACCGAATGATAATAAGGACAAGATTCATCAAACGGAATCGTTAGAAATGTGATTTGAATAGTCAAAGTAAAATAACCAACATTGACAAGTATAAATGGGATTTTATGTATATGCTTAAATCTCATAAATTGAATTGTGAATTGAATTATTGCATTGAAAATGCATGTTGTGATATGATAAATGATTTGTAAAATGAAAGCATGCGAAAATGAATAGCATGAGTATATGTTGATATAATAGGCATGGTTTGATGTTAAATGCATGTCAAGTTAAATTGAATATTGGAATAGAACTGTATAGAACCACTAAACATGAAAATGCTTGGCGTATAGTTTTATCTATCTTGGCAGTATCAGTAAACAAAAGGTAGGTAAGATCGAAGCATAGAGTCATAGAGAGAGTGCGACGTATAAGTATACCGAATCATTTGCATATCATTTCTTTTGAACACGTGGTATTTTGTAAACAAAAAGGTTAAACTCTGAACCTTGATTTTTGTATATCATTCTGAAAAGGCATGAATGCCTTCTTTGTAAATGTATTTTGTTAAATGTTTATGGGCCTACACAGTGCATTGAATTTGTAAATGATTATGGGCTTGCCCAACTAAAACCACCACTTAGAAATGACATAATAAAATGTTTTGATGAGATAAATGAAAACGTCGAGAAATGCTTAAAGACTCACAGTTCGGATTCCCCATTCGGGTCGGGTAGGGATTCGGGTCGAGATTAATTTTACGCACGAAAAGAAAACGAAAATAAAATGTAAATAAAAAGAAATTAGCAGGCGTCCGAGTTCGGTTCGGACCTTGATTGGGTTGGGCCAGGGCTCAAGGGGTCACTACATACTTGGTAGATGGTAAATTTCCAAGCGACCTAAAATAGGTGTCCAAGCTCAGAGTGAGGTTGGTAAGGTTCACCGTTCATCGGGGAACCCTTTATAAACGAGGCTTCTCTACGCCCATTCTTAAGTGCGTAGGAAAGGAAAGGCCTTGACTACATACTCGAGGAAGTACGAGGGGCATATGTGGCAACCACATCAGAGCTCGGACCTTGGCAGGAAAAACACTAAGGCAAGGGTACTACTGGCCCACAATGCTTTCGAGAGTAGCGGCAGGAAGCTGGTTAAAATGAAAGGCTTATTCAGGAGCATGCTAAGATATCATCTCCATTTGAGCCGCTAACGGCGATCCCTGAGCCTACGGCGCTCATGATAAGATTTAGACATGATGGAACCTCCTCTACCCATTGGAAGGGTGAAATGCAAATTTATCGTTGTGGTCGTGGACGCTATTTTGCAAATGGTAAAGCCGAGGAGCCTTGGCAGCGATCCGCGGAAGCGAAGTGCGCAACCGTCTGTGCTTTTATAATATGTAGATTTGGGATCGGGGTCTCTCGTAATACGTGATGGGAAACAATTCGACGATCTAAGTTTAGGGATTTACCGTGACTTGGGATCAAGAACTACTACTCGTCCCGGCTCATCCGCGATCAGTAAGAGCGAAGCGAGAAGTCACTATAAGGGTTTGTAAAAGGCGACGAAAACAAATTAGGAAGACCTAAAATGAAAATGGGTAGAGTACCTCCCCGAGGTATTATGGGCATGCAGAACTACGCGCAAGTCGATGACTCAAGAAACCTCGTTTGCTCTGGCCTTTGGCACTGAAGCAGGAGACTAAGTCGAGGTCGGAATAAAATCTTCAAGTATTGAACTAGCAAACATCGAACACAACGAGGAGGCTCTTCGCTTAAACCTGGATCTCATAGAAGAAAAACGCGAGCAAGTCCTGAAGTGTATGGAAGACTATCACGGGGAGGAACCAGCGAAATTATTATGACCCGAGGTCAAGCCCAGGAGTTACAAGCCAAGTGACCTAGTTATGAAAAAACTTCTGCCAGCAAGGAAGGACCCCTCACATGGGAAGTTGGGACCTAATTGGGAAGGGCCCTAAATCATATCTCGCATAATCCAACCTGGTAACTATGAGCTCCAAACGGAAGAAGGAAAAACCCTGCCCCACTCGCGACCTTTGAACATCTCAAACGATTCTACCGATGGGACCGGAACGTGATGCGTAATAAGGTCCACTATCCTGATTTCAAATAACACTCCATTTCCATTTTTTAAGTCTTTTGATGTTATGGTAGATCAAACAATAAGTTACAATTATAAAGCCAGAAGCACGACTCGAAGGGGCCGGGGTGGAAGAAGCACATAATTCACAAAGATTGTTCTTTATTCAAAGGAACTACAACTGAATACAAAATTTCATTACATAGAGGATTCTGACCACCCGAAGAATTACAAAATCACCCTTTGCATCTCAAAAATCACGGTTAAGCCGGAATTGTTCTTCCACGTTTAGCACCACGAAGGCAAAGCTGAAAAATCTCGAAAGGAAGAGGAAAGAGAAAGAAGAGAGAGTGCGAGAATGAAAAGGAAAAGGAAAAGGAAAGGAAAAGGAAAGGAAAGAGGAAAAGGAGAAGGAAAGGAGGGAAGAAGAAGAAGAGAGAAGAAAGAAGAAAACGGAGAGAGCGGTACTAAAAGTTTTTTCAAATTACCGCCCCTGCGGATCGTTCCCTAGCACGAGTTCCATCATTGGACATGACTAGGAACAACATAGCTCCACGGAGGAGGCGGGAAAAACACAGCTCCACTGGCGGTGAACCGCGGAACCAAGCGTCGGCTCACGATCACGGGCGGACTTCTGCTGATGATGACGAACCACGGCTGACTTCATCGTACATGGACTCCGTATGCCTAAAAGAGCGAAGGTTAGATAAGCACACGTCACAGAGGGTTGCTGTTATTTATAAAGGAAGCCCGGGGCACTTGGGAGTATCGCAATCGATTCCATTCTCCATAAATCCGCATTAAAGGTACGCATGCCTTTCCAAGAGAAGGAAGACAAAAAGGCCAAGTAGCCACGGAGCCATGTAGCTCAGGAGCCTAGTAGCTCAGTTTGTAGAGCCTAATAGCTCAAAAAGGCCAAGTAGTCACGGAGCCATGTAGCTAAGGAGCCTAGTAGCTGGTTGCGAGCAACGGCTCAAAAAGGCCCAACGTACGGAGCCATGTAGCTCGGGAACTGTAGCTGGTCCCTTAGCGTAACGTAAAATGGCGAGTAGCCGGGTATGTAGGCTGAGCCGTAGCTCGGTTCGTAGAGTGTAACAGCTGAGCAAAGTAGCCACGGGCCATGTAGCTCGAAACTGTCTTCGGTTTGCGCCAAGCAGCTCAAAGGCCCAGTAATACAGGCCTAGTAGCTGATTGCGAGTGTAGCATTTCAAGGCTAAGTAGCCATAGGCCGTATAGCTCGGGAAGCGCAGTAGCTCGGTTGCGGGCGTAACGAACAAAAAAGGCAGTGGCCACGGGCCCGAGTAGGCCGAAGTAGAGTAGCTCGGTTGCAAGCAACAGCTCGAAAAGCTAAGTAGCCATGGAGCCATGTTGCTCAGAAGCCCAATAGCTCAGTTTGCAGAGCTTAATAGCTCAAAAAGGCCAAGTAGCCACGGAGCCATGTATTTCGGGAGCTAGTGGCTCGGTTCTGAGCTTAACAACTCAGGCGGCGACCCGCGGAGCCATGTAGCTTAGGAGCCATGTAGCTCGGTTGTAGGGTCTTTTATCTCGAGGCCGTATGCGTAGCCATGTAGCTTAGGAGCCATGTAGCTTAGTTTGCAAAGCAACAGGATCAAAGGCCCGCGTGGCCACGGGCCATGTGGCTCGGGAGCCCGAAGCTCGGTTCGCGAGGCTTAATAGCTCAGACGGCGGCCATGGAGCCATGCACTCAGAAGCCCAACAGCTCAGATTGTGGAACATAACTACTCTAGGAAGACCTCGCGGCTTGAAACCAAGCAATTCAAATCAACGAAATAGGGAAAGGAGAGAAGGAATTAATCAATGAATCGTGGTATATCAACAAATAGTCAATACAAAAACTAAGGCTCGTGAGGATCTTGTGAAAAAAAAGAAAAGGAAAGAAAAAGAACCTACTTGATGTTGGGCTGACGCGGAAGTGGAAGAGTAAAGTTGAGCCCGAGTGACGAGAAGAAACGAGCCCGGAGGAACGAGTCGCCAAGCGAGGGCACGATCGGGGCCCTGAAAACTGTAGGCGCTGCATCGAGCCTCAGCCTCGGCCTCGGGCGGACCGCCTGACCTCCATCATCGAAGGTGGATGTTGAACTCCCGGGTTTAGCCCAGCTCGGGGCAGTTGAAGCGAGCACCGGAGGGCTTTGTGGTGCATGCCTCATCTTTGAGCTCGGCTATCACTTTTTGCCTTCGGTGGCCGAAGCCTCGCCTCATGAGTCCATTTGAAGCTACTTAGAGCTCCTCAGTCGGGCGATCCACAAAGTTACACGCTAGAGCTTCTTGGCGGGCCCGCTCCAAAGCAGCCATCTTGGCCCACAAGTCACCCTTGACGGCCTGCAACTCCTCTCTAGCCAGTCGCAGCTCATCTTCGGCGACCTTCACATCGTTCGAGGCTTCCTTTTCTTTATCCTCGGCCCGCGCCCTCATGCCGAAGCATCGCCCGAGTCGGACCTGTTCCTGAGTTCCTCGTCGGTTCCTTGGCCCGAGCTTAGCTAGCTCTCTAGGAGGTTAGGGAAGCAACCTTAGCCTGTAAGACTTCGCCAACTTGGCGGAGCCCTCGGTAAGGCTGACCCTCCTTGCCAAGCCTTTCGCATAAGTAGCCACCTAAAAAAAAAAAAAGAAAGATTATTATTTGAACTTAACGATGAGAAAAAAGATCGACAAAAGCATGGGCGTCTGAATGGGTTCACTGAAGAAGAAGCGGGAACTCCTTGAACAAGGCGCTAACCCTCCTGAGGTCGGAGTCGCGCAGGATGGAGGAAACAGCCCCGATGGCGAGCTTTGCATGAGAAAGCAAAGAATCCTCACCATGGCCTGGGACAGAGTGATTCTGTCACCTCATTGAGGCATTGGGAGGGGGGAGGCGGCGCCCAGCGATGTGGGACTCCCGGTGAGATGGGAGAACCTCCCGAGGGCTCATCCCCCCTTGAAGGGTCTCAGCCCCCAGGCTGGTGGACGAAGGCGAAGGATAGGCCCAGCGGCTGGGGCTTTGGCGGGAGCGAGCCTGGCCTATTGGAGGGTTTTGGTTTCACGCTCCTCTTCTATTGCTGATGCACTCCAGGGGACTGAAGCTCTCCCGGTGTGAAGCCATGATGGGGGCTTGAAGCGAAGGTGAGAGGTGGGACGAGGCTTCATGAAGGAGGGGAGGATCTCTGCAGAAAGGAGTCGGGCGGGCTCTTTGGGCAGATCCGGGAATATCAGGCTGATGAGCTCGGAGAGACCATAAGCTCGCGAGTGCACATAGCTTTGGCTTCCATCTCTTGTCCTCGGGTGTTGGATGGGACCAGTACAAAGGCCATGCTGACAACAATGTTAGAAATATCTATGACCTCGAGAAAACAAAGAAAATCAAAAGTGAAGGAGAGCTCCGTGGGTTCTGGGGGGTGCTCAGACGACTGACTTGTAGAGGTGTATATGGTCAAAAGATTGTACTCCATTATTATAAACAAAAAAGTATGGGTTCCACTTCAGACATGAAGAGGAAGGTCAGGGAAATGATCAACCATTATTTGGGCGCTGGAGATCTCAGAGGCGCAGCGACCTCGGCACACACAAAGTCTAAAAGCGGGCAATCAAAGACTTTTAGCCTTTATCCTAAGACTACGACCCACAAGAAACACCCCGGAAGTTAGGGAGAAGTGGGACTTGTGGATCTTCTGTTGGGACCGCGCCTCAAAGGATCTGGGAAGGGAGGGATGGAGTGCAGAGACAGTGAGCCTCAGAAAAACTGCATATCTTGTGCTCAGTTTTGGCCATTGGGTAATTGACCAGTTGAGACCTTGAGCCTGGACCAGCCATCTAGGAAGTGAGGGCTGAAAGTACAGGGCAAATAAGACCATATGGTACAAAGGTTTTGGCGGAAGGCTGGGCCACGACCTCGGCGTTACGTATGGAAGCCCTCGATATTCGAGCCACTGGGATACCGAATTTAGTTAATTTTCCCTTGCCATCAAGGAAAGGAAGCTCCACAAAGGGGGCAGCCCAGATGAACCACCAGCCCGAGTTGCCGTTCCCAGATTAGTCGACTCGAACTAGATGCCTTGCGGGATCCTCCTATGCATCAAGCAGAGGGCGACCGGAACCCATGGAGAGTGCAGGGGTTAGCCAGGAAGAAAAAGAAATCAAGGAAATCACGGAGACCCCCGACAGTGCGCCTTAGAACCTTGAGACTTGAAACCAAGACGGAGGAGAAGAAAAGAGCGTGCAGGGCGAAACAAGGCAGGGACAGGCCCCAGCGGATACTCCGGGGGACCAGAAAGCGGTCCACGAGGCACTAGTCGGACAGAAGCGAGGAAAAGGAGCTTGACTTGCGGGCGAAGAAGCTTCGAAATAGGGGAACAAAGTGCAAGCGGTGGGGGGGCGTTTTTAAGAGGCTAAGAGCCACATGAAATAAACACGAATCGAAGCTGACATATCCACCAGGCGTGAGACGGCGACAAAGCCACTAATCAAACCGCTTCTTGAGTAGCCACGTAGGTATCGGCTGATCCGAAGTGATACGGCCCTTACTGCGCGCTTAGTCAAAAGGCTGGGGGAGACAGCGTGGGGTTGGAAATAGCCAGGCGCGCGAGCCCCGAACCACAAGCCAATGGAGTAGGATTAAAATGGGCCTAGTACTGGCAATAGGCCCTTAGTGGTATCCTCAGTGAGGCCCAAACGAGGGCCCAACTCCCACTAAAAGGAGTTGTGACCCAGGAAATCCGTATTAGGGGAAAACACTCAATCTCCACTAATTAGAAAAGTAAGATATTTCCCAATTATTGCCCATAAATTATCCCTTATTAATCGGTTTACGATAAGAAAAGAAAATCTCCTACCTAGTAGGAGAAATATCGTATCACCCTCCAACAAGGAAACATACTATTCAGTGTCACCATCAAATTAGGAAAGTTATCATGATCATTCATTATAAATATCGGGCCATCCCATAAGTGAAAGATACGAAAACATACGCACGGAAAATTCATTCCCTAAGCAGTTGATATTCTCTTCCCCCAGAAAGAACTGACTTAGGCATCGGAGAGGCAACGAGCGAGCCCTCGTCGATCCTTTTTGTTTCTTGTTTTTGCAAAGAATTACGTGTCTGAGAGTTAAAGCGGGGCCAAGCCCGAAGCCAAAATTCAAAGCCACGCTCCGACCTAATTCAGATTGAAAAACATCATCAATATTATTTCGCAATGCATTAACTATTATTTTATAAATATGTATTGCTAACTAGTTTGAATTAATAAAATTATTTTCTTTAAAAAAAACATCAATATTATCTTTTTCTCAAAAAAAAAATTCAAGATTATTATTACTATTATTATGTTTTTTCTTATGAAGAAAAAGAGGAATTTTATTAAAGAACGTCCTCGTACAGAATATCAGCCATGAACGATGGAGGGGAAGAGACTCACACACCTCGATTAACTGACTATCTAGTACAAATCTTACTGAAAGTTTCTATTTGACAACACGTGGCTGATTACTGAAAGTTTCTAGTATAACCGAAGGGTGATGATTTTTATTTTTCTTGTGAAAGTATTGGCATGATTGTAACGTTTGAGATTTTGAATAGTAAAAAACCCAGGTTTCAGATACCCAAAATAAAACAAATGTTTTGGAACAAAACCAATTTTTGGCCAGTGATATCTCACCCTTAAAAGGAAATCTATTGATTTTCATTGAAATCGGGCTTTTGGATGCACATTAGGCCTACTCTCTTGTCAAGTCTTATAATTGGAATAGTAAAAGTAAATGCGTATGGAATAATTGGTTTTTGTTTTATTTTTTCGATTTTAGTTTGTTTTAGTGTTTAAGATTCATGTGATGATGGATTTTGAATTGAAATAATTAGTTCTTATTCATTTTTTAAAATTTATTTTTTTACTACTTTTATTTTATTATGAATTAATTATGTAAATGATGTCTCGACATATTTTTGTATTTAATGAAATGTGTGCCTGACCAATTAAAGTTGATTAAGATATTGATAAAAGTGATCGTGATAAACATTATTAGGAATTGGGATAATGGAATTACTTGTTTACGATGGGTGCCACTTTGACCCATATTTTTTGAGAGTTGAGCTAGGATAATGGTAAATACGTGTGAAGTCGAGGTGAGGGCTCGGCGTAGGGCAGGCGTATGAGCATTCAAGTAGGGATATGCATGGTTGCCAGATGTTCGTGGTTGCCATTGCATGAACACTTAGATGGGGGGTAACCCATGAAGGAAAATTCAACTACTAGGCATTACTCACCCCGTCGTGTGAAATAATTTCAGATACTAGAGGTACGCCGGGGGATGAAGCTCATCCGAGACCTTAGGAGAGAAGAGAAGGCCAGATTTGGCTTTATTATGTATTTTTGTGAAAATCTGGGTAGAAAACCCAGTTTTGTACTATGTAAAGAATAAGAGTTGTAATTAAACTCGTTTTTGTATAATAAATACATTTTGGCAAGTTTTCCAAGTTACAGTGGTCTTTGTGGTAATAAGGCAATTTTATGTTGATTTTATAGTATTCTGAACAAAAAAAAAAAAAAAAAATTAAGTGCAAGGGATCGAATGGGGTGGGCTACTACCCACGCATTTTAAATCTGGTGTTCGCGTTTGTAGTGGTGTCGACGAGGATGGGCCTGGCGTGCGACCGACGCTCCTGCACATGACAAGGACCGGCGCACACTTGCGGCGCGCGCGTGTGTGTCTGTTTTTCGAGGCTTTGTCTGATAGGCCTCCTTGGGTCTTTCTGTCGTGATGAGATTTTGCGTCGTGCGGGCCCACGGTTTGTTAGTCTCGACACGGTCTTGGGTGCGCCTTGGTCGGGCTTGTGGGCGGTGTCGATGTCAGCGCTCACCAGTAGCCTTCAGTGAGGAAAGGATTCGGTCGCGATAGGAGAGTTATGTTTACTGCAGAGAATTCTCTGTCGCGGCGGGAAACTACAATATTTTTAAGTAACTGACAGAGAAATCTGTGTGTGATCAGTTCAGAGGACAGTGTGGCAGGGTTTTCCTTCAATCACGATAGAGTGCGAACAGCTTCTGTGCAATGAGTTTCATGTGTCGCGACGAGTGAAATTTAGGAGGTCGAGGTGCCTTTTATACGACAGCGTATTGTGCTGCATGACAGTGCTATAAAAATGACTAGCCAGGGGTGAGGCGTCGAGAATAATGAACAACCAAGCAGTGGAAGGAAACTCAAAGTATGTTTAGAAAATAAAATCATCAAGGTAAGCTCTTCCCATCGCTAAGTAAAAGCATAACCAAGCATAGATTCCTCACTATTTGTAGGTTGTTTTAGACAACTATTCATTAAAGTTCTTGAGCAAACCTAAAATCTTCTCCCTTGATAAATTTGCACCCCTATGCTATATTTATTATTATATGAAGGTTTGTTCAAGTGAATTAAGAATAAACAAAATGCTCAATAAATCAGTGGCAGCATAATTAAACTAAGAAATCATAGTTATTTATGTAACTATATATACAATCCATATTTTAAATTATACTCTTTAAAGAATGGAATAAATATATTGAATAACTATTTTAATTAGTTAGCTTCCTAATAAATTTGATTTTATTACAAGATTCCCTAAAACATGACGTAAAAGTAAAATAATGGGAGTTGTCTTATCATGATAGGAAAAAACTATATAACAAAACCATCAATTAAAAATACAATTTCATATATCATTAATAAATTATACGGGAGTGCAGGAACTAAAATAAGACCGCATGAAAATCAAGCTAGATAATAACATTTCACTCCTAATATATTTTTGTTCCTAATATTCTTGATTTTTAATAAAATGAAAAATTATACTAGTACTTCAAACTAATTTCAACATGATGGTTGTGTTTATAACCCTTTCTCCAACCTTGGATGGGTTTGATTTATAACTTACAATTCTTTCTATTGTAAATGATCCAATTTGATATTCTAGACTACGTCAACTAGTGCCTTTCCTTTTCCCCATATTTTCTCATCAACTAAAGAAAAGCTAATAAAAAATTAACCTTAGGATCAGTGGCTAAGGCCTTGCATTTTCATTTGATGTCAGTTTCTAAAAAAAAACATATTAAAGAAAACATAATAAACCTTAATGTTCTGCTTTTTCAAATATATGCTTGTTTTGTAGCATGATTGAAAGCTTCCAATTTATCTAATAAAGACAATTGTTAACACCATTTTTAACTAATAAAAAATAAATAAATAGTGTAGAAAGTGAAAAAAAAAACTAAAGAAGATATCATTTCTTTTCACTTCTTATGACACCCCAAATCCGGGGGGTCTCGTTGACAACCCGTCAACCCGCAGAATTCCTGTGGATTTCGAGTGACCCTATGCCACATTGTTGTGTCCCATTTATCGGGATCCATATTCTCACAAAAAATTGGGCAAAGTCTCCTTTGTTCGGGGAGCTCTACCCAACATACAATCTGTATAACCATAACCCATCAAGGGTCTCAGCGAGTAGTAATGACCCGCGTAGGTCCATCATCCATATCCTAATATACAGCTATATCCACAACTACTTTCGTGGACACGGTTCTTTCGACACCACCTCGATACATCACTAAGGATCAGTATAATTCATTTAAATAAAAAATATGAAAGTAAATCGTAATTACGATGTGGGGTAGATCCGACCCTCTTACCATCGACTATTTAGACAATAGTCCCAAAACAATTTAATTACAATTTTTTTTTAATACAAAATACTTTTAACAAAAGTAATATCAAGGCCACACATCAGCCTCCTTCATAATCACGGCTTAGTCGAAGCGCCGTTTCCCTGTACACCCCCTGTACCTGAAAGGCGGTCCCACGACGGGGTGAGCAATGCCAGTAGAAAAATTTTCCTACAAGGGTTACTCCCCGCCTAAATGCATGTGCGCATAAAACATCAAATCATATTTATATAAATAATGCTATCCTATGGAATGTTGAATTATCATCATGAGATGAGCCACCACCAGAGTCACAGTGAGCTCTCACTGCAACCCAAATGTGAAAAACCATTCCTTGGTGTTTCCTCAATGACTTAACCACGGACAACCTCGAATTTTTAATTTATCCGTCCGTGTGTTTGGTAGGTAGCGAATTTCAAAGGTCTCACATGACCATGCCTTCCGACACTCACAAACTTACATTTGTCGAGCATATGTCTAGCGTGTGAAATTTTGGTCTTTCACCACTAGGGAGGGAGTCCACCCACATCTTGCCCTTTGAGCACACGTGATTTATTATTATTGTGTTGTTACATAACCATGAGTCTCGATTTTGGACGTTGTCCCATTTCGAGCTCACCACATTCACTCACCAAGAATGGTAACAACAAGCATTCATGCACTCACACCACTAGGGACGCGATGTGACCGTGCATAGAAATGCAATCATGCCTATTTCATATGTCATGCTACATGAATAATAAGAGCTACATGCAATATTTATAAATTCCGGATAATTATATTTCCTACATATAATTTCCAATCATCACAATTTCCATGTTAATACATCACGCAAACACATAGTAACATGATTTTTACACACGACATATTATTTATTTTTCCAACAATACACAACACATAAAATGGCCCAAATCTCGAACCCATATAAAATGTGGCACTGTCCTTCATGGTTCGTCACCATATCACACATGGTCAAACATATCCCATGAAACCCAAGATAAGATGATCCAGATTAAAACCGGTGGTCAACCAACCGATTAAACGAAACTGATCCCGGTACACTGAGTCTGACCGTGACTCATGACCGACTCGCCAGGTAAAACAGTCCCAATTAACGGATTATCCAAAAAATACCTGAGACTCACATCGCCTCACACTTGATCAATTTACGTCTTCACTACTTAAACCCAATATTTAACGGATGGTTTCGAGATGGCACAATCAGCCAGGAAAAATCCCACCCTCCCGCGGTTTCAGACAAAAACTCCAAGATCTGGCATCCAGCAGTTCCTCATGCGATGCACTCTACCTCTTGCCTGATCAAAACCTGTTTCACCACATTTTCTTCCCAGATACTCAGAGAGAAACTAAGTAACCTTCTTTACGATCTCTTTCCTTTCTCTCCCTTCTCCTGCCACACTGTCTCCTCCTCCTCCCTCTTTTCTTTTTTGACACTAAGCTTTTCTTTCTTGGTCATTTCTTTAATTTTTCTAAAATTTTAATATATATCACACAAGATCATCTCTATTCTGGCTGTCTGCTTCCTCAAAACAGAATTATTTTTCTGCCTCAATCAATCTTAAATTAACTGGCTCTCGCTCTATCTGAATGGGGTAAGAGCTGAGATTTCACAAAATTGTTCTCGCTCACACTATTACCTGTCACCAAAGTATTCAGAAAATATTTCTTTAATATCTCAGACTAATTTAAATATTTTAGGGGTCACTAGATTTCTCGCAAGACGTAATTTTTACAATGTAATTCGCTTCGCCATCCAAAATCTAGAGAATTTTCTAAGCTTCCTTGAACCATTATATCAATTTATTATTATTATTATCATTTTTCTATTTTTGAAAATTTATAATTTTCTCGGGTTTTACATTCTTTCCTCAATGCACTCGTCCCGAAACTACATATACTAGCACACATAAACACATGCATATGCAAAGTATTTATCTAATGTTAAAATATTAGACCACACCTTCATCCTCAAAATAGGAAAGGAGGGTGGTCAGATCGTGTCCCTCGCATCTCAAGTTGCCTTCTTCACTCCTCGGTGTTGCAACAACACTTTCACTAGCCTCACGGTCTTGTGTCACAAAACTTGATCCCGACTATCCAAGATACGTGCTGGTCCCTCCTAGAAGGTCCCATCTGTATCAATAATAATCCCTCCCCAATCCACTACGAGCCGGATCTCGGGAGTATACCGAGCACGGAGACGCGGGAACACCTCACGGACACCTAATAAACTCCTGCGGGTAGTTCTAACCTATATGCAATCAGGCTCCACTTCAGTACCTCAAAGGGCCCAATATACCTTGGCCCTAGCTTCCCTCGCTTGCCGAATCTGATCACTCATCTCTTAGGCATCACCTTCAAGAAGACATGATCACCCACCTCAAACTCTAGAGGTCGACATCGTCTGTTAGCGTAGCTCTTCTGCAAGCTTTGAGCCATAAGAAGGCGCTTCTGTATCAAACCCACCTTCTCCGAGGTGTCTCTAATCAGATCTGGACCAGTGATGGAACTCTCTCCCACCTCTGTCCAACAAATCGGGGATCGACATTGCCTCCCATATAAAGCCTCATAGGGTGCCATTTGTATACTCGCCTGATAATTGTTGTTGTAGGCGAATTCCAATAAGGGTGTGCTCCTCCTAGCTACCCTTAAGATCCAAGACACATGTTTGCAACATGTCCTCTAAAACCTGTATGGTCTTCTCCGACTGACCATCGGTCTGTGGATAAAAAAAAGGTGCTCATCATCCACTACGTCCCTATGGCCTTTTGGAAACTCTTCCAAAAGTGTGCCGTAATCTAGGATCCATGTCCTATACAATAGAGATTGACATTCCATGTAACCGGACAATCTCATAAATATACAACCGACAGAATTCATCCAGTGTGAAGGTCATCTGCACCACTAGAAAGTGTGCCGACTTAGTGAGCCGGTCCACTATAACCCATACGACATCATGCCTCCGCTGTGTCCGTGGCAAGTGGGTCACAAAATCCATTGTGACATGCTCCCACTTCCACTCTGCTACCTCCAAAGGCTGGAGTAGCCTTGCTGGCTTCTAGTGCTAAGCTTCTACTTGCTGACACGTGAGACATTGTTGAACAAAATCCCTAACGTGTCACTTCATTCCGCTGTAGTAATACTAGCAACAAAGATCACGATACATTTTCGCGGCACTGATGTTACGCGAATCGAGCAAAGGAATCCCGGAGGATCTCCTCTCGATTGGTCGACGGAACCACGAATTGCCCTCTATAACGAAGACTACCATTCACGCGGATGGCTCAAATTGGTCACTGGGTGACCTGATCGCAGACCGATCCCTGATGGATAATATCTCCATGTCCTACCCTTGGGACTTAATCACCCTGCTCAGTAAGGATGGCATAGCTACCAAACTCCCTAGTCCTCCCTGAGCCTGATCATTGTACTACAAAAATTAAATCGTCCCAGCGCCTCAAGTATTTGTGGCTACTCCCAAGAAGCTACATCAGCTAAGATTCTTCGTGTGGACTTCCGACAGCTGACACAAATTAATTACATTTGCCTCACTAGAATGATAATGCAAAGTGAAGTCATAATCCTCTAGATACTCCATCCATCTGCGTTGCCTCATGTTGAGGTCTCACTGTGTGAAGATATACCTCAAACTCTTGTGGTCTGAAAATACCTCAAACTACTCACCATACAACTAGTGGCGCCAAATCTTTAAGGCAAAGATAATGATCGCCAACTCCAGATCATGCGTAGGGTAATTCTGCTCATGATTCTTTAGCTGTCTGGAACCATAAGCCACAACCTCCTAATCGTGATCAAGACACATCCCATCATTCCTGGTGAGGCATCATAGTACACCGCGGTACCTTGTCCCTTCGCTTTGGGACTATCGATCAGAGCCGTAGTAAGCCTCTTTCACCCTTGAATGCCGCTAGTCATTCCACTCGACTTTGACCACTTTCCTAGTAAATGTAACCGGAGCGCCTCTCCAAGGCGAAGTGCTCGGTCTAATAAACCCTCAGCCCAACAATTCTTATAGTTGGACCTTGAGTTCCTGCAACTCAACCGGTGCCATCCTATGAGGAGTCATAGAAATGGGCGACGTACCAGGGTGTAACTCAATGATAAAGTCCACATCCCTGTGCGGAGGTAATCCCGGTAGCTCATACTCATACTCACAAACCACCCGAGGTAGACTCAAATCCCATCTCCCTTCATCTTGAAGGGTAAGGCTTGCTAGCCAACCCATCAATTTTCCACTCCATCTGGAGCCGTGCACGGTCTGGGGTAAAACATCACGCTTCTCCCTCTGAAATGTAACACAATAACATCCCGTGTGTAGGCGGTAACCCACCTACGATCACAATCAATGATGACTCTATGGGCCGTCAACTAATCCATCCTAAGGATGACATCGAACTCCGATATGTTCCTACGGTTTAATCATGAGTAGAATCCTCGAGATCCTCAACACCACAATCCCGCATATATGATCAATCCTTACCCTAGTCCCTAGAGGAGAACTCACATGTAACGACTCATCTAAGGTCTCCACCTCTAAGCCTAAAACATCCACACTAGATGCAACAACAAAAGAATGTGATGTACTGCATCAAACAAGATTTTACCCATAAAGTAGATAACAAAACATACTCCTATATCACCAACCGATCACCGGCTCACTGCTATGCGACGGTGTAGACACGCCCCTCGGGTCCTCGATGTCTCGCACCGGAACTCCCCCGTCCCGACCGACCCATGCCTTAGCCCATGTGGCCCATCTGCCCAATAGTAAGTGTTTCAGGCAAAGACATCGGGACCTACATCTGCCTCTCGACCCAGCGGCCGGGATAAGGGAGGAACAAACCACGTCTGCGCATGTCCCACTGATGATTGGAACTGTGATGTCCCATAATTCCGAGATCCCCCGCCCTCTATGGACAACTCGGCTTCATGTGCCTGCCAGCCGACGATAATTATTGCATGTCATCCGCTCTGGCCCGACTAAGCCCTAACTCCTAGCCTCGCTCGATAGCCGCGACCCCGTCCTTGAAATCCGTATGAAACAAAAGTCTTTTGCTTCTTCTTAGAGCTAGAAGAAGATTGATTCTCCTTCCTCTTAGCACTAGCATCCAGATCCTTTGACTACCCAAAACAATATTCGCCACCGGGCGAGCTGCAAACTCATCTATGTTTCTGGAAGTTCATTTCACATGCTATTTTGTGTGCATTTTATATCCATATTCATGTAAACTCATAAAATTTCCTCCAAACTTGGTTTTGTAGGATTATTGATGAAAAGCAAATGATTTGGCAAGAAATGAGCAATATATTTCCAAAAGAAGAGTGAACCGAGAGTCTCATAGCGCACCACTGGAAAGATGAATTTTTCTATACCATATGGAACAAAAAATGGTTCAAATTCCCTCATGGCTGCATTCTACATTCAAAGATCTTTCCAACGAGTACTACACGCTCCAACCGGAAGTTAAAACGGCGAAGTTATGGGCCCGGATAAGTCGAGAAGAAAACAGTTGTCGTCAGAGTATGTCGCGACCAGAGAGTATGTCGCGCTGCAGATAAGATGTCGCAGAGTATGTCGCCATTCGTAGTATGTCGCGACCAGAAACTTGGTCGCGATTTAAAATGCTAAGAGAAACCCGAAAGGCCGAAAATTGGAGTTTTTGACCTAATTTCAAGCCCATTTCACCCTAGACCATATATATACTTGTTTTTTAGGTAAAGAGGGGAAGGTAAAAGATCGAGAGCCTCTCTCATGGGGTTTCTCTAGACCGCCCATTTTCAATTTTCTCAGATTTGATTTGCTTTATCTTTATGTTTTAGAGCATATTTCTATCAAGAGATTTCTGTCAGATAATAGATTCAGATTTCACTAAGGTTCGCATAAAGATTGAAGCTAAGTAATCTGGATTTTCTCTCTCATGGGGTTTTCTCTCTCTAACCGCCAATTTTCTTAGTTTTTGTCGCAGATTTTATTTTTAATAGATCTTAGAGCGTATTTTATTTCTATTGGAAGAGATTTCTTGTCGTATCGTATATTCAATTTATTTACCGTCGAGGAGAAGATTCTAAGCTCAAATATGGATTTTTCTCTTCTTTTCTCTTGATTTCTTTTCATTTTCTTACTTTTGTTTGATTAGTGATGATTGGAATCTAAGAATGGAACATTAAACACCCTCTAGGGTCGGGGTTTAATTGCTGAACATTCAGACATGCTTTTCGCTTATTCAGGGTTTGAATACTCAATTTATATACTGGTACTGCTCTCATATATCGAAATTGTTCTAATATTAGTAGCTTATACCCAAAAAAGAGTCGTGATCTTTGCCTCCGATTCCAGAGGCCTTTTGAGTGACATGTAGATGGAGATTCCCGAGAGTAAAGAGCTGGTGAACTCAAAGTATGTTAGACTAATATCTTGGAACTAATGAACTCGAAAAATTACTTTGATAGATCACTAATTTTACTCATGGTGTGAGGATTAATTAGATGATGTATCAATTTAGTTGATCGAGGTTTCTCCTTTAGTCTAATGAAAGGATCTTGATCCCGTTAGCAAAGATCTAATCAAGGAGATAGAAAATTTTATTAGATTTGAAGGACGAGATACCACATTGAGAAGGCTTGCATTATCCTCGTCTATGGGGCAAGAATTCTTCAGTCCTAAGAAATGGTTGTAAGCACAGAAAAGAAAACAATCAAATCTTAAAGAATGCCAAATTTTACAAGTAGCTATTTAGACCCATTTGTCCTTAAAAGGAATATGGTGTGTTAGATAGTGAAATGTATGGTGTATGGAGAAATCCAAGCTTTACTACATTGCTCTTAGACAAATCTAGCATTGAACTCACAAATGGTGCGCTTTCAAGGAAATGCAAACTGTTTTGTAAGTAATTATCCTCATCCCTAGTGCCTCTCTTCATACCTTTTTGAATTAAGTAGTTGTTTTGCAAATTGTTTTTGTTTCAATTAAATTGATTTTATTCGACATCCTACTTGGTCGCCTAAATAGTGAAGAGCTCTTGTAATCGGGGTGATCAAATTCCAATTAGAGAACCTCCAATCCTCGTGGGTACGATATCCGGACTCCTAGAGTCCACTTTATTACTTGTATGACCCGTGCACTGCAGTAAAATGGGTCGAGGTCAGTACTATTTTCTATTTTAGCTTTAGTATACTTACTTTTGTTTCAAATCAGTTTTTGAGTATTTACCACATTCACTCCCTTGGCCATATTTTCACATATACATCATTTGGTCTCTTAACAAGTAGTTTGATGAGCTTAAAAGTCATCTATTTTCAGTCCATTTTTCTGATTTATTTTATTCTAAAAGGTCGATTGGCTTGCGTATATGGAATATTTCACCAACCGGGCCGGGTGCGCAGGGAATTCAAAAGAAAGCAGAAATCAAGAAAAGGAGCGTAATAGCCGAGCAAGACATGTAACTGGGTCAAGAAATTGCAAAGCAGGAGAGGCTAAAAAGCGATTAAAGGATTCGAGGTCGTGAAGCCTTCGTGAATCGAATACATATTGGGTTACAAACTACAAAGCTCCGGGCCGCAATGAAGCTTAATTTTGAAAATAAAATGAGATGGGCGTGAAAGAAACCTGCCAAAGTCAAGCAACCGTGAATCGATGAAGAAGACGATGTCGTCGCGACATCATTCGGGAGGTCGCGGCTTAATTAAACCCAAGATGTTGACAATGAAGTCGCTGACACTAAAAAGAAGTTGCTACGTAAGATAAACAATTGATCAACATTTAAGTCGCGATACAGATAATGTGACATCAACACCGACTAGAAGCGCCATGATATCACTTTGCAAAGACCGAGGCTCGGCATCATAAAATGGTCGCGACATCGCCATTAAAAAGAGGTCGCCAGCGCGATCAAGCCGCCGCCATCGCGACTAAAGGAGGTCAGCGCTACATCACCACGGCCGATAACATTGTGGCAAGAAGGTCGCGACAACACCGGTCATTGCGACATCACTGCAAGACTGAGGTCGCGCATCATTAAACAAATACTGGCAAACAAAAGCAAGGACCGGTTGTCATACAACAAAGTGATGTCGCCGGTTATCAAATACAAAGAGGTGAGGTCACGACGCCAAGAGGCCGCCGCGATATCGACGGAAAGAACGAGGTCGCTGATACAAGAGTAAGCCGCCGCGAAGATCAGCTTCACTTTCAGCGACATCGCGACTCAAACAAGGGCTTCGCAACAAAGACTGAGACAACAGGTTTTCCGCGCGATAAATGAGTAGATGTCGACATCAACAACCAACTGGGCCAGTTAACTGAAGTCCAAAAAGAGGTGTATCGAAATTAGGGCCCAACTTCTTAACTTATAATATGTAGTCAAGTATCAAGGAACGCAAATGGGCGACGGAAAGAGAGATCCGGTTGCCAAGGCTCCTGTATTTTAATTTTTTTTTTTTTTTTTTTAGATTAGTTCGTATTTTTGTTTTAAATTTGGATCTGAACGTTAGCTGTTAAAGTTTTAGCTGAATGCAGATTTATATTTCTTCAAATTACTGTCTCCGTTATTTGGAATTCCGCATAAAATTTTGGATTAACTACTAGCTTCTCATTACAAAGGGTTTCTTGATCAAGAAGCCAATGTATGGTGTAATCGTATTTAGAAACCCGCCTTCCATTGAAATGATTCTATCGGGCCGTAAATTATCTTCCCCGTTAGAATTTTATTCATCGACGATGAACTTCGCCAGAATCTTACTGGCCGGGTTTTGTTCGCTTTGTGGATTGATCCAATATCGTTGTCGCCTACCCATAAACGGATTGTCTCAGCTCGATTTCCGTGAGGCCCCTTCGAGACACAGTGGAAGGCATCTCGAGAGTAATGAGCAATTCGTGACTGCATATAACCCGCTTTATTGGTGATTTAATGTGTTTCGTGTGATTAAATTAATAAATCCTCTTTCACTCTGGAGACGAGAATGAGTGAACTATTTATCAATTTAAACATGCAGAGAGTTCGCCTCGATTCGAATAGTGAATTCAATCCCGTGTTAGCAAGGATCTAATCAAGGAAAGAATATTGCTCCTCGAATTTTGAGGACGAATCAAGATAGTGTAAATCCAGGCAATGACTAAAGGTTAGAGCTCAAGCTTAAGCCAGTCAGGGGTATGAAGTATCAAAAAGAAAAATACTAAGAACAAAGCTTAATGCTGTATTGAAGGGTAGTTATCTAACCCATCGCCTTCGAAAGAAATGTACCAAGGTTAGATAATGAATAGTGGAGTTCGAGAGATCCAGCCAGACTTATGGTCTCTTCGGACTAGTTTTAAATCAGGGTTCATGAAGCAAAATTACGTTGAAACTGTAAGGAATTGATGTTTCACAATAGATTTATTTTCAATAGCTCTTTGGTGCTTAATCGTTCAATTTAAATTTATTATTTTATTATTTCATATTCAATTCATTTGTTATTAATTCAATTTTTGAATTTTCTTACTATTTAAGGCTTTCAAATCATTCAAATTGTCTATCATAGTCCAAATAGTATAACTCGAGTAGTCAGGGTAGTTGATTGAAAATTCTCGAGATTCCTGCGGGATCGATATCCTGGACTAAACTCACTTATTACTTGTTCAATTGGCACTTGGGTGTAATCATGGATAAAAAACAGAAGAAATTTATCCAAATTAAGGAAACCATTTTTAATCGCAAGATACTTGTAGCTGAAAGTACACACAATAAAAGTTTGCTGCATTACCGCCGGGATTGCACAATAGTCCTTGGTAATCATACAAAATTTTGTTTATGTCTTTTCGTCCAAATGAACAAGTTGATGTGCCCAAAGCTCGAGCACACACCATTGCATGTCCGCCTGTCCGATCAGAAGCCCCAACTCCTGGGCCTCGCCCGATAGCCGCAACCCCGTCCTTGAAATCCGTATGAAACAAAAGTCTGGCTTCTTCGTAGAGAGAGCCAGCTGTGCCATTGATTCTCCTTCCTCTTAGCACTAGCGCCCAGATCCTTTTCAATTAGCCTAAACAATGACCCGCCACCATCTGGGTCTCCTCCTTCCTGAGGTTCTGGCATCATATGCCTCGAACTCGAGGTTACTCGACAACAAACCCCCCCCTATCCTTGTTCCTAATCCGCACCAAACAGGCGATGGTGGTAAGTAACTACACTGCTTGCATAAGTGGTAGCAACAGAACAACAATAAATTTCTATGGAGGTCTATTAGCTCCAGTGCCGTGGTCGCGGTTATTACTTTGCCCACCACCCCAAATGGGCCCCTTCCTCTTCTCACCCATCTACACGTGTCGATAGCAATAGAGTTCTCAAATCTCTCTATCTCAAGCCTAACTAGTAGCAAAGTAATATGCCAACCACTAATAGATTCCTAACATCATGAACTACTAATCGCTCATCCCTTTTCCCAAGGGTGCATAATGCCGCTAACTAATACACACGGCTCCCTAACTATCATGTTCATTTTGTTATCTCGAACCCTAAGGTTATGTTTAACCCTGGGCGGTTCCATATACAATCCACCATGTATATTATTCACACAAATCACCACATATATCACACAGCATGTTAAGCACAAAACACTTAACACACAACAATGCATGATCTAGACCCAAGGTATTCGTATACCTAATTTCTATTACCAAGATGTGCTTATTTCAGGAATTACTTGTGGATACCCACATTCGAGCTCCCTAGGTAATTGTTTACCTAAGCTCGACACTAAGCCGCGGACACCCCAACCGGGTCCCAAGCACAACCTATCAACCTCGCAATTCCCCGTGGGATTTCAAAACATCTGGCTACCACACTATTGTGCTGTCCCATTTATCGATCCATATTTTCATTAAAATCCGCAGTCTCCTTTGTTCAGGGAGCCTCTACCCAACATACAACTTGTATAACCATAACCCATCCAGGGTCTCAACAAAATTATTAATGACCACACACAGTCCATCTGTCTATATCCCCAATATACAACTATATCACAACTACTCGTGGACACCGAGTTACTTGGCACCACCTCAATACATCCCTTTACCGGGATCCATTCATTCACATTTAAATCTAAAATATGAAAGTAAATAACTTAATTACAACATGTAAGAGTCCCGATCACCGAATTCTCTTACCATAATTACACATACCCGACTAGCTTAGACAATAGTCCCAAAATAATTTACCATAATTTTTTTATACAAAATACTTTTTTACAAAAGTAATATCATACACACTCCGCCCCTTCATAATCACAATTTCTGGCCAAGAGCGCCGTTTCCCTGTACACCCCCTATACGTAAAAGGGGGTCCCACGATGGGGTGAGCAATACCCAATAGAAAAATTTTCCTATAAGGGCTACTCCCTGCCTAAATGCACATGCAATGACATACATAAAAAATCAAATCATATTCCATATAAATAATACAATTCTATATGGAATGTTCCGTGTCATTGAGATGAGCCCACAACCCGAGTCCCGACTGACTCCCTCACACGTACAACCCCAAGTGTGAAAAACCAGTCATTGGTGTTTTACTCAATGACTTTAACCATTGGACAACCCTCCAATTTTAATTTATCTAATCCCATGTGTTTTCGTGGGTGGCGAAGTTCCGGGGTCTCACCGCAGTTTTCGCACGCCTTCCGACACTTTTGCAAACTTACATCGCCGAATGCATATGTCTAATCGAGAATAAAATTGGTCTTTGGATTATCAAAGCATTTAGAACTATTTATTGTAGTTTTGAAGATTTTTGTGTATTTAATTATGCATAACCCGATTTGCACATTAAGGTCCCTACTATTTTATCGACGCATTTTATGGCAAATTTTGCGCTTGCTAGCTAATTAAGTTTAAATTGTTGAGTCGATCCAAGCACGGCAAATTCTAGTCAAACTCAGCATTTCAAATCAAAGATCGAAGGAAAGAAAGGCAAAATGTGTGAAGAAACACCACCGCAGAAAGCTTCTCTCCGCGAGCACCGTATTAATAAACTCTCCAAAGACTGCGGCATCCTCGCAGCCTGCTCTCCCGCATTTCACGACTTTTGCTTTTACACACTGGTTTTTCCTACCCTTGTTTTATCCACTTATGTTTGGATTGAATGTACTTCACTTGGTTTGTAAGGCTACATAGTTTCATTTTGATAATCGCTGCTGACGAATTTTTTGGCTGTAACAAAATTGTGGCCCGTTCTCCTGCCGGCTTTCTCTCTGCCATTTTATCTCCTTCGTTACCAAAACACCATCCAAGGATGGCCAACTCGATGGATGAGCGGGCAAAACCTCTCTCCTTGAAGAGGAAGGCCACTCGCAAACGATCTTAAGGTAACCTCTTAGTTCACCCAAGCCACGCAGCAGATTTTTCCATTTTTGGTTCAAATTTGCAACCCTAGGTTTAAAGCTGACACCCCTCTTTCGCTAATACTGCAAGCTTTTTAGTGGTTCAAAGGTATTCTGAAGATTAGATACACCGATATCCATTAGTTGCCTTTACGAGCCATTGGAGAGGTGGGGTTAAGGGTCGATTTCAACTTTTAGGTTAAAATCTCTTAAGCATGCTTTTCCTAATGTGTATTTGGCAAGCTTTTTAGGTTCAATGATATTTCAATTAGATTCACTGATGCCTAATTAGTTGTCTCTATTAGTTATTGAAGGTAGGTTTTTGAGACATGTTTTCACCGAAGGAACCATAAATAAGCAACAAATGCTTTCTATCAAAAGGAAAATTATTAGGTTTAGTTTTCAGTTAATGAAGATCCTGGCTCGGGGGAGATGACTATATGTCATCCTCCTAACGCGAGGAAAACCCTGAACCCGCTACTCCTAGGGAACCCTAAACTCCCGCAGCCTAAATCCATTCAAGGAGTTCTATTTACATTTTCTTTATTTAAATTTCGCCTTGCCAACCACCACTCCACTCGTTTTATCACCACCTAAAATCCAAATTTAATTCACCATTTTTGACTTCACTCAAATCATTTGTACGAAGAAAACCCATCCTCGTGTTCGACCCTAGACCACTATACTGCAGTAGCTTGACTACGGCAGTAGGAGGAATATAGGATATAAATTTTGTTGATTCCGGATCACCCTACCGTGGTACCTAATCGCCTTCACCCCGGGGGGGGGCTGGGATCTCGCCTCATCTTGTTTCCGTTCTAAACACACATGATTTATTATTGCCACAAAGACACAACCGTGAGTCTTCGCCTGACGTGGTCCCATTTCCGAGCTCACCACACATTCACCAAAAATTGTGAATAACAATACCATGCACCCACACTCGACTCGGCGCGATGTGACCGTGCATATGAAATGCAATCATGTCATTTCATGCGATGTCATGCTATATGCACAATAAGAGCTACATGCAATATTTATAAATTCCGGATAATTATATTTCTTACATATAATTTCCGTCATCATCATAATTTCAGAAGACATCACGCAAGCACAGTGAGTTAACATGATTTTTACACACAATAGCATATTATTTATTTTTTTCCAACAATACACAACACACAAAATGACCCAAATCTTAAACCCATATAAACAGTAAGGCACCTTCGTTGTCCTTTTCATGATTCGTCACCACCATTATGATACCAAAACACACCACAAAACCCAAAGATATTAGTCCCGAGATTAAAACCAAACTTTAACCCAATCCTGGACTACCCATAACCATTCCCAAAAATTTCCAATATTCACCCTCGTAATTTTGTCCGGATCATCTCTAAAAATGTACTCTGAAAATTCTCAAATTTCTTGAATGTCCGAAAACAAATTCCTAAAATTCCTAAAATTTCACACTCAAATCCCAAAATTTTGGGACTGAATTTACGACTCACAACTCTAAGAAAACCCCAAGCCATTAAACGACCTTTTGTGCCAGAAATAACCCAAGTGAAAATTCTACCTTAGGAGCCTACGAAACCCAAGATTTGGTACCCACGCATAGCTCTCGATGCGTGGATGAACTTTTCCTCTTGCTCCGACGAAAACTGTCAGTCAATCTTCGTAGATCTTAGAGAGAAGCAAAAAATCCTTTTTCCCTTTTTTCTCTCTCTTCTCTCGCACACTGCCTCCCGTATCCTCCTCCTCCTTTTTTTGACTTTGTTTTTTCTTTTTATCCTTTTTTTTTAATTTTGATACATGGCGCAATGTCCATCTGTCATTCGGGTCCATTTCTACCCCGAAACAATTTATTACTTTTCTGTTCAATTTAGTTTAAATGAACTTAGCTCAAGCCATTTCCTGACTTATGATATTTTCATAAAAATCTCCTCCCTGGAGTCACTAATGACTTATCACTCATAAAATCATAAAAAGATTTCGACTCCGTCTCACTGACGAAACGCTTCGGGTCATTAGATTTCATGAGAGATGAATTTAACTTGACAAATTGCCATTATTCGAGATCTAGAGAATTTTCTAGGCTTCCTTGAACCATTATGACAATTTTTTATTTATTTATTTATTTATTATTATTATTATTATTATTATTATTATTATTATTATTATCATTTTTCCAAATTTGAAAATTTCTAATTTTCTCGAGTTTTACACTTCTCTTTTCCATATACTTTGAGAGAACAACAGAGGCTAATAAAAAGAATCTTCAACCAAAATCTTTTCTTTTTACTCAATATCATTTCCTTTTTTATACTTTGTTTTCCTTTTTTTTTTTTTTTATGACGAATACAAATCTTTTAGAAAAAATTCTGAAGTTTTCTTAAATATTTTTTATACTTTGTTTCCATTTCCTTTTTGCTGACCAATACAAATATTTTAGAAAAGATATTGAAGTTTTCTTTATTTGAGATGGTAGTGCATCACCATATCAACCCTGCATAAAATAACAAAAGATCTGTTATTTATCCATTTTTTCTTTAAACTTTAAAGAGATTTAACCATTCCTAACATGGATTTTGGAATAGATCTGAATCATGATCCTAATAGTTTCATAAAAAACAACAAATTCTTAATAAAGAGAGAGACTACCGAAGTAGTGTCTACTGATCATGGTCCTCGATGGATGAATCCAAGGGATTAGAGCTTCATAGTCCAAGGTATTTTTGAAAGATGTACAAAAAATCTACTTTGTCACTTCATATCAAGAGAATGAGGTAGAATCAGAAGTTCTTACAAAGAAAATGTCACCTTGAATGATCTTGAAGCCTTCGACAATAACTTACATCGCTCATGCTTGGCTTTGGCCATGGTGGAGTTCATTTGAAAGTGTTGGGGCTGGCTTCTTGGTGGCAAATTTCTTGGTGAGGAAAGAGGTAAGTTAGGTTTCCTAATGGTGGATTTCACGGGGAGGAAGGAGGTAACAGCTGTAAAACCCGAGAAAATTAGAAATTTTCAGGAAAATAGCAAATAATAATAATAATAATAAATTGTCATAATGGTTCAGGGAAGCCTAGAAAATTCTCTAGATATCGAATGACGAAACGGACTGCGCTGCTAAATTCGTCTTGCAAAATCTATTGACCTAGAAAAATTTTGTCGAATTCTGAGATAATTGGAATTTTTTTACAAGTTTCTAAGTGATAGGTCACCAGTGACTTATGGGACGAGATTTTTACGAAAATCTTAGAAGTCAGGAAATAGCTTGAGCTAAGTTCATTTAAAATAAATTGAACTGAAAATAAATAAATTGTTTCGTGCGTAAACACTAATAATGCACACACAAATGAAAAAAAGATAAAAAAAAAGAAATAAAAAGAAAAGCAAAAGGGGGAGACGGGAGAGGAGCGTGAGAGCGAGAGGAGAGAGAGAGAGATTTTTTTTTCTTTTCTTCACTTCTTTCTAAGATCTACGGAAATCAGACCGTAGGCTCTTCGGGTCACAAAGGAAAAGTCGATCCATCGCATCGCGAGAGCCACGAGATGGGCAACAAAATCTTGGAGTTTCGTCAAACTCCACGAGGTAGGGAATTTTCCTACTTAGGTTATTTCTAACCTAAAGGTCATTTAATGGCTTGGGATTTGCTTAGAGGCTGTGAGGCCATAAATTTTAGTCCCAAATTTTTTGGACAGAGTGTAGGAATTTTTAGGAATTTTTAGGACTATTTTCGGACAATCCAAACAGGATTTTCTGAATCAAGCTGCGCAGCTCCGGCATCGGGTCAGGGTTTGATGGATCTCGATGACCGATGTCTCGTCGTGGTGTGTTTTAGTATCATAAGAATTCTAAGTGGGATTCCAATCGTGAAGGGACTAAGAGGTACTGCTTATGTGGGTCCCGAGATTTAGCCCATTTTGTGCGTTATTGCTGTAAAATATTAAATAACATGTTGTGGTAAAAATCATGTTAATATGTGCTTGCGTGATGTATTAACATGGAAATGGTGATAAATGGAAATTATATGTAGAAAATATAATTATCCGAGATTTATAAATGTTTCATGTAGCTCTTATTGTGCATGTAACATGACATAACATGAAATGACATATTTGCATTTCATATGCACGGTCACATCGCGTCAAGTCGGGCATGGGTGCATGGTATTGTTATTCACCATTCTTGGCGAATGTGTGGTGAGCTTGGAAATGGGACCACGTCCAAAATCGAGACTCACGGCCAGATAAAACAATATATATAAATCACGTGCAGATTTGGTGTAGCAAGATGGGTGTATCCCCTCACAGTGGTGAAAGACCCAAATTTATATGGTTTGCATACATAAACCGCCGTTGAAAGCTCAGAAAAATGTCGATCAGCGCAAGTATGACGCCCCGGCGGTGAGAACTCTAAATCAGCCCACAAATGAATAACACATGGGATTTGATAAATTAAAATTGGAGGGTTGTCCAATGGTTAAAGTCATTGGGTGAAATACCAATGACTGGTTTTTCACACTTGGCGTCAGAAAGGAGGAGTCACGGATCAGTGTCATGGCATGAAGAGCCTTATCTCATGCATGACACCTTAACATTGAAAATAGGATTACATTATTTATATGGAATATGGTTTGATGTTTAAAATTTTATTTCATGTGCATTTAAAGGTGAGCCATTGGTAGAGAATTTTTCATCGAAAGCATCGCTTCTCACCTCACATAGACCCCTTTTAGGTACAGTGCAGATACAGGAGACTCGCGCCTCCGCTGGGTCGTGATCGTGTGAAGAAGGCCGACATGTGACCTTGACAATACTTTTATAAGAAGTATTTTATGTAAAAAGAATTGTAATTAAATCTTTTGGACTATTGTATAAATAATTGGGTATGTAATTATGGTAAGAGGGCCGTGATCGGACTCTTATGGACTGTAATTAAGCGTTTTATTTTCATATTTTAGATTTAAATGTGAATGAATGAGTCTCGGTAAAGGGATGTATATTAGAGATATGGACAGATGGACCCTATGAGGTTAATACTACTCGCTGGTATCTTAGACGGTTATGATTATATTGTTATATCGGGGTTGTATGTTCCTAGAGCCTCCCAACAAAGGAGACTCTGACCGATTTTTGTAAAAATATGGATCCCGATAAACGGGACACAAAAGTGTGGTATCGGGTCACCCGAAATCCACAAGAATTCCGCTGACCGACCAAGTTGTCAACGGACCTCCGATTAGGTGTGTCACAAATTCCTTGGTATTAGAGCTTGCTAACGACACGGAGCTCTGCAGGTAGGTATCCACGAAAGGCTGGTATTGGATTGTCATAACTGAGCATCTAGAGTTAGGTGTACAAATACCTAGGATTAGTGGGCATGGGTGTAGAACACGACATTGTGTGAATTGATTGCTTTGGTGTTCTAATATGTTCCACGAGAGATGTATTGTGGTTGTGTGAATATATGCATGATAGAATGTGTATAGAAATTGAAGAACACTAGGGTTAGCAAACGTAACCGTAGGGGTTCGAAAAATGAATAAGCATGATTACGTAGGAATGGTTATTTATTAGTGTTTGGCATTATGCACCACTAATGTGATTAATGAAAAGAGAGAATCTCAAATTTCTATTTTAACTTATGTATGTAAGTCTGGAGGTGCCAATCATAGAGGTCGTCTTACATTTGGCAAAAGAAATTCTAATTAATATCACCGGATTTGACTAGTAGGCCTTTATACGGCCATGGTGTTGTAACTATCGCATTAAGCCAGCTAGTACTGGGGCCAAGTAACCTCCAACGGTTTATAGCTCATCATCCTCCGACATTCACCGGGGGACGGGATCCAATGGTAGCTGATCATTAGTTTCGATAGGTGGAGAGGATTTTGGAGGCTATGGAGATCACCTCCGATGCTACGAGGATTAGGCTAGCCACATATCGGCTAGAGGGTGAGTCCCAAATATGGTGGGATTGGGTTAGAGTCTCGAGGGATCCTGAGACGATGACATGGGGAGAGTTAAAAGAGCTCTTTCATGGTAAGTTTTACCAAGATCGCCAGACATGCTAAGGCTCCTGAGTTCCTTGAGTTGAAGCAAGAGATACACTTTGCTTGAGTATAGCCAAGTTCACCGAGTCAGTAATTATTTCGAGGATGACTATGTGGGCCAAAGCTATGGCCAAGGTACGGAATTCGAGGATGGCCTCGAAGTTGTCCATCGTAAGTAAAGATTGCAGTGATTTCCTCCTATTGAAGACACGGACTCCATGGCTCCGACGACTATGGCCATAGAGAGAAATAGATGACGCACGTACATTCTGGCCGCGGGTCTCTAGTAGGAGTTAAAATGTTGAGTCACTTTTCCTCTAGCTCTGAGCAGCTAGAGAGACTGCTCCACAAGGCATTCGCATCAAGTCGCGACTATTGTGACCCAAGGCTAGGGTAGGGATGCCAAACAGCAGCAGGCGTGATGATATAACATTTATTACAACATACAGAGGCATGATCGTTCACGGAGAGAGATCGGCGATTACGGACATCGCATCGCCGGGCCGGCACATTCACTCCCCCACACGCAACGAGAACCCGCCACCATAAGAGCACCACGCAGTTAACCTTCTGAAGATGGGCAGCCGTAGGGCCAAATTATGGGTCGAGGTCGCACGTAATTCACGTGCCAGACTTCTCGGGACCCACGGCATGTCTACGCCATTGCATACGTGCTATGGTGACGCATCAGCCGATATGAAAGGCACGTTTACCCGCACTTGTTGACTAGAATATTGTTAAAAATAGGGATGCATCCTATTCTCATTACTCACAGATCTTCAGGCGACAGATTTGATCGGAGGTCGAGACCCCGAGAAATGTAGTTGTTTGGAAATTCTCCCTAGGAACTAAAGTAGGGCCGACCGTATTAATTCTGGATTTGTGGAGTGAGAGATCTCGCTCCTACTCACGTGGACTAGAGAATCATGAATAGATCTCGAGGTTGATGTCATCATTGGGATTTTGATCGATTGACTCCGCACACTAGGGTCAGTCATAATGGTGAGGATTAAATGAGAGTTATTACCAACACATGTGATTAACATTGGGTATATGATTACTCGAATTTCCTCTTGACCTAAATTCTTTTAAGGGGGAAGAATAAACCCGAAAATTACAAATTTTCAGGAAAATAGCAAATAATAATAATAATAATAAATTTTCATAATGGTTTAGGGAAGCCTAGAAAATTCTCTAGGTCTCGGATAATGAAATGGACTACGCCGCTTAAATTCCTCGTCTCACGAAATCTGGGCTGATGCGTAAAAATTTTGGCCAAATTTCCTATTAATCGGAATTTTTATGAGTTTCTCGAAAGTGATAGGTCACAAGAATTCAAGGATCTAGATTTTTACGAAAATCTCAAAAGTCAAGAAATGGCTTGAGCTAAGTTCATTTAAAATAAATTGAACTGAAAATAAATAAATTATTTCGGGGCAGAAATGGACCCGAATAACAGATGGACAAATGAAAAAAAGAAAGAAATAAAAAGAAAAGCAAAAGGGGGAGACGGGAGAGGAGCGTGAGAGTGAGATGAGAGAAAGAGAGATTTTTTTTTTCTTTTCTTCACTTCTCTTTAAGATCTACGGAAATCGGACCGTAGGTTTTCATCGGAGCAAAAGGCAAAGTCGATTCATGCATCGAGAGCTATGCGTGGGTATCAAAATCTTGGAGTTTTGTCAAACTCCACAAGGTAAGGAATTTTCCTACTTAGGTTATTTATAGCCTAAAGGCCATTTAATGGCTTGGGATATTCTTAGAGGCCGTGAGAGGCTGTAAATTTCAAATTTAAATTTTTCGATCGAGTGTAGAAATTTTAGGAATTTTCGAGATCAAGTTTCTGATAGTCCGGGTTGAATTTCAGGATTGTTTTCGGACGTTTGGGTTGAAATTTCGAGATTGTTTTTGAAAAATCCAGACATGATTTTCGGAATTGTTTTCGGGCAGTCCAAGTGTGACGCCCTAAATTTTCGGGGGTCTCGTTGACCACCGTCAACCTGCAGAAACCCGTGTGTCTTATATCATGAGACCCATACATGAGTAAAATGGCCACGTTGGGCCCATACATCCATACTCACCAAAATATAATCAACTATATTACAATAGTTTCAAGAGTTAATTACACTCTTATAAAAACATGTATAAATCAAAATGTTTTGCACATGTTTTACAAAAATATATAAACAAAGCCACATGTCGGCTTTCTTCTCGTGCAAGCGGTCTCTCTAGGCGAAAGTGTCGCCTCCCCTCGAATACTCCTTGTACCTGAAAAGGGGATCCCACGATGAGGTGAGCAATGCCTAGTAGTAATAACATCCTACGAGGGTTACTCCCCACCTAAGTGCTCATGCAATGGAAAACACACACATTCAAGTGAATTCATGATTCCTACTCGAATGTCTACATGCCCAATCCCATGGCTCGAGTCCTCACCGACTCCCTCACACATGCTTATGCCATGTATGAAAATCGTTTCCAAACAAAAATATTTGTTTTATTTGTGGGCAACCCTTCGATATAAATACATTGGACAATCCTCCGTGTGAATTTTGTCGGATAACTCCTCCGAAACAATTCATGGCTCCTCCGACGTGAATTGCTGGACGATTTCCTAACAGACAATTCTTCTCGCATAACTTTCCTCGATATAATTTTATTGTTTTGGACAACCCTCCGATTTATTTCATGTCATGCACTCACACCTACAGTCTAGGGTGCCCCAGTGCATATGAAAGGCAATATGCCATTTCCGTACAATACATGTTAATATATATCAAGCATGCATATATTAACAAAATTTACACACAACAACATGTTATTCAAACATAGCAATAACACAAATTAGCTCACATGGGCTAATAAATAATATGGCAATCCATCTTGGAACTACTCAAAGAATCACATAAACAACACACAACGTCACTTGAACAACCCAACACTTAGTCTCGGGACTGTCAAGAACACTCTAGGGATTTTCACCACTTAGTCCCAATTTTTGGAACTGAATGAACGAGCATTTAGGCCTCAACATCCCAACTATTCAACAAGGTCCTTAAACAAGGACTAAACCAAGTAAGAGAAAACCTCACTCCCCGAGTCACAAAACTCCACAACATCTGCACTCCACAAGTAGCTCGTAGGGATCAACTTTGCCTCTTGTCTGGCCGGGATTCGACTGTCCTATCGCTGGAAAATCTAGAGAGAAGTGAGAACTCAATACACTCTAAAAACTCTATTTCCTCTCTTCTGGGCTCCCTCTCTCTCTCTTTTCCTTTCCCTCCCAAACTGATTTGGGAGAAGATGGGTCAAGATTGGGTGTCCTCTCACTTGCCAAGTGTCCAATTCTCATTGGCCACCTTGGATTACACTCATCCCTTATCCATCTACCATGGATTTCCTTCCAATAACATGATACCATGTGTCTCTCATGGGTCCCATTTGAGCTCATGTTTGACTAGCTCTCCACTTGACACGTGGCTCATCTTGAGCCACTCAAAATGTGCCAAGTGTCCCGCACTACCCTCGTTGCCTCGAAAAACGTGAAATTCCTACTGTTTGGGAAATCGACGAAATTTGACTTGGTAACTAGATTTCATGACACAATTCCAATGGTGAAGTCTGTTTCGTCATTCGAGATCTAGAAAAATCCTAGATTTTGACCGAAATTACAATTTTACTCTTTTTCAGAAAATTAGAATTTTCTCGGGTTTTACACCGGTACTGGGTTGAGGTCTGGTTTTGATCCCGAGACTGATGTCTTCGGGTTTTTGGTGTGTTTTGGTATCACAGTAATTCAGTGATGAACCGTGAAGGGACCAAGAGGTACCCTGTTTTATGTGGGTCCGAGATTGGGCCATTTTGTGTGTTATTATTGTAAAATATTAAATAACATACTGTTGTGTGTAAAAATCATGTTAATATGTGCTTGCGTGATGTATTAACATGAAAATGGTGATAAATGGAAATTATATGTAGAAAATATAGTTATCCGAGATTTATAAATGTTTCATGTAGTTTTATCAGGTAATGCACATTTATTATTAGAATGTAATGACATATTTGCATTTCATATGCACAGTCACATCGTGACAAGTCGAGTGTAGGTGCATGGTACTATTATTCACCATTCTTAGCGAATGCCATGAGCTTGGAAATGGGACTACGCCCAAAATCGAGACTCACGCTGTATAAAACAATAATATAAATCACGTGTGTTCGGGCGTAGCAAGACGGTAGATTCCCTCGTGGTGAAAGACCCAAATTTATATGGTTTGGGACATAAAACCGTCGAAAGCCCGTAAAATGTTGAATAGGCGTGCGCGCCCCGCGGTAAGAACTCCGAAATCTGCGGGCTCATAAAATGAATAACACACGGATTTGATAAATGAAAATCGAGGGTTGTCCGAATGGTTAAAGTCATCGGGTGAAATAGCAATGACCGGTTTTTCACACTTGAGCTGTGTGAGGTAGTCGGCCGACTCGTGCCAGGGCATAAGGAGTTCTAATCTCGCGTGCATGACATGGAACATTGCATATAGGATTACATTATTTATATGGAATATGGTTTGATGTTTTATGTGTACGCCATTTCATGTGCATCGGCGAGTAGCCATTGTAGGAGAATTTTTCTATCAAGTATCGTCTTCACCCCGCTGTGGGACCCCTTTCGTGCACAGGAGGGGTGCACAGTGGAGCACGACACCCTTACAAGGCCGTGATTGTGAAGAAGGCCGACATAGGGCCTTGAGAGCACATTTTTAAAAAGTATTTATGTAAAAGAATCAACAGAATAAATTCGACTATCAGACAAATAATCTGCATATGAAGTAGGAGGGATGTAGATCGACTCTATGGATTGTAATTAAGCCGCTTTATTTCATATTTTAGATTTAAATGTGAATGGATGGGTCCCTTAAAGGATGTATATTGGGATATGTGGACATATGGACTCGGGGTCAATACTACTCGCTGAGACCTGACGGGAAGTTATCATTGGCATGATATCTCATATTAAACCCAACCTACAAGCTTGAGCTTTTTGTGTTGGTCATTTAACATGGTATCGTGAGCTTGGTTTAGCAGAGGTCCCGGCCCAAAACCCTCCTGCGAATTTCCCCATTTATTGATTTAAAAAAAAAAGTCCATAATGGACTCTGACTCTCCACGCACTGCACAAATTGCACACAATGAGGGAGTGCGTTGAAGCATGATATTCATATTAAACCCAAATCCTACAAGCTTGAGCTTTTGTGTTATCATTTAACAGCTTATGATTATATTGTTATACTAGTTGTATGTCAAGTGTAGCTCCCGAACAAACGAGATTCGCCCCGATTTTTTGTAAAAATATGATCCCGATAAATGGGACACACAGAGCAGGTCACCCGAATCCATAAGAATTTTCACAGTTGACGGGTTGTCAACAAGACCCCTGGATTTGGGGTGTCACAACAGCAACACCCTTGGTAGAGTTGTGAGTTTTCGAATCACGCCCAAAAAATGTAATCATCATAGTTGGTGGAGTTATTCTGAATGTCATTGGTGTGATGTATGGGGATGAAAGGTTTCAATTTTTGTACCAATAGTTTTAAGGCATTAAGCTTTGATGGGGCAATCGTCTACTCAAGGAATCGCTTTATAAGCTGTGAAGCTATTAACTAGATGGAGGTGCTAGTTTTTGGGGTTTGTGGAATAAAAAACTGCAAAGAGAGAGAGTGAGTGGAGGATAAAATATCAAGTAAAGAATGAGTGATGAATAAAAAAAGAAATATTTGGTTAAATAACCTCAAATAACCAAACATTTTCTAAATGTAACCCTTTCCTTGTTATTTTTTGAAAAGTAATAATGTCTTTCATCATTTTATATATTTACACGTGTCTTAAAAAACCGATTATTTTTTTAAAAAATTAACGAGGTATTGTATCAAAATAATGTCATAAAGGATTAGATTTCCAAATTTTCAAAAGGTATTTTAATCAAATCACACATACAAAAATATTATGGGAACCAAAAGATAGAATTATACGACAAATTGTTATAATGCTACTGGTTGTTCTTAATTAATCAAATTAAAAATGTCATTTAATAGGCTTATAAGAGAGACTCTATCTCTCCAAAATTATACTTAGGAAATGACAAAATATACTGAAGAATAGGTAAGCAATAATTAATAAAAAATAACTAAAAGGACTAGTGTTGTGTAGGGGTTGGTGGGTTAGGGACTAGTCAGGAAATTACAAAGATTCAAGTGGGCAGCCTTTTTTCATTTCTAAACTTTCTTAATAAATATTGATATTCTAGATATTTCCTTTTGCTCTATCTAACCTAAAGCTGACATTATATAATATTCAATAAAAAAGGGAATATCCATGAGGAAATACCATTTCTAAGATAAAATTAATGAATATATGTGAAGGGAAAGACATATTTTAAATTTAAGAAAATAAGTTTTTCCTTTAAATATTTTAAATCAATAAATAAACATTAGATGAAATGAGATGATATAATTTACTAGATTTGTACTTTTTAGCTTTATATGCATCTTTTCAAATTAAAATATTTATTGTTATATTCCATTAAGGTTATTGTTGTGGTGATTTTTTAATTTCACACTAACATACAAAATATAAGCGTGCGGACGTGCCGGGAAATTAAAGTGTTTCTAAACTGAAATGACTCGTAAGATCAAAATTCTAATCAAACTATGTAGGTTCCCTAATTCCCTTGGAAGTTCCCCATAATCAAAATAAAAAACGTCATACGAATGGAAATATTGTAGAAATTAAACATTGAAGAAACATGTTAGATTTCCCTAAGAAGTAATTAAATAACACGAAGCTGAAAATTTGACAAACTTGAATGAAACTTGGAAATAGAATGCTAGAATTATTGAAGTAAAACATTGGATGACAGTATGAAAATAATATTGTACAGAAAATTGACATAAACTTGAATAGAACTTGAAAATAGAATACTGAAATTGTTAAAGTAAATATTGGATTTCACTACGAATGAATGAAATAACATTGTCGTGGAAAATTGATAGAAATTTGTCTAAAATTAGGAAATAGAATGCTGAAACTAATGAAAGTTGATTGAAAAACTAGGATTTGGTGAAGTAGATTGACATTTAATCAACTTATTTGTTGATTGATTGATTCATTGGACCCTTGATTGATTGCTTCCTGCTCCTTTTATAGATGTCTTGACTTGCTGCCTAAATCTCAATTTTATTTGCTCGCTCAACTTCCTAAAGATATTGCCCATGTCTTCCCTTAAGGAAGTTTGTTCCTCAAGAATTCATTCACGTCTCCATTACAGAGGCTTGTTCTTCAAGAATTTCATCCACGTCTCCATTATAGAGTCTTGTTTGTCAAATAAATTTCATGTCTACAAATAATTGTCCTACCTCTCTACCACCTCTGATAAAGCTTTGTTTGACTTCAAAAAGTAAAAATTTTTTGAAAGCTCACTGAACATATGGACTTGTTGATGATATGAGGCCCTTTTATCTGGACTTTTATTTATTAACTTGAGCTTAGGCCAAACTCAATATTGGATCAGGTCAAATTTTAATTTTGATGCAAATAATTATATTTCAAAATTTAAAGTATATCATTATTTGAGAGATAACATTAAATAAAATTTTTAGTCGTTATTAGAATGAAAAGTTTTAGCTAATAACATAATTCAAACATTTGTGTGAATGCTTAAAAAACTAATCATTTCAGTATGCAAGAAATTAATTCTACTTTAAATATTATTTCTATGTCTAATATTGTTTATATTATTCATTGAGATTTACTTTTCATGGGTAGAAAACAAAAATCTATTACTATTTGTTGTTTATATTGTTAAGTTTTGAAAATAATAAAATAAGGACAAAAATTCATCTTCATTGAAAAACTAACATAATCATGTCATTTAAACTCCTATCTAGACACTCACATGATAATTTATTGCCCCTCATTTATCTTATTTTTACCTCCGAAAGTACCATATAAAAGAAAAGTTGGTTTCTCAAATATTTAGCTTCTCTATAAAAATACTTTCACTTAAGAAATTAAACATTAAACATATAATTATCATATTAGCATAGAGGTATTTTTGTGTGTGTGTATAAAAGTTATGATAAAATTAAATTTTTAAATAATGTTAAATTTATAGAAATTATAACTATGTTGGGTATTAAAAAACTTTTGTCATAAAATAAAGTTTGTATTGGAAATTGATGATGCTTTTTCAGTGGGCCCCGAGAATTTGACGTGCTTGGTGGCCGGGCCGGTCGGCCCGACTCCGTCACGTTGGACTCCTCTGCCAAAAACAAGAAACAAAAAAGGATGTCGGCGAGGGGCTTGCTTGTTACCTCTCCCGATCCCTGAAGTCGGTTCTTTTGGGAAGATCAGCTGCAGAATGGTTTTTTACGTGCGTTAGTCTCACCTTTCACCAATGGAGGCGCTGGTATTACTGTGGGTGATCATGATAGCTTTTCTGGATTGGATGATGACAGATAAGTATCTTTTCTTTGTTGGAAGAAGATACGATATTCCTCCCACTGGGTGGGAGATTTTCTTTCCTTATCGTAAATGGATTAATAAGGGATAATTGATGGACAATAATTGGGAAATATCCTACTTTCTTGATTGGTGGAGATTGGGTGTTTTCCTCTATCTGATTCATTCCCAAGTTACAGTCTTTTAAAGAGTGTAGTTAATTTCGTTTGGAGTCGACATTTGAGGATACCGTGAGGGCTTTATTAATTACTAGATCAGTTTTTACTCGAGAAAGCTTGGACTGCGTGCAGGGACTCTGCTATTATTTAAAACCCCATAGTTGCCCTCAGGCCTTCAAGCGGCGACAGGAACATATCTTGATTATAGATCTGTGTGTTACAAGGGAAGGGTTTTATTAAACTACGCCATCCCACATCTTGTGATATGATGGCTTCTCGTTTTACTAAATGTTTATTTTAGGTTTGTAGCTCAGCTTCCTTAAAAGTTCACGACCGTTTGCACTTTGTTATTTATTCTGGTTTTTCTATAAGTTTGTTGCTTCCTTTTTCTAGCGAATCTTGTCCGACTAGTGTTCGGGGCGCTTTTGCAGTGGTCACGATATTTAAGCTTGGGGCGGTGTCCTAGTCTTGTTTAAGCCTTGTCGTCTTTTCTTCTATGTTTTTGTATGTTTTGGTTTTTTCAGTCTTACGAGTTCTAGGCGATACTAAATTAGGGTTCTGCATTTCCTTGATTTCCACTGCTTCCTTAGCAACCACTGTACCATGGGTCTGGTAAACTCTGTTTCGCATAGGTAATCTGTGAGGCGTCTAGTTAGGGTTGGGCGGTTCTGATTTGGTTGTGTGGTGGTTCATCGGTACACTCCGGGAGCCTCTTCTCCCTTGGATAAAGGCAGGGCAGTCATGAAGTCGGTATCTAGCGGCTTTGAATATTTGGGGGCTGTCCCGAGCCTTGTTTGGGGCCGTGGGCCTGTCAGATGAACCCTTGTCTGCAATTGAGATCTTTGCGACTGAGTATGGGCTCAGTTAAAGGTCCGGGTTTGGTGCCACGGCGTGCTGACCACCTCGTTGTTCAAGTGCCTAAGATGGTGTGGCACAGGGTAGTTAGAGAGGCCTCAGTCCTTGCCCTTTTATAAAAGGTTACGCAGCATTCAATGTCGCCCCTCTTAAAAATTTCCCCCAGTTTCGAGGGTGTTGTTGTGTTGATGGTTGCAGGGATAATTTTGGGTGTTCCTAATGTGCCACCTTTTAGACTTCTTGATTGTAAGGGAGGCGCGAAGGCCTCTCTCGAGCACTCACAGCCCAGAGTTGATCATCTCGGACCTTCCATCTTTGCACAGAAGTGCAGGAGCGTTATTTTTATTCTTGCCGGCCGTCATTGGGGATACAATCCTTTGATCTAGAGAGAACACACTTGGCGTTCACGCCCGTGCGGACCCAGCGAGGCTGCGTGAGCTCTCCTTCATTTTGGTTTGTTTTGGTTTTCAGAGGTCCTAGGATAATTTTTACACTGCTTTGGTCGTATGGCCTTCAGGTGCTCGGCCCGATCTTAGTCTTGAGGACGAGGAGGTGAAGTGGAGCGCGAGTGGCTGCATGTGTGGCTATTCGGTGAGCTCTCGGTCGGATGCTTAGCTACAGTACACAGTCTTGGCTTGCCCAGGCTTCATTTGAATCCTCTCCCCTCTCCGTCATGAAGCCTCCCGTCCCCAAATCTTCCTCACCTTCTATTTCAGAGCCCCTTACTGCGAAGCCTTCACGGGGAGTGCTTCGATCCCTCCTGGAGGTGTTGGCAAAGAAGAAGAGGAGCGTGAAATGGAAACCTTTGAGCTCACCAGAGGGTTGCCCCCCTGCTCGGGGTAAGACCCTAAAGATGGGGAACCTTTCCCTGCGCCAACCGTCCGCCGCCCCGAAGTGGGCACTCTTACGGGAGGGAGGATGAGCCATGGAGTTCTCCTGTTGATGCAGGGCCAGCGTCGCGTGGCGCCATCCCCCTCTGCAATCTTAGAGATAAATTGTGTGAGAATCGCCTGGCTTTGACTCTGGGGGATGAGGACTCTGCGCTCTCATCGGATCTCTTCTTTGCTGGGAGTGTTTTTCCTCCATCTGCGCAACTCTGGCTCAGAGGGTGGGTGCCTTGCCGGGTCGAGGAGGCTGGCTCTTCAGGGAACCGCCTTGGTACATCCAAGTTCTTTTGTCGATCTTTTTCTTTATCGTTTCAGTTTGGTTAGCTGACTTTTTGCTTTTTTTTTTGGAAATTGCGTTACTTAGTAAAGGCAGCGGAAGGGCGTTTTCACGAAACTCACTTGAAGCGGCGAAGTCTGCCACAAAGAGTGGGTTAACTTCCACTGGCCTAGAGGGTTGATGGCGCAGCTGAACGGGACGACTGAGAACTCGTGGCGTCGACGAAGCAGCTTCAATGGCGAGGGTGATGAGTTGGTTGGCGAGAGGAGTTGCAAGCCGTCGAGGGTGACCTGTGGGCCAAGGTAGCGGCATTGGAACGGGCTCGCCAAGAGGCTCTAGAGGCGGGTAACTGCGTGAGTGTGAAGGAGCTTAGCGAGGCTTGGATGGACGCACAAGGCGAAGGCTACGTGGCTAAGCCGGAGGAACCATGCGAGCTTAAAGGCGTACCCAATGGGCTTACGGGTGGCTTGCCTTTCAGCGTCGGGCTTCGAGGCTTTCCCGAGACCGAGGAGTTCAGCATCCGGCACCGATGAGAGGCGTGGATCACCTTGAAATTTTGAGGTCAAGGAGGGCGTAAGGTGTTTCGGGGCCCAGTTGTGTGCTCCCTTGCCTGGCGATTCTTGGGTTCCTTCGGGGCTAAGCCCTTTTTAGCCACTTTTCTGCTTTGTATCGCCCTAAAGTTAGGGCTCAGCGTAGGCTTTTTTTTTAGTGTGTCATTGAGTGCCTAAAATGCTCGGGTCATACCAGCGTCTGCCTTTATGTTTTAGCTTTATTTTATATTTAAATACATATTTTTGTGGCGGAATATTTGTTGTACATTGTATGGTGCTGAATCTGGTGAAAAGCGGAGTTTCTTCAGGCGTTCTGCGGGCCGAATGGTAGTGCGAAAAATGGTAGCGTCGCGGCGTCCCCGCGTCGGCGTTCCAGCGTCTGATCTTGAATCCGACATAGAAGTCAACAAGCGACATCGCGGCGTCGTAGCGAGTTACGCGCCTCTCGATCATTAAAAGCAATAAGGGGCGAAATTGATTGGTGAGGGCGTCTGGCGGGCGCGTCGAACAACCGCGACTTTTGATGCGGGAAGGAACGATCATTTGTATTTTCTTTTTTGGGATAGAAGTATTGATGTTTGATAAATTAAATCTTTGTATTCTCCATATTGATGTGTTCTAGATTTATACCTAGAATTGTTGTTGAACCATCCACGTTATGGAGTAAAAGATTAGTATTTTATATTATTCAGTTGTTATAATTTGTTAACATCTGCTTTATATCTATGACTCATTTACATGGTGATGTCTGGCCAACATTAGCGTGACTATATTGGAGATCCGAGATTCGAGAGATGAGGATACCCAGGGATTTGAGTAAAGCAGCCTTCGGTTGATTCGATAAATAGAGATATTCCGATCCCGAGGGTGGCAATTAGGGTTAGAACATTTAAGCATTTCGGATGTCGAGTTAGAGGTAAGTCCTCAACTCTACTAGGAAGACAAAAGCGGAGATACGCATGTGAGAGAATGTATTTAGTAAAACGAGATCACCTAGCCATCAATAAATTATAAATAAGGCCGGATAATATCATCTTTGAAATAATCATTGAAAGTGGCAGGGACTTGTACGATCTGTTATACGAGTAATTCATTAAGATCGGTTAGCTTAGTTGGAATTTAGACACTAGTAACCTTTCACTTTGGCAGCTTATATCCGGATAATATTCAAAAATAGCCAATCTGCATTATTGACACTTATCACGGTGGATCGATATTCGTACCATAGGTACACTATATTACTTAGGCGTGTGCGCACACATGGCGTACATATATGCACATCACGCTTGGCTATCATTTTTGGCGCCGGTTGCCGAGTGGGTTTAGAGTGATATAGAGATTAAAACGAATAGATATTACTGCAGATTTTCTTTTTATTTGTTTTTTACAAGTCTTTGGTAATTTGATGCTTTGTTTAGGTGTGTGATTGCGATTAAGGTTTCGAGTGTGCATGCGGCAGTGGGATGGATTGACGACATCCATTTGATCTAAGCCCGAAGAACTTGCAGAATATGCCGAAGCAGAGAAGCAGAGCAGGACTATAAATCTAAAAAAAAAAAAAAAAAAAAAAAAACTTAAAAATCATGGAAACAATGAAGAAAGGGATCTTAGCATTAAACAAAACTGAGCCCACATGGGGTGGGAAGTAAATCTGAAGGAATCAAGCACCGGGCCCCGTTTATACAACGGTGTGATCCATTTATGTTGCTGAAGGTTTTCCCCAGCCTACGATTCGGTGTGACTATCAGAAGACCACCCATTGGGAAAACAACTTGATCGAGTGTTGGTAACACCAGATACACCGAACATCATATGTGAATTTACCCAGTGAGAATCAAATATCATCTGACCAACTCTGTGAGGAGTCTGCGACATGATCAAGTACAATGGGGTAACTAAAGAGGCACTCAGACTGAGTTTGTTCCCACTCTTACTAGGTGATAGAGCCAAGCGTTGATTTAACAATTCTGTGCAGTTCCATTACTTCTTGGGCGATTTAGTGTAAGTCTGCTGGGTTTTTTACCCTCGAAAATTACTGCTTGTGCAGAGATCAATACTGGACACAACTCAGAGGGAGAGAACACAGCAGGCATGGGATAGATTTCATGAACGTGAGGAAGTGCCCATCTGCGGTGATCGGATGGATGCGGAGTCATTACTTTCTATAATGATGCAGGGAGCCATAGTGAAACGTTGATTGATGCCTCGGGTGCGGAGGCCACTAATATGAAGAAAACCAGGACCAAGCTATGGGAAATCTTGGAAGATCATGACTAATACGATCGGTGGCCTAGGGAAACTACACCGGTAAAAGCGGTAGGTGCTTACTGCGGATAATGAGTTCTCAACAATCTGGTTACTCGTATTGATTGACTAAGCGGTTAACTGACGCCGCAATTACCCGCGAATGCCATATAGACCAACTGCCATGGAGTTGACGCGAGTCTGTGGAGGACAGCACAGCGCTAGGAATGCGATCAAGAAACTAAGCGTAGAAACGGGGCTGGTATGGCCAATACAAAGGGATTGTCCAGAACCGATAGCCCGTAGCGAAGACGGTATAGGGGAAAGCAAACTACTTCGAACCAAAATCCGACCCGAGGGTGGCGTAACAATGAATCCAGATGATCGGAACAATCACGGGTATGGACGGAGGAACAATCGAACAACATGCATCAGCAGTGGCGAATCACCGAGAAAAAGTGGACTTGGGCAGCCCTTCCGCAGATACCTCACACACGCCTTTATGTAGGAATGAGACAAGCGAATAATAAAACAGTGGCCACCAATTGAACAATCAAGCGCCTGAGTTGAGAAGCGGGAGAGTCTGAGATGGGGCAAATAGCCAATATATTAGCCAGAAAACCCAACCGGAACGCACACTAAGCTTCGAAATGAACTTCGAGAAGAGATGGGAATGAACATGTTAAAGCGATCATCTTTGAGAAGTAATGGAATTGGAACACGAAGGGAGTAATCCCGTTACATAGAGGAGTATGAGAATGAAAGTCATCCAGCCCGGTCAGAATGAGGATGTAGATAAGGAACAACCTCAAGAGAGAAAGCTGATGCAGTAGGAGACACAAGCGAAGCGAAAGGGACAACTCATAACGATAGCCCAGTTTGTATCCCTGACGTCTAAAAAAGAGCATAAGTTGGATAAACGGTTCACCAGGATTCATGGAGGTGTTCAAGAAGCTACATCAGCTCATCACATTTATGGCGATGCTGCGAAGCAGATCACTGCATTTGCTCTAAATTTATGAAGGACATCGTCTCGAGAAAGAGAAGATTGGCCCGGATTGAAGCAGATTAACTGTGCGAGAATGTAGTTCCATACTTCAAAGAGAGCTGCATAAAGCTAAAAATTGTGAGCCAGTTCACTATCGTACCATTGAGTATCAGAGGAGGCATTGTGTGATTTGGAGTGCAGCGGTAATCTCATGCCCTTGTCCATTTTTAAGCGTTTAGTATTAGGTGAAGCTCGTCGACCATAGTCACGCCGGTTGGCCGACCAGGTCATAAGCATCAGAGGGGTAATAGAAGATGTCTTGAAAAGCGAGTTGACAAGTTTATTTTCAGATTTCATTAGCGTGGGTGAGGAGATAAAAGAGATACCCATAATCTTGGGTGAATAGTTTCTTACCAAGCCCCAGTGGGGCAATGATGATTGATGTTGAGAGGAGGCTTAAGATTGAGGAGTGCGGGGAGGGATGAAGTCGAGTTCAACGTGTTCGAGGATTGTGCTTATCCAGTGAGAAAGTGTCCCATGTTTCATGGCGGAGATAGTAGAGCGCAGGTGTCTGGCCAAAGTGGTCTCCGCAGCAGCGAATCCTTTGGGGCTAGCCTAGTCTGGAATGATTCCGAGGAATATGAGCGAAGGCGGAGGAATGTAAAATGGATGGATTCTTTCGGACCAATGCAGAGAGAGTACTTGATCTAAAGTGAAGTGCTAAACCGCCGAGTACATTGGTTGAACAACCTGCAGATGGAACAAGTGCCTTTACTAGCCATTTGATATGCATATCTTGAGATAGCATCCACCTTACCGGTGATCATCTTAGCATCCTTGGCCGGATTAGGAGGAGAAGTTATTGAGGTCCTTAGGATGCGTAAAAATGGGCTCGGATGGTCTCTGTGCTCGATTTAAAGGGATCGCCCTTCCATGTGCATGCATATTTTCTTGGAAGATGGGCGTAAATCCTTCAGTGGAGGCATAGAGGAGATTGAATCCAACTATGAAAGAGGTAGTCGAAGGAAGTATTGAAATGATTTGATCTGGGGGTAATTTATCTGTTGAGACCGATTGCATGGGTGAGTCAGTGCCGTAGTGCCTAGAAAGGGAGAATAGCATCTTAAGTAGAAAATAACATATTCTGCTGCCTTCTCGAGCAGTTACGGGTGGGATTTGTATTGATTATGGCTTGAACAAAGCCCTTTCCGAAAAGATCATTTCCCATTCTGCGGTTCACGGATCGGGATGTTGGATCGATTAGCCAGGTCATGAATATTAGTAACTTTTGGATGGATATTAAAATTCTGATCAAATTGCTATAAGCCCGAAGATCGGAAAGCGACATTCACGTAATGTCACTATGGGACATTAGCGTGACGGATGCCACTGGTATTGTAATGCGCGGGCGCACTCCGGCGATCTATGATGGCCATATTCTCGACATAGTTGAGAGAAGACAGTCAGATCTTCGGGCGGAACACTGGGGTATTAGGTAATAATTCATTGACTTGTCTGGAAAATTTGAATCAGTATTGATAAGATGTGTGAGAACTAACTTAGTGCTCGATTGGGAGAAGTGCCATTTTATGGATTCGAGAGAGTATTGTGCTGGGACATCCAGTTTCAACAAGAGGAATAGAGGTAAACGGAGCAGGGCCAAGCATTGAAATATTACCTCACCCTCGTCGATAAAAAAGGAGGATAAAAGTTTTTGAGCCCTTGCTTTGGATTCTGCCAAGCGATTCATCAAAGACTTGTGATTACTGGCGTTATCTAATCTCTTGGTCTAAGGGATCCCATTTGAATTTAATTCGATGTTCTGTGGTTTTTTGGTAGTAAAAGATAAATGTGTGTCATCCTATTGTAGCTCCAGTTGTGATTCTTTTCCATTGAGCTTATGTGTAGCGCAAGTGATTTTGCAGTTGGAGCCAGTGTTAGGAGGTAACAAAAAATTTTCGGGTAATCACCTTACCAGCGAGAACTTTGAATGATCTCGGTTAATTCGCCTGAAAGAACTATTAGCTGTGCGCATCTTTTTGACAGTGGACATAGCTGATTAGCCTGCAGAGGTTGTGGATTCTGTGATCATTTTGCCATAAAATCTTGATGACTAAAAGAGCGCCAAACACAGTATCATCCAAATTGGGTTCTTTTCTTTGGGGTGGCAGTTGAGATTAAAGACAAGAAAGGCCGCGGGAGCTTGTGCGGATCTCTTTCCGCGATTGGAAGGCGAGTGATGGTTCAAGCGAATGTGATTTTTCTGGCCAATGACTCTTAGCTATTGAAGAGCAGAGAGGCGTTCCATGGTTTTGTAGATTACATGGTGTTATGCAGGTGGTCCTCAGGAATTTTATTATCATGAGAAAAGAGAGGTTTTTCGTGCGAAATATTCTGTGGGAGGAGCCAATTCTTCCTGAACATTCACGTGACCCAGTGATGGAAGATGTGCGAAGATGAAATGAACAATATCTTGGAACCAGCCTTGCGATTTCTCATGTAGTGAACACTTAGGTGAAATTAGGTGAGCGTGTAAGGTATCAGCTGTCAGGGCTTTACGGCCTACCTTATTCAGGATGCTCATCATTTAGGTATCCACATGTGACAAATGTCAATGAATGCTGGGGGGCATTTCTAAAAGGATAACCAGCCCATGCATCCCATTCTGGAAGTAGAATTGTTTGATTTATGGGGGATGGATTTCATGGGACCATTCCCCCCATCTTATAATAACCTGTACATCTTGCTGGCAATAGATTATGTCTTAAAGTGGGTTGAAGCAATTCTGACCCACACTAATGATGATAAAGGTAGCTCTGATTTCTTAGCGACCCGCATATTCTCGACGATTCCGAGGAACCCATCGAGCGATCCGCAGATAAGGTACTCATTTACGCAATAAGATGATTGACAAGGTTTGCAAAATTATAGGTCAGCATGGCACATCCGCCATATCGCAGATCGAATGGGCGGCGGTGTCAGTCGAAATTAAATCCATTACGGAGAAAGCAGGTTAACTGCCGTTGGGAAGGTAATTTTAAAAAGATTGAAGATGCACTCTGGGGCGTGCGAACAACATTTAAAACACCCTTGGGTATGCAGCCCGCCGAATTGTTTATGGCGAAGCATGCCACGCCAGTGGAATTGGGCATGTCGAGCCCTCTTGAACCTTTCAGCAGTTGAACACAGACGGTACACTGATCGGTGAAGCGAACTACTCCGACTCGATGACCGATAGTCGAGCAGAAGCTTATGAAGAAAGTACCGCATTTACAAGGAAAAGACAAAGAAAGCGGCGCCCAGTAAACATATTATCGGGGAAGGGCGACGGGACCAACAGTCTCTTGTTTAAAGCCACGTCACAAACTTTTCACAGGAAATTAAAGTACAGATGTAATTGGGACCTTTCCGATGACGAGGTCTTTCCACATGAAGCGAGAGGTGTCACGAAAGGAACATTCACAATTAATACCTAGCGGTTGACGTCTGCGAGGCGAGTTCCATGCGAATAAGCGAGACCCTTCCGGTGGCCGCATCGAGGCGCGGTGATGGCGGTCACTTAAGAGCTCAGGTTCGAGGACATTGAGGTAGGAGGTGATCGAGCTAACATTATAACACCAGCGTTTCTTGGGAGGCAGCAAGTTTTCTTGAAATTTTCCTTTCTATGGTTCAATTTTATTATCTATTTAAGTTTTATGTTGGGTTCTTCGATGCTAAATGTAATGGATCATTTTGATGTCTACTTTTAGGACCCTCGATCGAAAGTATTGGGGAGGATCCGTTCATGCAGATCACTTCAAAAAGTTCAAGAGAGTCAAAATTGCCGCGAGGGAGTTTCTCTGCTGTAGACCCATTATTGAATAATTGCACGGGTCTTCTGCATGCTTGCGTTGCGACGTTGGCTTTCAAGTGTGGCGATTATGACTACAACTATGCGCATCAAACGTGGTTTGATATCTCTCTGGGACGTCGCGACGTTGGATCTCAACGTCGCGATCTTCTGGGCGTGGCGGTGGATCTAACGTCGCTGACGCCTGGTTTAACCACTCTACGGAACTTGTGACGTTGGATCTCGCGTTGCGGCGTTCTTTGGAAGCTTGCGGCGTTCCGGTCTCCGGCGTTGGCGTTAGCCTTTCTCTTTTGCTGGAGCGTCAGCGGCGTTGCATGAAGCATTCTTGGCGTTGCCTATTTAATTAAAACCACCTCATTTTAGCTGACTGGTGCGCCCTTGTAGCCCCTGCCAACCTTAAGTCGGCTCCGCAGTCGGGGCGTTGGTTGCCCTCGACGCACCCGTCTGACCTTGCCACCAACGTCTCCGTCCCTCTCTTGCGCCTTCCACACCAAGCCTTGGTGTCCGTTTGAGCCAATAGGTCACCGTTCACCTGATTTGATGATTTCTTCATGTGCATACTCGTTTGCGATCCAGGCCAGATCTGGCTTGTGTTACTACAAGGTTTGTTTACTTGGAATTCTTGGTGGTCTTAGTTTCATAGTGCACTTTGGGTGCTCGACACATTGTCTAGTTCATCCGGGTGTGGCTTTATTGGTGCCATTTGACTACATTATGATCGTAGGCAATCTTGAATTTCTTTGTGCACCAATGTCGGGTAAGAGAAGAAGTTGCACCGCGAAGCGGAATTAGACCGGTGAGGGACAGGCCGGATTCGATATCCTGGAGTTCGTTAACGAAGGTGCCTTGATCGGTTCGGCACCATTTGCAGAACCCGATCTTTAGTAAAGGGTTTCCATCACCTTGGCGGCTTCTTCATAAGACTATTTCTGCGACCCAGGGATCAGCGGGCACTTTGCAACCACCTCATCGAGCTGTGATGAGGTGTGGTGGAAAGTCTGCCATTCTCACCTCTCGACGTCAAAGAGTGGGTGCGGGGGGTCTGTGATTGATGAACTTTCGATCTTGGTCATCACCCTGTTATAATCTTGATCATGTCCCCGGGCCTTTAGGTAGGCTCTGACGACTTGGAATTACACGAGGTCCATTAGTCTTAATGAAGCAGGCGGTGTGAGTGGAACTTAATGAGATGCAGTCATGAGCCAGCATATATCCCCAAAGTGCGGCATCCACTTTATCGTCGCCTCTCATTAGGCGGCGACGTTGTGAAGTAGTTGCAAGCTTTCCCACTTTGCTCGAACACGCATAATACAGGATATTCCATTCGATCATTGGGGTTATAGAGGATGCCATCTCTGTGCGGGAAGCGCTAGAACCCAGGGCACCCTTTCTCATTCTTGGCTGTACCAAATCGGCCCGTGCCCACCCAGATGACAACGCAATTAGTTACACACCCTATCCAAGGCTATATCGGTTGGCGGGACAAACCGGGTGTACCTGCCCACGACACACGTGGGACTTCACGATTCTGCCTGAGCCCTCGGGCGGACGACTTCACGTATCAGGCCCTTTTGGACTCACAGCGTCCCGGGATGACATTGGGCGAGTCTCACCCACCTCCCACCACCACCCTGAGACCTGGGAGCGCTCGGTCCACGGCCGGGCCGGTACTTGCCCCGCCTTACTAAGCGCTTTGTTGATGCATTCGGATGGGACCCGGGAGCACCAAGTCCTCGCCACGCCAGGATATGGAGGCCCTTATTGACATCGTCTGGGTTCTACGGCCAACCGGGCCGCTGTTCTCCGGTAGTCCTCCCGGGCCGACATGCGACTTCTTGCCCACCACCGGCCGTATGCCGCCCCACCCCCACGGTGACCAGCGTCACCGGGGAGTTCATCCCGCCTTCACCGTTCTTTGTGCGGTGGAGACCGCCGACCACTTTTTCGTTTGGGGGGCGCTGGGTGTTTGCTCGGGTTTAATGGAATTAGTATTATTTTTATTTGTCTTGTAGTTTAATTTCGTTGTATTGGTTGCATTTTAGTTTAGATTCATTTAAACGTTCATTTAGGTTACAATGAGGTGATGTTTTAATTCTGTTTGTGTTTTGGTAGATCATATCTATGTTTGATGTGTGTTTGCAGTAGTTTGGGTGTTGTGTGCATGTTTGAGTCGAAGAAGATCACTTTTGGGCCGAAACACTAGTGTCATAGAAAATAGTGTATATCTCTAAAAGAGGATTCATTGGGTGTTTGATGCTCGGGAATTAGGTTGAATAGGTAGGGAGGCATAGTGAATCACCTCCGGATATTCAATAAACTGTTTCTCAATGAGTCTAATACACACTCACACCACAGGATGACTTCTAGGAATGCCTAGATGCCAAACCACACTACTAAGGTTCAGCAAACCACAGGTCTCTAAACAGAAGAGATGGGACACCCAGTTAATAAAAGTTGCCTTGACCCAACAACGCGACAAAAAAAAAAAAGAAGATATTTGAAGCAGGATCTCAAGTGGGATCTTCCAATGAATCCGGGCGCGATCCAGGGGGCCTTTCAAAGCCGATGCCACAGGCCAAGCTGGTGGGAGTCATTGACTTCCTTTGCGTTCGGAGACGGAAAGATTGAAGGATTTCCACATGAAATGGGCCCTTAGGTTTTGTTGTTAGGGTGGCGTGGGGAGCGATGCGGTGCCCTTAACAAGCGGTGGGAGTCACCAGCAATCCCGCTACATGAACCTTGCATAAACTACGGCACTATAGTTTTGTTCTTTGTTATGAGTAGGTATGCCGGGTGCAAGCGATGCGTTCCCCATCCTTTAAGTGATTAGTTTTCCCAATTAGGCGAGATTGAACTCAAGTTTGGGCGTCGGAACCCTATAAGTATGCACACTGATGAGGTCAATGATTTAGCACATAGGGTCCTTGGGGAAGGTTATTGAATACCTCGTTGAGGCCTTTGATCGACTTCAGGGTTCAACTGTTGGTTCTTTTGAAAGTCAGTTCCCACTTTGCGAATCACGCGAACTTCAAATGACCTTGATGTGAATGGAGTCAATTTGATCCTCTATCTATCGGCATGTGCATCCTTATGCATCTTCGTGTTAGACTATAGTATGTAAAGATTGTGTATTCGAGTTTAAAATCCCCGATTCTTGCTTAGGAATGGCTTAAAAGCTAAATGAGAGTGTATTGATGAGTGCTAGCTCACTGCGGTTGTCTTACGGCGATGCGTCTTTATGTTTTTAGCTTTATTTTATATTCAAATACATATTTTTTTGTGGCTTGATATCTGATTTGTGCAATTGGTGTGAATGCAGGCGAAAAGGGTAGTTTCTTGGAAACGTCACGGGCGGAGGTGGCGGTGCGAAAGATGGTGCAGACGTCGCGGCGTCCGGGCGTCGCGGCGTCGCGTCGCATGACGTCCCACGTCGCGGCGTCCCTAAATCGTGGCGTCTCAGCGTTGCGACTTCGGCCCGCGGATCGCCTCTCAATCATTAAGCGGTAGAGACGAGAGTCGAGAGGATCGGTCGGGCCTGCAACGCTAAGAACAGAATCGAGCAGTAATGGCTTGAATCTGGAGGGAGGAACTCGTCATTTGTATTTTTCTTTTTTTGGATAGAAGTATTGATGTTTGATAAATTAAATACTGGTGTTCTCATATTCAATATGTTTTATACCTAGATTTGAACCATCCGCGATTATGGATAAAGATTAGTATTTTATATTATTAGGTTATTGTTATAATTTATTCTTTTTATCTGCCTTTATATCTATGACTCGTTTACATGGTGATGTCGTGGCATGGCGTGACTATCTGGGAATCAGTGTTGTGAAGATGAGTATACCTAGGGATTTGAGTAAAGCAGCCTTCGGTTGATTCGGTAAATAGAGATATTTCGATCCCGAGGGTGGCAATTAAAGTTAGAACATTTAAGCATTTCAGAGTATCGAGTTGGGGTAGAGATACACTCAACTCTACTAGTGAGATAGGTGGATACACCTCGAGGAAATTTATTTACCGTCAAACAGCCATCAATAAATTATAAATAAAGCCCGAATAATATCATCTTTAGAAATAATCCATCCAGAGAAAGTAGCGGGGGGAGACATGCAGTCATTATCTGATGATTCATTAAGATCGGTTAGTTTAGTTTAAAACTAGACACTAGTAACCTTTCACCCAGCGACACCCCAAATCGGATAATATTCAAAAGCCAATCTCGTATTCCTTTACACATCACACGATGGATCGATATCTCAATTCATGTTTGTATATTACTTGGGCGACGCGTGCATTTGCGCGTAGGCGTATATATCTGCTTTGGCCTATATCAATATCCTAGCGAACTTTGAGTTTTAATATTGCTTCCAATTTTGTTATTTGATGACCATACGAGATTCATCGATTAATTCATCCGCTCACTTCTTGTTTGGTTGTTTCAGCAGTCTCGAAACCTTATGGTCTTAAGTAGAGTAGTTATGTTAAATGTCGAGCTATTGATGAAACTTCCCCTTGGGTCTCCTCATGATGACTCAGGCCTCTTAGCTCAAGACCCTCTGTTTTGTTAAGCTCTGTGAGGCTGAAGCCTCATACAGACCAAGGCGGCATTAGACCCTCTTCTGTATTGTTGACTCTGGAGCTAATTGACTTCAGAAGTTTGGGACCTCTTGTGAGGCTCTGCGGATTGAATACTAGGCTCACGGGTGACTTAGCCTCGCGCTTGAGTAGTATGCTTTCTGCAGATCTAAGCCTCTTGGGCTCTACAGCTACGTAGCTCCTGTTGCCGCACGCCTTGGCGGTTATCTTTACCAAAGAAAGCGAGCGCTCACCAGGCTCCTGACCATGTCGCCACGCTGCCTTCGCGGCTGTGTTATGCGCTCTGCAGAAACTAAGCTCACGCGTGCTCCTGAGCTGCCACGTGGCTCCGTGGGTTGCCAACGGCGTTCATAACTCTGCAGCCCAGTGTCAGGCTCTGAACTTCCGTGGCTCATTATGGCTGCGGCCTTCCCTTGAAACGATTGTGCTCTACGTAAGCCCAGGCTCTGCAGGCTCCCCGGCTCCGTGGCTGCAGCCTTCCTTGGCGGCCGATTATGCTCTATATTGTCTTGGGCTCATGAGCTACATATGCAGCTCGTGCTTCGCAGCCTTCTTAGGCTTGATTATGCTCTCTGGCCAAACTCAGGCTCCTGGCCCCAAGTAACCTGTGGCCCTTAGCATGTGGCTTGATTATCTTTCTATAGCCAACTACTAGTCTCTGGCCCACACATGGCTCGTGGCGCCAGCCTTCCTTGGCCTGATTCTCCTTATACTTCAAGCCCCCAGGCCCTGAGCTACATGTGCTTCATGGCTATTTACCACCTTCTTGGCTTGATTATGCTCTGCCCAGTACTAGGCTCTTGAGCTACATGGCTCCACGTGGCGCTGCCTTGGCCTTCCTTGACCCCGGTTATGCTCTGCTGCAGAGTACTCTTGACCCCGGTTCCCACATGGCTCTGTGTGCTGTGGCCGGTTATGCTCTCTGAGTCAACTCTTAGGCTCCTGAGCCATGGCTCTGAGTGGCTACTTGGCCTTCCTTGACGACTATCTTTCGCAGGCGAGCTCTTGGGCTCCTACCGTCACATAGCTCAGTGGCTGCCAGCTTTCTTGATAGTTTGTCATCCCGCATTGGATGAGGAGAAACACTTTGGCAGCGCTATCTTAAGTATGTTGGTACTCATACAGGCACTAATGAGCGTTTCAGTAAGGCTGAGACGCATAGGCCCAGACGGACAATATCCATGAGTTATGGTCGAGGTTGTTATAAGTTGTGCTCTGCAAGAGGCGACTCTTGGGCTCTGAGCTACATGGCTCCATGGCTCTTGGCCTTCTTGAAATTTGTCGCTCTGGCCAAGCAATGTTAGGGCTCTCAGTGGCTACTTGGCCTTCTTGGTTGTTATTCTGGCCCAAGTCGTGACATTGGGAACACTCTTTCTCTGTGGTGTCTGGGGCTAAGCTGGGCTCGGGGCGAGACCCGATCTTCCTTCCTTTGGAAGGCGTGTGTGACTTTAATCTGATTTATCTGGAGGAAATTGGAGCGGATTCCCAGCGCTACTGGCTCCTCATAAATAGCGATCCTACCCCGTGATGGTGCTTATGCTTCTTTAGTCCTTTCTTTAGCATAGTCGGGTCGCGCATGATGAAGCATCGGGGTTTGGTCCATCATACAAGGGTGTCACGGTGGTAGTAAACGTTTGAGTGTCGATGAATTACTACTTGCATGGGAGGTGTGTTGATAGAATCAAAGCCATGAGGATGCATGATGCGAGACTTCTAGAATTCATTAGAATTCAATCTCTTAATTATGGAAGAATTTAGATTCAGAGGCTCTGTGTGAAACCCAGGCATGAATGTCTGTTTGTATTTACAAGTGTTTTGAATTTATTCTTATTATTTTGAATTTTGGAATTTGTTTTTTTTAGAAAGTTATTCTCCCAAACCAAAGTAAGTTGCTTTATTTAATTTTAGAAAGTGTGTTTGCTAGGAAATGGAGTTTCTATTTCTTTTTAAGAAAAAATTTGTGATTGGTGTTGATTCTTCCTTGGAACTGGTGATGGTGCATTCTACGATTCTAACTGCAGTTTTATTCTGATCTTGTCTAAAGGATTATCTAGTTTCCTTTTTCTCCTCTCCATGGATGTTTTTGGTATGTAGTGTTTGGAAAAAGTATGTTAGTTTCGCCTTTCAGTTTTGGTAAAATATTTAGTTTCTTTTCTTATTTTGTTTATTTAAAGGCTTGTTGTATCCTAAATTCTTCACATTCTGATTAATAAAAATGGGGATTTATCTTTCTCTTTGGTTCTCTCGAGAACTTTTGAGACATTGGATTTTCGTGTGGGTTCATCCTATAGACTTATCGTCATTTTTCATGATTGATTGTGGTGTCTTCATTCCATAGACTTATCAATCGGATCTCCATCACCGGTTGTAGCATCCTCATATACCAAGGTTCTTGCTTCCTTATAACCAGCGGTCGCGGAGTCATCCATCGAGCCAGGCATCTTGGCGGATTGCTTTGAAACTAATTGGTCATGGTCTCTCCTGGGATTGTGAGTTGTGCCTATTTGTTTTCTAGTTCCTCCCTTGTGTGGAATTGTGTTACATTCCCTATTATATCAACGATGGAATTGTGCTAGGAGCATTATCAGGCGGTCTACTTGGAAAAACTTTAAAATTGGCCCGTTTTTTCCTCTTCTTTCCCTTTCTCCTTTTCCTTCTCTCTCTATCCTTTCCCCTTCTTCACACTCTCTTCTTCTCTTCTTTTTCTTCTTCCTCTCTCCCTCTCCCCTTCTCTTTCAACTCTCTTCTTCTTTTCTTTCCCTTTCAGATTTTTTGGGTTTTTTGCCTTGACAGGTATAGCCATGTAAAGAACGATTTTTCGCTTAACCGTAACTTTGAGATGCAAAGGGGTGATTTTTTGCAACTCTCTCGAGGTGGCTGTAACTTATGTAATGAAATTTTGTATTCAACTGTAGTTCCTTCAAATAAAGAACACCTTTGTGAATTACGCTTCTTCCACCTGTGCCCTTCGAGCCGTGCTCCCGGCTTTATCATTGTAACTTATTGTTTGTCCAATTAAACAACTTAAAATGGAAATAGAATGTTATTCAAATCGTAGATGGTGATCTTTATTACGTGATCACGTTCCAGGTCTTATCAGAACCGCTTGAGATGTCTCTATTGCTCCATGAACGGGGTAGGTTTTTCCCTTCTTCGCTTGGAGCTCAAGTAGTTGCTGTGGCCTGGATTATGCGAGATACGATGTAGGGCCCTTCCTAATTAGGGTCCCAGCCTTCCTATGCTGGTCCTTCTTGTTGATGTAAATTTTTTCTGTAACTAGTCATAATACCTCGTTGTCTTCCCCGTGATACTCCATACGTCAGACTTGCTCACGTTTTTCTTCTAGGAGATCCAGGTTTAGGCGAAGGACCTCCTCGTTGTGTTCGATGTTTACTAGTTCAATCCTTGGAGATTTTAGTCCGACCTCGACTGGGTCTACTGCTTTAGTGCCAAAGGCTAGAGCGAACGGGGTTTCTGAAATGCTGACTCAACGTAGTCTCACGCCCACAATACCCTGTGGAGGTACTCTACCCATTTTGCTTGTGCTCTGGGGCTTGTTTTAAGTGTCAGCTTTGAGTCCTTATAGTGACCTCTGCTTGTCCATTGGACTGCGGATAAGCTGGGAACGAGTAGTAGTTCTTGATTCCAAGCTCAGCACAAAAATCCCTAAACTTAGGATTGTCGAATTGCTTCCTAATATCGCACACGGTACCCCTGGGATCCCAACCTGTACTATTATAGGAATGCCAGACGGTTATGCACCTTCGTCTCTTCATGATTGTTGCTAAGGGTTCGCCACGCCCATTTGGTAACAGTCCATCACCAAATGATAAATTTGTACCGCCCTTCCAACGGGTGTAGGGTCCCACATGCCTAAATTTCATCATGAAAAGGCTAAGGGCTTCAGGATCGAGTTGGTGGCCTTAAGGAGATGAGATATCTTGGCATGCTCCTGACAAGCTTTGCATTTTCTAACCAGTTCTGTCGTATCTTTGAGCATTGTGGGCCAGTAGTACCCTTGCCTTAGTGTTTTCCCTGCCAAGGTCCGAGCTCCGATGTGGTTGCCACATAAGCCCTCGTACCCGAGTATAGCGCTGCCTTCCTTCCCACTCACTTAAGAATGGGCACAGAGAAGCCTCAAGATAGCTGGCCCCCGATGAACGGTGAATCTGCCGACCTCGCCTAAGCTCGACGCCTCCTTCGGTCTATCGCTAATTTACCATCTATAGCACGCGATGGGTCCATCCAAATTTGCCTCGACATCATTAGAGACTTCTCCGTTGTCGATGCTTACTGAGGGTTCTGGAAGGTGCTTGATAGGTATCATCCGCTGTGTCTTTCTTGTGAGGTCGTCGCCGCTTTGCCAAGGCATCGCCTGAATTCCTCTCGATCTCGTACATGTCGACCCGAACTCGTATGAACTTTTTGAGCAAATTTCTCTCAGACCTTTCGAGATATAAGATCATCTTCTCACCTCTGGCCTCTTAGGATTTTTCTATTTGTTTTACTACTAGTTGGGAGTCGTCAATCTTCGCCTGATATGCTTCCATGAAGTGGCTGAGGTTAGTCCAATGAGACAACCTCATATTCGGGCCTCGTTATCGAGGCTTCGGGTCGAACTGAGGGCATATTCCGTATCTATCCTATCTGAAGAGGTTAAGATAAGCCCTGCACCACTTCCTTAGGCGCAATACCTGGCCGACTCGACAATTTTCAGATAGGAGGCTCCACAACAGCCTCCTCAGATCGTGGCCGGAGTGAATTTATGATGAAATCGCTAAGATCTGCCTCTTACCGCCCTGGCTTGTACCTAATGTCACCCATCAAATTTCTATAGCCCACTTCACACCCTTCAAGAGGTTTCGGTTGCGCATTTGTTTACCCGGATATTTAGTCAGGGACTCGGCAAAGATGAGTCGAAGTAAGGCTCTGAAGCTCGATGGTTACTAATGTCGATCAGCTTTTCCATCTGGGCACTTCTTTGCTCCCTCGAGCTCGGCTGCAATAGTAGACCCGGTTGCTACACCGGTCTCCGCTTCTCTACCAGTGGCGCACGAAGCTGCAAAGTCCGGTAAACGGCTGCAGAGAGGTGAGGAGTTCTCCTCTAAGGGCTTACTAGAAATCTGGGAGAGCTCAGAGGAGCTTTGAGCACCGTGAACAGCCTTTAGCAATGTAAGGCTCCCACTAGAAGGGCCTTTTCATCGGAAGAAAGGCCGATGATTTGTCGCCGTCTCTAGATACGAGCTGCTCAACAGTAACCATTCTCCCCGTCAGCGTCGAATGTCTTTAATGCTCGATCGAGGGAGACACAAGCACGACCTTTATCTTATCTGGGTTTGCCTCTATTCCTCGATTGTTGACTATAAAACCCAAGAACTTCCCGGCGAAGACTCCGAAAGCGCATTTGGCTGGGTTTAGCTTCATATTGTAGCTTTTTAGGACCTGGAACGCCTTGGCTAAATGGGTTATGTGGAGCTCAACTCTTATTGATTTACCAAAGATGTCGCTTATATATGTACCTCCATAAACGTCCTAATTGCTTCTCGGAACATCCCGACAAATTTTGGTAGATGGCTCCTCGTGATTCTTAGCCGCCCGAAGGGCATTACTCTCAATACCGCAGGGTTCTCACTAGTGACAAATGAGGTATTCTCGTCGGGTCCATACTAACTGTCAGAGCCCGAGAAGGCATCCATGAAGCTGAGGAGTTCGTGACCGGCCGTAGCGTCTACTATGAGATCAATCTGAGGTAAGAGGAAGCTATCCTTCGGGCAGGCCCTGTTGATGTCTGTGAAATCGATGCAAAGCCGCCACTTTCCGTTTGCTTTTTTGACGAGAACAACGTTAGCCAACCATTCCGGGTACTCTACTTCTCTGATCGCTTTGCTCGGGATGAGTTTACCCACCTCTTCATTAATCGCCTCTGGTCTTTCTGGGTAAAACTCCTTCTTTGCTCGACCCGCTTAAAGGAGGGATTGATGTTAACCCGCGGTGATCACTACCGGTCGACCCCACCCATGTCTTCCCTCGACCTGAAAATAATTTCCATGTTCGCTCTAGAAACCACGAGAGCTTCTAATGTCTTCGCTAACTCGACCCTATGTAAAGGAGGTGGCCCTAAATTTGGTCACCGAGTCGCATGTGCTCTAATTCTTCCGAGGGCGCAAGTTCGTGAGCTAATTTCATCCATGTCGAAATGGGGTCCACGTAGATGTCATTTAATCGTGTTTTGCTTCATTGATGCTAAGTAACATTCCCTGGCTATGAGCTGGTTTCCTCGGACCATTCCTATTCCATTTGCAGTTGGAAATTTGATAACTGCTGGCGTTTCGAGGGAACCCACCCATGGCATCGGGAGGGCCTACCGGGGTGAACATGTCATAGTCGATTGTGGCGTCTACTATGAGGATCTCACCGTCAAGTGTACTCGACATGGGGGTCTCCTGGAGTGAGCACTAATCGTACCGATCCCAAGGGCGTGACTTTTCCCTTTGAGAACGCGCATAGCGGGCGCTGACTGTTCGTTTCTCCCTTCCAATGCCCATTTTGTCAAAAGTCGATGCGAGATGATATCTGCCGAGCTTCGTCGACGAGGACCGTGGATCGCTTTCTTTTATTAGCTACTATGTTTTTATCACAAGCGGGTTGTCACGGATGTCGGCACCTTCATGTCGTCTAAAAGTTATGGTAGTATCCAAAATGGCGGCTTGGATACCGCTTGTACTTTTAAGGTTTCATGATGTCGGCGCGGCCTTCTCGGGTTGAGCCGACTCTCCACCTCCCGCAAACTCCCGAGATTACATGATTTCTCCTAAAGGCGGCCGATGCCGAACTCGGGTCATCGACGAGGCAAGGTATCGGACTCGCCCTACCTTCTAAGGCCACGTGATCTACTGAGATGTCCATGTCGGGATCAAGTATCCAACCCCCTTTAACCAGATCCAACTGGACCTGCTCATCCACATCCTTGTGGAACTCACAAGATTTGTGTCGCTCTTCTAATGGGTCCGACTTCATCCGACGCCACCCAAGAACCTTTCACGCCAGACTTCACGTAGACCTCGCGACACCGAGGCCGCCGCAGGTACCATCGAGGTGAATACCGCCATTGCAATTGGCAATGGAGGTGGTCCCCCGCGATCCCGATGTTCCCCGCCTTATCTGTGGACCGCCTTCGCTTTTCTTCCGTCCCTCCCCGGGGGATCTATCCTCGCCCGCTATCTCACGCTCTCTTTGCCGCTCCTCGGCTTCTTTCCTTTCGAAAGTGTGTTGTTTCGCCGACACGAGGGCTTCACCGCGATATACTTTTCTGTTTTGGCGAGGACCTCGACTATGCTTGCCTGAGGTTTCTTTGAGATAGAGAACATTAGGTCTTTTGGCCGCACCCCCAGTCCTGCAATGAAAGCAGTAACGACGAACTTCTCTGGCTGAATATCCACCTTTAGCGACCGCAGCTAAACCTTTTCAACATATGACCCAAGCCGAGAGCCTCTGTTTTGGTCATGTGAGATCGACCAATGGAAAGTCTCAGGAACGATGAGATGGAAGACAGCTGAGTCTCGTTAAACTGTGCCAACGCCCTTAATGTGATAAATGGGCTCTTCATCGTGACAGTCCTGATATCCGTAGTTCCATCTGATTTTTTGCACGTATTGAGGTGGCTCCATGGGGTCTTTTTGTCTCACGAACGTCTCGACCATGGCATTTTGAACTTTGCTAGTTGGGAAGTGCAAAGACCTGGCTTAGAAATGGAGATTTGGTTTCATTGCACTGCATGCCCACAGACCGAGTCACCCTTACCGCTACCTTCTTACGTGGCTGATTTTCTGTCGATGTCCTCGAACCTTTGCTCCCACGACCTCTCCTCGTTGCGATCCTCTTCGGGGTTGGTAAGGATCATGCTCCCTGGTGTGGCTAATTTCTTCTCTATCCACTACGAGGGTCGAGATGTCGCTTCTTCGTAACGTTTCGTCTTTTCGCCTTATCGTGTCTCTGGGAAGTCAGATTTGCCTGGTAAGTTGCTCCTAACCTTCTCGTAGTAAAGTTATTGGTGGACGCTGGGCGCTCCACCTGCTCGTGTTAGCTTACAGTCTCTGCGCCTGTGGGAGGCCTACCGCCCACGCCGCCCGCTGGTCTCAGATCCTTGGAGGATCGGGCGCCGCTTCCCGCTTGTATTCCAAGTCGACACGATCAATTGCCGGTGAGGCTTTATTTGTAAAGGAACAAATGTTCTACCGCATTCCGCGCCAAACCGATGATGCTTTTTCAAATCCGTAACTGGCCGGAGGTGCTTGAATTACCGGGCCGGCCCACTCGACTCGCATATCGGGCCTCCCCGCAAAAACAGCAAACAAAGTGATCGCGCTCGCCAGGACGCCCCAAAATCGGAGTGTCTCGTTGACAACCCGTCAACCCGCGGAAAATCTCTGCGGCTCGTATCACGAGACACACACATGAGTAAAAATGGCCATATTGGCCCATACATCCATACTCACTAAAAATCCAACCAACTATACTACATGGTTCAAGAGTTGATTTCACTCTTAATACAAACATATATTAAAATTATATTCAATACATGTTATACCAAAACATCAGCCACAAGCTCCGCTTTCTTCTCAAACTACTTTAATGAGTGTCGCTCTTCCCGTCTCTCACTCCTCGCACCAAATAATATTCCCCATTGTGGTGGAGCAATTGCCCAAGAGTGGAATTACCCTAAATGGTTGTTCCCACCTAAGTGCACATACGCATTCAATGTGAACACACACCTGCCAAAGACTGATCCTACTAATGTTTACATGCCCAATCCCATGTCTCGAGTCCTCACTCGACTCCCTCACACTCTAAGCCATGTATGAGAAAACACTACTTTTCAAAACAAAACTTTTGTTCTCAAAAACACACTACCAAGTTTCAGAAAATATCGACTAGCCTTCTCCGAGTCGAATTGGTTGAGAACTTTTTGAAATGGGCCATGGTCCCTATCCTAAGTGATCTGGCTGACCATCTTCCCAACCTACCCTCCGAAAAATCTTCCATCGAAATTCCTTTCACAATCATGTTCCATTTTGTTTCTTCATGTCATGCACCTCACACCTACTTTTAAGGTGCCCTTTGCACATGGAATGCATTATGCCATTTTCAAAACCACTATGCTAATATATATTTATATGCATATATTAACATAAATTAAATACCACATCATGTTAACACATCAAATTCCATGCATTAACATATTAAATTCCACACAATCTCAAGCCATTCATCCTAAAGCAATATTTCATGCAAATAACACATGGATCGCGGTCCAATTCACGTAAACGGATTCATTTTTTATCAGCCTTAAATGAGCAAAGTGACCGTCCGTGTGTTTCATCACTGCCATCGACATTCCACTTTAGAAACCAAATCATGGCCATTACCGGCCTCATACACACAAACATAATTTATTGCATAAATTATCACACAACCACCCAAAACAGTCCCTACACTGTTCAAAACGGGTTCAAAATATTCCAACAATTCGGTCCAAAGTTTTAGGACCGATCAAACGGCCACTCACGACCTCAAATCAACTTAAGCATTAACAAAACACTTAAACAAGGTGTAAATCAAGTAGGAGAAAACCCCTACCTTCCGGAGTTTGTCGAAACTCCCTAAAACTGGTACCCACACGTAGCCCTTGCGGTGGGGAGCAACTTTGCTTCTCGCTTCACCAAACCGACTTGTCCAATCATCAATTCTGTAGAATATCAGCCTTCTCTCTAAAATCCCTCTCTTTTCTCTCTTTCTCGTTTGGTCTTTCTCTCTCTTCCTTTCCCTCCCAAACCAGATTGGTCTAGATTGATGTCAAGAGAAAAGTCCTCTCATGCCACTTGTCCAACTCTAAGTGGCTCATGGGATTACACCTTATCCCTTATCCATTTACTTTGATTTCCCCCACCCAAGACGATGCCATGTGTCCACCCAAGGCCCACACTTGCTCATGTTTGACTAACTCTACACATGACATGCCAAGACCTCGAGCTTTTTCACTCAAAATGTGCCAAGTGTCCCGCACTATCCCCGTTGCCTCGAAAAACGTTAAATTTCGATCGTTCAATTCGACGAAATTCGCCGTATAGCCAGATTTCCCTCACAGACGATTCCAAACGAAGAAGCCGGGCCGCCATCCGAGATCTAGAAAATTTCGGGTTTTGATCGAAATTACCATTTTGCCATTTTTCAGAAAATTGGATTTTCTCAGGGTTTCACACGCCCGTTGCCTCTCCGATGCCTAAGTCAGTTCTTTCCGGGGGAAGAGAAGATCAACTTCTTAGGGAATGAATTTTCTCTGTATGCTTTGTCCTGTAATTTTTCACCGATTTGTGGGTGGCCTCGTATTTATAATGGGTGATCATGATAACTTTCTAGTCGATGATGACACTAATAATATCTTTCCTCATGCAAGAAGATACTATATTCCTCCCACTTGGTGGAGATTTTCTTCCTTATCAGAAATGTATTAATAAGGGATAATTGATGGGCAAAGAATCGGGAACATCCTACTTTCGATCAAGGAGACAGGCGGTTTTCCTCATCACGGATTCATCACAATACTAGCGGGATGAGTTTGACCTCTGCTTGACGCATTTGTGGATACCATTAATAGCCTATTGCTGCGATCGGGTCCGTTTTTAATTCCGACGCCGTATCCGGCCCTACGCCTATTATTTCAAACCCCATTAGAAATAATATTTTTCCTAATCTCTATACTATATTAATTTTTCAAAGATTAAAGTAGTATCATTTTTATTGAAATATATTGACATAAGGATAGTTTTTTTTATCAAAATGTATGAACATTAATATCTTCCATCCTTGAAATACTCATCTTCTTGTATAATCATTATATTATTAGTATTTGATTGCCAAGTTAAAATGTCAATTTTTAACAATATTTTAAAAAGATTAAATGTATGAGAGACATGTATATCTACATTTGGATGAATGTAAACAAAATTCTTTTTTTTTTTCCTTTGTTTTCTACCTAAATATATGTTCCATAGTCCTCAAACAAAGTTATTTTATAATAAATTCCTCTATATTTCTAATATATACTATCATACAATATTAACCTCAAAGAAACAAAGATCAAAGCTCCTTACCTTATAGGTGTGCTTAGCGTACTTCCATTTTCTAGGGTAATTTATTAATTTTGTTTGTTTAAGACAAAACAAAGAGTAAGATTTCAAATGTTCATTACATATATATGCTTTGCTTTAATCAAGTGGCTGATTTTTCATCTATTGTCTATCTTAATTTTATCTTAAGGTTTTTTATTTAATAATAGTTTACTGTTAAAAAATGAAAAATTTACACAAAAGATAATATTAACCAAAAAATGATATATCTTTCAGTTTCCATAAGTGTAAACTAATATTGTAGGCCAACTCTTTTAAATTGTCCAAAGAGTACTTAAAATTTAATAATGTATTAAAAATAATTTTAGCCATAATAAATTTGATATTGAATCACAAAAAGTTATTACTATTATTTGTGGTGACCATGCATAGTAATGGACCTCTGATTTCTTAACTCTTAAGTGATATAATACGGTTTTGTACAGTTATGTGTATAAAGGACATAGAGAAAATATAACTGAAAGTGGATATCCTTTTTCAAAGAAGTTATTTAATTCTTTTGGAGAAGGAAGAAACATGTTGCTATGCATTGCATAAGTATATGAGACGTGTCTTTTGGTGTTAGTGACAATGGGTGTCACTTTGAGTCTTTCTATGAAAGTGTTTGGATTGCCTGGTTTGATAATAGTGGGATTTTTTCATTTTTTTATTTCTTTTGATCTCTTACATTACGTGTGCAACAGCAGCTTGTAGGTAGGAATGATATTAAAAAATCTAAAAATAATGGTGTGTGGCCTTTCAACTTGTCTCTGATATTGCAAACAAAGATGACATGTTCTAGTTCATTCTTTTTTCGTTACATATTTTTTTTAAACTTTTCTTTACATATTTTTCTTGTAAGACCACCCCATCAAGTTTACAAATAAAATTTCATTTTCGATAAGTTATGTATTCGACCGAACGGTCAAATGAATAGTAATTTTCAAAATGAGCCTTAAAAATGAAAATGTTTTAGACACCCCCAATTATGTCTATTGACAACCATAACTCGTTGAATACATGTAAATCATTAAGTGTCTCAATGCCACAAAATGAGTGTTCTTCACCAGACTCAAACATGAGTGAAAATGGCCACGTCGGGCCCATACATCCATACTCACCAAAATATAATCAACCATATTACAATACTTTCAAGAGTTAATTATACTCTTATACAAACATGTATCAATAAGAATGTTTCATACATGTTTTACAAAATATATAATCAAAGCCACATGTCAGCTTTCTTCTCAAAAGCGGCATCTAGTGAGTGTCGTCTTTCTGGATACTCCCTGTACCTGAAAGGGGGATCCCACGATGGTGTGAGCAATGCCCAGTAGTGATATTTTCCTACATGGATTACTCCCCACCTAAGTGCTCATGCAATGGCATACCAAACATTCAAGTAAAACATACAAGTCCCTACTCAAATGTCTATATGTTATGGATGAGAATGTGACTCACCCCTTCCCACATCTTGAGCCCTCATTGACTCCCTCACGCATGCCTAAGCCAAGTGCGAGAAAACACTGTTTTCAAAACAAAAGGTTTTTGTTCTTGAAAACATAATATCAATTTTTCGATAAATTTCTATCGACAACCCTTGAGGCGACCGCCGGATAACTGAATGTACTATGAGTCATCCTCCAAGTGATGAACTCGGCTGGACAACTCTCCAAGGCAATTCTTCATAAAATCTTCCCAAGGAAATCTCATTCACAACCATGAGTTTTTCATGTCATGCACCCATACCTATCGTTTCACGTGAGGTTACCTGCATATGAAATGCAATAAGTGTCATTTCTCATTATCAATTCATGTTAATATATCACACATGCATATATTAACGAAAATCATACACAAACAACATGTTATTCATTCATAGTAATAACACCAAAATTAGCTCACATGAGCTAATAAACAATCCGGCAGTCCATCTTAAAATTGCCTAAAGAATCACACCAAGAGCACACAACAACACACAAGGTCACATGAACAGTCCAACCTATGGTCTCAGACTGTCATGGACGACCCTAGGGATTTCACCACTCAATCCCAATCTGTGGAACTAAATACACGGCCATCCTGGCCTCAAGATATCCCCATCCATTAAAATGACTCTTAGCCAAGAAATAAATCAAGTAGGAGAAAACCCCTACCTCCCGGAGTTTGTCGAAACTCCACAATATCGGTGCCCACGCGTAGCTCTTACAGCGAGGATCAACTTTGCCTCTTGTCTCGCCAGAATTTTTTGGACCGATCATCGGGAAATTTAGAGAGAAGGTAAAACTTCTTTCTCTAAAAGCTCTTTCTTTCTCTTTCTTTCTCTCTATTTTTCTCTTTTTCCTTCCCAAAACGGTTGGAAGAACATAGGGGTCTACCTGGTGTCCTCTCACTTGCCAAGTGTCAAGCTCCCATTGGCTCCTTAGATTACACCTTACCCCCTTTATCCATCTACCATGGATTTCACCCAATCACATGTTGCCACATGTTCCTCATGGTCCCATTCAGCTCATGTTCGACCTATTTCAGACATGACACGTGGCACCTGAGTCACCTTGCCAATGTGCCAGTGTCCCGCCACTCCCGCCTCAAAAAACGTGAAATTTCATTATCTCTAATTCGACGAAATTGCCATGTAGCTAGATTTCGCGAGAGGATTCCAACGGTGAAGTCCGTTTAGTCATTCGAGATCTAAAAAATTCCGGATTTTGATCGAAATTACCATTTTATCATTTTTTAGAAAATTAGAATTTTCTGGGGTCTTACATGTTTAGAATAATGTATTGAGTCTAAAGAAACTTAAACGAATTAAACGGAATTACTAAGGGGTTTTTGAAATGCTCACCATTTATGACCTAAAATGCCCTTTACGAAATAGTTGTAAAAATATTCCCCAGACTTCTAGAATTTTTCTAAAGCATGGTTCATGATAGGAAAATAAGTATACTAGAGTATTCCATGGTCAATTTTATGATCGACGATCATGGAATATCGTAGCGCTCTACCTTTAAAGACCTGTTCATTTAAACACATTTCATATACCCATTTCTAATATGAATAATTAATATTCATTTAAAACATAATTATTTATGGGTATATGATATCATGACCTAAACACATTCTTTGACATAAAAGAATATATATACATTCCTTAATTCAACAGGCCCATAATCGTTTTCGAATAACGTATTTATACAAATCGCATTCCATGCCTTTTCAAATACATTTACAAAATGATATTCTTAGAGTTCACCTCTCTTTAAAACACATTCCATGAATATCCAAAACAAAATGAGTCAAAACTATATTATTCTCATGAAGACTTTTACATAATTGAATTCAATGCAAAATAGTTACAAAATATCATGAATGGAAAGATATGCATGGGATGGAGCATTTACTTATACTCCGTCTTGGCTGATGGTGACTCGCGCCCGCGATCTCGGTCCTCGCTTACTTCTACTCTGGTACCGTAAGGATGACAAACAACTAGCTAAGCATTTTCATGCTTAAGTGGGTTCTATACAATTCTCTTCATTTCAGCTTAAATCAACATAAACGCTATAAAACAATGCTTTTTGTACATTTTTCAATGGCCAATGTAGCATAAATACATACATACATACATACATATATATATATATATATATATATATATATATATATATATATATATATACACACACATTCATTTCATTTACATTCAATTACAATTCATTAGTCATTTCAAGCTATGCATTTTCATAGGTAGAAAGAAAGAAAAAAATATTCAAAGCACGAATCTTGCACTTTTCAATCTTATTATCATTTTACCCTTATCGAATTTAACCTATGCTTTCGGTGCATAGGATAACGAATCATTGGCACGGTCCTCATTGGTCATAGCCCAGATATATATAACAAAAATTTCGGTTGGTGTACGACTTTATTATATACCAATTTATCCTTAACTGAATTTAACCTAAGAACATTCTTTTAAGGGCATTAAAATCATTTAGTACAATTTACACAATATATATATACATTTGTATGCAAATATAACATTTTCACTTTCATGCAATTATGCAAATTGCTTCTACAAGCAATTGTTTCAAATCACTTAAGACAAATCATTTCAAACACAAATCAATATGCACTTTCTTGTCAATCATTTTCAAAATTCAAATCATTTCGTAATTATTCAAATATTTTAGAAATAGAGAGAGAGTTTAGAGAGTTTGAGAACAAAACCAAAATCAAGCGCTTGATTCCAATCTTCTAATCTCGACTTCAATGCGAGCTTCTTCTCCTCACGCTCCCTATTCAAATACAATGACAATCACATATTAGTCGGTTATAAGAGTTCTATTTTCAGGGAATTAGAATCATTCATTTGATAACCCAAACTTGTTACTTACATTTAATGCCAAAGTAGGTCGATATGCCCAGCCAATCGGGATCACCCACTATTTTTTTTTTTTTTTAATGGGTCTTAATCAGAAGACCCGAGAAATCCACTTTCAAAAAAGGGCAAAATCGTAATTTCGGTCAAAAATCTGAAATTTATTCTTTGAATCTTGGATGAATAAACGGATTTCACCGTTGGAATCGTCTCGCGAAATCTAGCTAGCACGTCGAATTTCGTTGAATTCCGAGATATTCAAAATTTACATGTTTTTAGAGGCATCGAGTTTTAGGTGCCGGAAAATGACTTGAGATGTGAAAAAAGTCACATATAACATGTACACATGTTATACATGTTGCATGAGTAGAGAGATGATCAAATGACGTCGAGACGTGCTAAGTGTCAAATAGTGGTAGTGGATGATGATGTCATTTTTGAAATGTTAAATGATAATAGACAAAGCTTGAATAGTGGTTGTCTTCTCCAATTAGAAAAGAAGAGAAAAACGTGGGGGATGCAGTAGGGAGGCAGAAAGCTGGATTTTTGGCATTTTAGAGAGAGAAGGACCTCCTTCTCTCTAGATTTCCGGGAGATCCGATCGTCGAAATTCTTCGGGACAAGAAGGAAAGTTGCTCTACGCATCGAGGCTTACGCGTGGGCACCGGTTTTAGGAGTTTTTGACAAACTCCGTGAGGTAGGGGATTTATCCTACTTGGGTTTTATACTTTATTTAAGTGTTTTGTGATGTTTGAGTTGGTTGAGGCCGTGAGGGGTCGCTGACCAGCCCCAAATTGGAACCGAAAGGTTGTAAATTTTTGAAACCAAAATGGATAGGCTCGTGGCGCGGGTGGACCTGCTTGGGTCGCTATGGTGGGATTTATGCAATAAATTGTGTTTTGTGTGTATGAGGCCGGGAATGGCCATGGAAATTTGATTCCACCAAGAGGAACCGATGTAGAAGGAGTGGGCTACCCATGGACAACCCACTTGCTCAAGCTGGGCCGTAAAACACCCTGGGGCTTTTATATGAAATTGACCATAAATGTCCAAGTGTGTTTTGGGCATTGGAATTGTTTGATGTGGCTTGAGTTGATTAATTAAAGAAATTAATAGGTTAATGCTTGATGTGTTAATGATGATGCCATAATTATATAGAATATAATCAGGTGCGGGCCATTGGAACTGAATTATGTTTAGCTCAAGTGAGCAAATTCTTGGTGATGGTTGATATTGTTGAATTACATGTGGTGTAATTGTGAATTATAGATATATGCATAATTGATATAATCGTATATATTGTGTGAAATGGCATATCGCATCTCATATGCATCGGGTAGCCTAGAAATTAGGTGGAGTGCATGACATGAAAATTTCGAAAGAAAAACGAAACGTTTTTGGAAAGGAATTCACAGATAATTTCCTGAGAATGGGGTCGGGAGACTACCCAACGTGATCATTTCGATGAGGACCATGACTGTTTCCGAAGGTTCCCCAACACATTTGTCTCTGAGGGTAACCTATATTTTTACCGATACCTCAAAAGATATAGTTCGAAACAACAAGAATTGTTGGAAAAAGATGTTTTCATACATGGCTTAAAGAAGTGTGAAGGAGTCGGTGAGGACTCTGGATGTGGGTTACTACCATTATTCATAGACTGCGAATTTGGTTGAATGTGTTTACTTTGGAGCACATATGCACTTAGGTGGAGAGAGCCCAATTAGGTGATTCCACTACTAAGCATTAGCTCACCCTATCGAGGATATTATTTTCGTGCAATAATGTGAGCTGATTTGAGGAGACCCGCTTCATCATAGAGGCCGCTTTTGAAGAAAGCCGAGTTGTGGCTTTGTTTTAGTCGGATACATGTATTAGAATGTTTTAAACTTTTAATATGTGTTGTATAAGAGTGTTTTCCTAACTCTTGAAACTATTGTATATAGTTGGGATATATTGGTTAAGTGATGATGCAGGGGCCCAAGTGGCCATTATTTACTCTCATTTGGATCCTATGTGGTCGTTGGATGTGTTGGGACAGGTTATGTACTAAGGGTAGAGCTCCCTGTACAAAGGAGACTTTGCCCGATTTTCGTGAGAGATGTCGGGTCACCCGACATTCACTAGTGTTTCCGCGGGTTGACGGTAGTCAACGGACACCTCTGTTTTGGGGCGTCACATTAACTCCATAAATTGGTAATGGTTCCTTCACTCATTTGAAGCTATGGTTCTAAGGTTTCTTCTCCAATTGGAATCATCCAATTTGGATCACCCAAACTCAAGTTACGACATTTTAATACCAAACTAGTCGATATGCCCAGCTCACTGGATCACCCACTGTTTTTTTTTTTTTTTTTTTTAATTTATGGGGTCTTAACTCCATAAATTGGTCATGGTTCCTTCTACTCATTTGAAACTATGGTTCAAAGGTTTCTTCTCCAATTGGAATCATCCAATTTGGATCACCAAAACTCAAGTTATTGCATTTACATCTCGTATCACTTAATTTGCAAAGGTGACCGATTGTTCTTACATATAGCTCCGCACAGCCAGATTTCTGGGAACTTTGGGGTATTAATTTGCATACACTTCCTTTAAGTAAATTATTTCCCTAAGTCTATTTTAAATTTTTGTCCTCAATTTGGATGGATGAAACTCAACTTATAGCCAACATATACTTAAAAGCGATCATACAGTAATTTACTCAGACTCGCATTAGCTATATTAAACCTTGAGCTACAATCCCTCACAGTCCCTTATACGTACATTTTAACCCTATTTCTTATGGTTTCTTTGCAATTGGGATCCTTGGTTGGATGATTATAGCTGGCTATATCCGAATAGAACAGGTTTGTGAATTACGATATTTCCTTTGAAACCCCAGCATTTCCTTTTTGCAGGCATTGCACAAACCAGTCAGCCAGCGATACTCTTTAGAAACTCATTTGTAGTGCCTAATCCAGGGGTCTTGTTGGCAACCGTCATTGTGGAATGCTTGTGTCATGTTGTAGGACCTGTATGATAGTGTATGGGTGTGTCAATGCTCATCAGAATGCATCCTTCTTAACAATAGTTCAAAGTTAATATATTACTCTTTACAAAACATATAATATCAAAAATTTAGAGTTCTAATACATATTTTACAAAATAATATATCAAACCACAATCAGGCTTTCCTTTTGAAAATCAGCCTCGTGGTTGTTGTCTTCTGAACACTCCTTGTACTGGAATGGCAGTCCCTCAGTGGGGTGAAGCAATGCCGATAATGATAATTTCCTACATGGGTTACTTCCGCTAAATTGCACATGTAATGGCAACCAAACACACTCAAACAAATGTGATCCTATGAATGTCTACATGCATGATCTACCATGTCTGGGTCCTGTCACTCCTACACATGCCTAAAGCAAATGTGAGCAAAATACAGTTTAAAGCAAAGGTTTTTTGTTCTCGAAACGACTCTTAGGATTCAGTAAATATATTGAGATGACCTCAGGGTGAATTCTTTGGGGTAATTCTAGAAACGGTGATAGGTCAGCCTCGAAACCCATTGTTGGACAACTCTCGAGCGATTCTTGAAAATAATTCCTTGAAATTCCTTTTACAATCGTTTTCATTTTCTTTCATTTCTTTCATGTCATGCACTCACACCTACCATCTAGGGTGCCTCAGTGCATATGGAATGCATTATTCAATTTCCACACAATTCATGCTAATATATTTTACATGTATATATTAACAAAATTCAATACACATAATTCATGTTATTTAATTCACAATCAATAACACCAAAATTAGCTCACATGGGCTAATAACAATCGATCAATTCATTTTGAATTACTCGGCAACACAAAAAACCACCGCAGTATATACGTGAGCGGTGACATAGAATTGACCGCATTCCGATCCACCACAATGGATTTCTTCACTTGGTTCAAAGATTTTGAGGCAAAACACTTGGCCATTTCAAGCCTCAACAAATCCCGGCCACTAAAATGGCTCTGCCAGCCCGAGAACAAACCAAGTAGGAAAGACCACACCTCTTGGAGTTGTGAACTCCCGCAAAATGTCAGTGTCATACGTAGGCCTTGTCATTAGAAACGGCTTTGCGCGGCTGAGAACCGACGGTCGAAAGCCAGAAATCTAGAGAGAAGTCACTCTTTCTCTCTATCAGAAGCTGGATTTCTAACTCTCATTGATTTCCGACCCGATGGAAAAGAAGGTGCGCTTTTGTCTTGTCGTATTAACTCATAAAATCCCATTTTGTCGCTAGTTTGATTTTGACAGCGAAGCCAATCTAATAATTCGTCTCCTCTCACTAATCATGCAACATGTGTCACATGGGTACATGTAATAGGTGACTTTTTTCACATCACATGTCTTTCACAAGCCGTTATACGACACTCGACACTGAGTAGCGAAAAGCGTCAAAATTCCGTTGTCTCGGAATTTGGCGAGGGTGGCGATGGTATCTAGATTTAGCGAGGCGATTAGCAGTGAAGTCCGTTGTCATCGAGATCTAGAAAATTTTTTGGATTTTGACCAAAATTACTGCCCTTTTTCGAGAAGAAAATTCGAATTTTCTTGGATTTTACATTCTCCCCTCCTAAAAGAATTTCGTCAAAGTGTATATCTAACAAATCACATGCATATGCAACATGCACTATACCATGCATATAAAACTAGTCATTTAAGTATTAAACTAAATCAAGTATGAAATACAAATGAAGGGATAAAATTGGCGCATGGTATCCTCAGCGCTCCCACGTTGACTCCTCCCCTCCACGGTGCTGCCATAGCACCCTCACTAACCTCATGGTCTTGCGTGCAAGGCACGATCCCGACTATCCATAATGCACCGATCCTCTCGGGGTCCGTAGTGTCAACCTCGATCTCTCACGATCACTACATGGTGGATGCAGGTGTACCTCCCGGAAGAGAATGGAGATGTGGAATACCTTATGGACACCTGACATGCTGGGCTGTAAAGCCAATTGGTCGCTACGATTACCTACCACTCTCGAGTATCTCAAGGGCCCGATGAACCTCGGCGATAGCCATAAACTACTTAGAACTGGCCATCCTCTCTTAGGCGTATCATACAGAAGATGTGATCTCAGTCGAACTCTAAGGGTCGAAGCGTCGTGCATCGGCCCATAGGCTCTTACCAGGCTCTGGCGAAGTGTTGAGAAGACACTGTCGTATCAAGTTCACCTTCTCGGAGGTGTCTTTAATAAGATCGGGACGCCCGATGGGTAGACTCTCCCTTGCTCCGAGTTGACATATCAGGTGATCTGGATGGCCTCCCGGCCTAAGGCTTCATATGGTGCCATCGCCGCTTGATAAAGCCCACATTGTTGTAAGCGAGATTCCTAAGGGCAAGTGCTCTTCACGGCTACCATATGATCAGGATGCATGCTCGCAGCATGTCACCCATGCCACTGTATGGTCACTCTACAGTGACCAGAAGTACATGCGTAGGTGGAAGGATGTACTTATGGTGGCCAGTATTGCCCTTGGCCTTTGTGAGCTCTTCTAAAGTCTGCGGCCCATGAGCCTAATTATATCGGGCCACTGTGGATACGGGTACTCCATGGCGGACTATCTCTCGGATATACAGCCGTGAATCCTCAATGTGAAGGTCATCCATACGGTACAGAAAATATCTCTTGAGCTTTGTGGCGGTGTCACCGTCACTTACATCTAGCGTGGCCTGCAGTTAATGCGTGGCATGAGTGGGTGCCAAAATCCATCGTGGCGATGCTTCCATTTCCACTCGGCCGCTCTAATGTTGGCTCTGCTGGCCTGGTGCTGGGCCTTAACCTTCGACCACGTGGGGACATCGTCGAACAAAGTCCCCCTCGTGTCTCTTCGGTCCGCTCGGTGATCTTGCGGCCGACGAAGATCTTGGTATCTTCGTGCCACAGATGCCGCGGCAAATCGAGAAGCCCGATGAAAACTCCACTGGGAATCTCCTCTCTCAAATCGGTGATTGGGAGGCAGCTCTGTCCTCTATCAGAGACTCTTAGTCTGCGTGGACGGTCTAGCCCTAAATCACCCAGCATACCTGGTACATGCCGGTCCACTGAAGAAGCGAAATGTATGTGGGAAAAGGGAGGAGATCACGTGTTAGCCATTTTAATGTTTTAGTAGGAAAATTGGCTTCTCTCACAGATTTGAAATGATAGTGTCGAAATTCTTCGGAGCAAGAAGGAAAGTTGTTCTACGCGGAGGGCCTCACGGCGTGGAGCTCAGGTTTTAAGGAGTTTTAATGAACTCCAGTGGTGGGGATTTTATCCTACTTGGGATTACACTTTATTTAAGTGTTTTTGTAATGTTTAGGTCGGTTTGAGGCCCAGGCGGCCGTTTAGTCGGTTCCAAATCTTGGGCGAGGGTGAATTTTGGGAAACCCATGTGGGCGTTCGAGTGGTATCCAGTTGTTAGGTTGTAAATGGAAAAATTTGTGCAATAAATTGCGTGTGATGTGGATGAGGCGGAAATGGCTGGGGTCGGGTTCACAAAGTGGGGCAGGTGATTGGATGATGATTGGTAGTGAATAGTAGCTTGGGGGTTTCTTGTTCATGTGAATGGTATTCCACGAAATAGAATTTTGTGAAATAATGTGTTTGGTTGAGTAATTCGAATGGTGCTGCGTGGATTTTATTGATTAGCCCATGTGAGCTAATTTTTGTTGTAATGGATTGTGAAATTGCATAACATGTTTGTGTGATTTAAATTATGTAAATATATGCATGATAATATATTTGCATGTATTATATAAACTGTATTGGAATTGGCATCATGCATTCCATATGCATTGGGGCATCCTAGAATGATAGGAGTGAGTGCATGAGGTGGTTTATTGAGAGAGTGGTTTCGGAGGGTTGACTAATAATAATAGTGCGAGTGTGTGCATTACAATATCGGTAGTCCATATAAAATATCAATCGTCGGGGTCGGCCCCAATTGATATACATCGGAGGGTTGTCCACTACCTAAAAGATCATGGTCGGTCCCTTTGCTTATATCGGAGAAATTGATCACAAATAGAAACAAATATCTTTGTTTTTGAAAATAATGTTCTCATACATGGCTTAGGCAAGTGTGAGAGTCGGTGAAGGACTCGGGGTATGAGTTGATCCACGTAGACATTCAAGTAGGATCACACATTTACTTGAATGTGTTTTTCAGTCTGGAGCGTGCATATGCGCCCAGGTGGAGGAGTAACCCATTTAGGGTGATTCCCTTCTTGGGCGATAACTCACCTGTCGGGGAACATTCTTTTTCGAATTACGAGGGCGTTGAGGGACGAAGCTCATCATAGAGTAGCTAGAAAGCAAGGTTGTGGCTTTGGTTTATGATATATGTATTAGAATTCTAGAATTTTAATATATTTGTAAAAGAATAACTTTAACTCTTGAAACTATTATTATTGTAGTTGATGTATGATGATGAGTATTGGTAGCATTTGAGGTAGTTTACTCATATATATATCTTGTGATGTTGATGATTAGGACCAATTGGTTCTTGGTAGAGCTCCCAGGTAAGGAGACTACGGGTTGCGTGAGTGGTGTCGGGTTGCAGGCACTGCAGCTATGTCCGTGGGTTGACGGGTTGTCAGCGGATCCACACTACAGGTTTTTAAGGCGTCACATGACTGGACTGATGCTGTGCGAGGCAAAATATCATGCTTGTCCCCACAAAATCACGACCACGATGCAGATCTGCGTGTGGCGGTAACCCTCTACGCTCTGATGGATAGCAACTCTTATCAAAATTTGTCTGATGATCCATCCCAGGGATGACGTCGAACTCGACATGTCACATGACCCTCAGGTCCTTGTGAATAGAATCAGAAGATCTCTAACTCATAACCCGCGATATATCATCCACAATCCACCAAAGCCACTAATCACCCCAGGGGAGGGGAACTCACGCATCTGAGGGCTCCTCAAAGGCCTCGTCCTCTAAGCCCGATACATCCTGGCCCGATGCGGCGATGAATGAATCTGAACACCATAATCAAATAACACTCTTGCCGCGGCGAGATATGGCGCTACCCTATATAAGCGTTTGATCTTGTGGCCTCAGTAGGTGTTATAAACCATGACACACCCTTGAACCGCGACGTCCTTGCTGTGCGGGCCAGTCTACTCTGCCTCGGCCCATAATCGGCCTCCCAGCTGCTGGCATAGCAGAGAGAGTGACACCTTAGGACTGGCTGGATCTCGACCCATACTAGGGTGTGGAGAATATCTTTTGTATCCTCTCTTGTCCCACCGTGATTGGGGCTGTTGTCCTAAAACCACCGGGATCCCTGTCTCTGGGGCAATCCCTCCCTCCCTTAATAATAAAGGTATTTGGCAATGGTAGCGGACCATGCGCCTGGCGACTAGCAACCACGATACGTCCACGGCACGGGATGGCCGTGGCACTGGAACCTACGTGAACTAGAAGCCCTTTGCTTCTTTCCCGAACTAGAAGAAGAGTAACCCTCCTCCCTCTTGCTACTAACACCCGCATCCCGAGTGCTCCGAGCATCCTCGATCTCTCTCTCTATGGTCAGGGCCGTCTCGACCATGGAATCCGTATCCTGTGGCGAAGGTCTCACGATCCACACCCGAATGGACAACTTCAGCCCATTCTCGAATCTCGACCTTGGCCATGTCAGGGTACGTGTCCATCGACAAAGCGGGCTAGCTGCGCTGAACCTAGCCATGCTCAATCACGAGTTCTAGTCGCTGCTTGACCCCAGGAACTCCCCGAGCCTTCGCATGACGAGAAGTGTCCGGAAAATATTTGCCTATGAAAAGATCATGGATATTTGCCCATGAAAGATCATGAACTCGTCATTGCCCTAGATCTCAGAGGTTCACCATCACCACACTGTCTTCATCCTCTAGCCGAATGCAATGGTCGACCGTCGACGTGGAGGCAATCTCCATAGCCTCCAATACCTTCTCAACTTGCATGAACCAATGGTCTGCCACCATCGGATCTCCTCCCCCTGTGAATATCGGAGGATGATGTGCCTTGAACCTCTGGAGGTTACTCGAACCTCCCTGGCTACCAGCTGCACTAGCCTGTGCAATGGCAAGAATTTAATCCTTGACACCCTCAAGAAAGGCCCGTCGTTAACGATCGGTGGTGTTGGTTAACCGCGACGAACCGACGTTCACTGACTGAATCACACACGTCATCATAAGAGCGACGCAAGATTCGATGGTGTAACATTAACCCGAGACTGATTCGCGATACCAATCGATACGACTATGTCCATGCATCTGGCAGGTACGCAAGATAACGACCGACATATTAACCTGATACGCAACAGCGTAATTTATTTATTTATTTATTTTGGAAAACCGCGGAACAATGTTCATGAACGGTTATCCAAACAGCTGACCTGCACGCATAATCGAAATAAAACTGAAGGAGTGCACAGGTGCACACCAACCCGCTACTCATAGGTCACGCAGACCATCGGTCATATCGTACAGAGAGAGTCAGATCGTATACCAAGACCTGATTCGCACATTACGCAGTCGAGGCCAGATCCCACAGATAGTCACTGGTCACGATACGTAACTGCATTGCAGGTCGAGGTCTGGCGTTGCGCCGTGACGCGCGTTGTATTGAGACAAAAGACCGGTCGAGTAAGACCGAGTCGAATGAGTACGACTGAGTCAAATCGAGGTCGAGGCAGGCGCACGACCCGAACCCAAGCTACCATAGGCCGCGCGGTGACCGGGCCGGTACGTGGTGCGTAGAGCCGCACGCGGGCGCTGGCACCTTATCACGGCGCTACGCCGCGGTCGCAGGCCGCGATCCGCCGCATTACGTTTATTCATCATTATCACGATTATTGTAATCAGATCAGATGTCGAGGTTCATTGGCAATATGGATTACGCGATTGTATTGAGCGACAACGTCCGTGTCATAGCACGCATCACAGAAACAAGAATAGATCACTGTACTCATTGCTCCATATTGCAACACAAACCTGCCGCCCCATCCACGATACACTTTGTATCATGACTCACCCTGGCTGCCATATACAAGACGCTACGCCGTCAGCTCCACTGCGGTCACAACACTATATCGCACGCTGGTCGGTCGATCATGGCCGTGGTCTCCGCCCGCCATGCACACCGGGCCGCTACCGCTCCCAGCCCCGCGATCACGATTCAAAATATCGATCATGATTTTTACCACCAAACGGGCAAGAGTCCCAGCTTCCCCCGCACCATTTTTTTTCACTCATCATTTTTTTTTCTTTGTTCCAGCTAATGCAAGACTAAAAAAAAAATAATAATAAATAAATAAATAAATAAATATATATATATATATATATATATATATATACCTGTTTTATCCTATGTGCTATTCACCAAGCACACAAATCACACATCATACACAACACATCATGTTATACACACCATTCATCAAAATGCACAATGGATGCATGGTCTAACCCTTTTCCCATCGAGTCCTAGGTATATCGTATACCTAACTCTACACCCACCTAGCTCCAAGGCAATCGTTTACCTTAGCTTTGATACCAAGTTGTGACGCCCCGATCCCGGGGGTCCCGTTGATAACCCGTCAACCAGCGGAATACCTGTGTCTCATATTATGAGACCTATACATGAGTAAAAATGGCCACTTGAACCCATACATCAATACTCATCAAGAATACATCAACTATGTAACAATAGTTCAAGAGTTATTACATTACTCTTTACCAAAACATATATCAAAATTTAGAGTTCTACTACATGTACAAAATAATATATCAAAGCCATTAACCGCTTTCAAAATCAGCTCTAAGCGAGCCGCCTTCCGAACACTCTATACCTGAAATAATGATCCTCGACAGGGTGAGCAATGCCCAGTAGTGACAATTTCCTACATGGGTTACTTCCCACCTAAGTGCACATGTAATGACAACCAAACACACTCAAACAAATACATGATCCTACTTGAATGTCTACATGCCCAATCCCATGTCTCGAGTCCTCATCAACTCCCTTACACATGCCTAAGCCAAATGTAAGCAAAAATACCGTTTTCAAAACAAAAGGTTTTGTTCTCAAAACGTACTACCGAAGTTTCTAGAATGGCATTGACAACCTCCGAGGTGAATTGCTGGGTAATTCTCCGAAACAGTGATGGGTCAGCCTCCGAGACGAACTGTTGGACAACTCTCCAAGGCAATTCTTCGGAAAATATTCCTTGAAATTCCTTTTACAATCGTTTTCATTTTTCTTTCATTTTCTTTCATGTCATGCACTCACACCTACCATCTAGGGTGCCTCAGTGCATATGGAATGCATTATTCAATTTCCACACAATTCATGCTAATATATTTTACATGTATATATTAACAAAATTCAATACACATAATTCATGTTATTTAATTCACAATCAATAACACCAAAATTAGCTCACATGAGCTAATAACAATCCAATCAATTCATTTTGAATTACTCAACAACACAAAAACCACAACATATCGTGGGAATGTAGGAACCCCAGGGCTCCAAGACTCAAGCCACTTCGCCACACAAGTAGGGATTTCTTCACTTGGTTCAAAGATTTTGAGACCGAAAACATGGCCATTCAAGCCTCAACAAATCCCCAGCCACTAAAATGGCTCTTAGCCCAAGAATAAACCAAGTAGGAAAAGATCCCTACCCTTGAGTCATTTTAACTCCACAAATTCCAACCACATCGAGGGCCTTATCACGTAGAACAACTTTGCTTCTTGGCCCAAAGAGAACCGACGGTCCGAAAGCCAAGAAATCTAGAGAGAAGTCACTCTTTCTCTCTATAAAGCCGCTTTCACTCACTGACGCATTTCCAAAGAATTTCAATGAGAAGAAGGTGCCTTTTTGTCTTATTCACTTATTCTTTTCACTTAAATCCCATTTTGTCCTTTAGTTTGATTTTTGACACATGGCTTAATCTAAGCCATTCATCTCCATCCTCTCACTAATCATGCAACATGTGTCACATGGGTACATGTAGTAGGTGACTTTTGTCACATCACATTTACAAGTCGTTATACTAAGACTGACACTCGTGCTCGAAAACGTGAAATTCGGACTGTCTCGGAATTTGACGAAATTTGACGTGGTATCTAGATTTCGTGAGACGATTCCAACGGTGAAGTCCGTTTCGTCATTCAATATCTAGAAAAATTTCGGATTTTGACCGAAATTACCATTTTACCATTTTTTAGAAAATTCGAATTTTCTCGTGTTTTACACAACCCAAAACAAACCCCAAAAGTGGTTTAGCACCAATACAAACCCTTTTTACTTAAGTTAGGGCTTTTCCCCAAAATCAAAATCACAAAAAGATGAAGTTAGGGTTTGATTTCTTACCTTGAATCTCTTCAAATTTTCTCTTGTAGGTTGTTTGATCTCTTAGAAGCAAGAAATGAGAAATATTGCCACCAAAAACTTGATCTCTCTCTTTTCCCTAGCTTCTCCCCCTTTTTCTCCCCTCTTTCTTTCCAAATGCTTTTTTGCTCTTAATGGTTTCCAGACCAAAATTTGGCCTTTAAACCCCCATCAAGGCCTTGTTTGGCTCACCAAAACCCATTTGGGTTAAGTTCTCCCACCCTTACTATATCGCCCACATTTCATTTTATTTGCACTTCAAATCTCAATAATCACACTTTAGACATATAACTAGTCTCAATGACTTTAAGCCATTTCCTCCTTAAGCCTTGCTTGGCTTTTCATTATTTCATTTCTCATTTTTCTCATTTTAGCATTTAAGTCCATTTTCATAGACCCTTAGGTCCTTTATTTCACATTTTTTACAAACAAATTCACTCCTCCACTGTTGTAAAATTTTGTCAGATTTGTTCTTAGGATTTAAATTCCGGAAAAATTTCATTTACTTTATTTTATATCCTAAACATGTTCTGAAACTGTTAGGGTATTTTTAGGGCGTTACAAATATTTTCGGAATTTTATCGGTATAGGGGTATTATTTTCAAGGAGGGAATTTAAGTTATTTAATGAGTAAGCCTAATCTAAGTAAGCAAAGCAAGAAGCAATAGAATGATGCCATGTAAGCTTGGGGATCCATGTGATTAGAAATGGACCTATGAGAGTTTTCCATAAATTTTGATATTTATCATAAATTAGTTAACTTAACTATGGTTAGTGGATGAGTTAAAGTTAACTCAAGTCAAACTTAACTTTGGTTAGTTAAAGTTAACTAAGGTTAAAACGATATTTGTGTTAGCAAACAATGAGAGTTAGTTAAGCCTAACTATGGTTTAAGTTAGTGGAATTTTATGGAGCAAAAAGTGGAATTAGTTGCTTTTGGACTATATGATTACATATGGATCCATGAGAATGAATGGATGCCAACCAATGGCAAGGGATTAATTTAAGGATAATTGGAGGGAAAATTAGGCATGAAAAAAATATCATTTAAGTGCATTTGTCTTGGCTTCTTGGGTGCATACGGGTAGAATAAAATTTGGAAGAAAAAATGAAGCAAAAAGGGGAGAAAAAAAGGGAGAAAGGGAGACAAAATTCTGCAACCCCTTTCCAAGTTATTCAAGGAATTCTCATGCCATTTAAAGTCCATTTCAAGTGTTCATCATGTCCATGAAGTGCCCTAGATCAAACCCTAAGTGAAGAATCAAGTTCCTAAGGTGAAATCACTTACTAGTCTATGTGAATTTGAAGGTTAATGGAGGAAATGGTTATATGATGGTGTACATGAGTCTCTTGGCATGTCTTTATGCATATTTGAACAAGAGATTTCATTGGAGTTCAAGTTAACATCAAGACACCAAAATTCTTAAGGTAAGCAATTAGGGTTTTATGGATTATTTATTTAAACCTTCAATAGAGTTATATTAAAGCTTTAGTTATTAAATTGACATGATTATAGGTTGATTTTGTTAAGAAATTGAAAATAAAGAATGAGATTATGAGGATTGTAAATTTAGGTCAACCTTGGATGTTAATGGAAGTGATAAGATTTGATTGGTTTTAATTGATTTAATGACATTACTTTTGAATACTTGAGTTAATGGAATTAAAAAGTTGAAAAGAAAATGATATAGCATGGAGAGGGTTTAACTTGAAATGCATTGGTTTGATTAGTGTATCTGAATCAATGGCAATGATGAATTCAAGTAAATGTAATTGTTGGAAGAAAATGAAGAAATTGAAGAAATACGATGATTGGGTGACATGTAGGATGAATACCTAGAAAAGTATAAAGAAGTTGAGTTTCACTGATTTTAATCAATCGGAAGTGATTAAATGCCTAATGGAATGTATTAGAATTAAAGCTTCAAGAAGAAGAATTGACATAAGTATAAATGTAATTTTTGCTAAGGTGAAGGGCATTATGGGTTTACTTTAAGCATGCTTAATGGCTTGATTTAAGGCTTGTACGAGGTTGTCATGAGCCTTGATTTGTCTGGAAGTGAATTGGATAAGTTGGAGATTAAGTGAATAAGAAAATGGTTTAGGTTGCTTTCTCAATCTTAATAGAAAGTATATTATAGTTAAGGAATTAATCAGATATTGTTAAGGTATGAATGTTAATGGATTTTATGGATAATGTGACTTGTGGTAGAGGAAAGTGATTAAGGACAGTGGAGGAAGTTCAAGGAGGGAAAAGGGCTTCACAATCAAGGTGAGGGAAATGTAAATGTTTATGAATATATATATATATATATATATATATATATATATATATATATATAGAGAGTATATATATATATATATATATATATATATATATATATATATATATATATATATATATATATATATATATATATGTATATATATATTAATGTTTACAAATGTATATGTTTTCACATCTATGTTATAAATGTTTAAATCAAAAGGAAATGTGGTTTTCTTGACTTTACTTATGTTGAGAAAATATGAAATGATTATGGTTTCCATAGTTTTATAAAGCATGATTTATGATTCCATATTAAATGAAATGTTTATGAATAAATGTTTAAATGAAAAAGGAAATGTAGTTTTCTTGACTTTACTTATGTTGAGAAAATATGAAATGATTATGGTTTTCATAATTTTATAAAAAAAGATGATTTATGGTTCCATATGAAATGAAATGTTTATGAATGTATATTCTATATATACATGTTTATATGAAAATGTTTATGATTGAATCCATAGTTACCCTATGTTACAAAGATAAAGTTTAAAGGAAAGTCGACTAAAATGCTTTACACGTGCATGGTACATGGGAAAGGGATAGGATTTTTTTTATAGAGGGAAGGGAAGAGTGATGCATATCGCCATGCACATGAAAAGCACGAAAAGGTTACCAACGCATGATGTGATTTATTCCATAGTGCCATGGTATCTAAAAGAAATGCACGATTTAGAGGAGGTTCCTTTTGGGCCATCGATGATCGTAAGACTGTTTTATCAGAGGTTCTTTCATGGGCCAATGGTGGTTAACGGTAGGCGGGTTCCATTGGATATGACGGATTCAAAAAGAAAAAGAAAGTAAAGTAAATGTTTATTGAAATGAGATATTTATACAATTGTTTTACACATTGTATTTGACCTACATCTGGAAGGGAAAAAAAGTAAAGTAACTATTTATTGAAATGAGATCTTTATACAATTGTTTTACATATTGTATTTGAACTATATCTGGACACATTATTTTCTTATGAACTGTACTCTCACTGAGCTCTTTATCTCACCTTCTTTCCAAATGTTTTATAAAATGTTTTCAGGGGAAGAGACTGACGAGCAATTCGAGCATCCTCAGGCTAAGTGACACTTCCGCCTCACTCAACGACCACTTTTTGAAAATGTATAGACCTTATTTTAAATAACTACTTGTGCACCTTTATTTTGTAACGTGAGTATATGTTTTAAAAATATCATTATATATCTATGGTGTTTAGAAAATGATTTTAAATTTTTAATTTGAAATTTCGTGGTGGACTTGATGTCCCGTAGTCGGGATGTAGTATGACAAACCCCACCCTACTAGCGTGATGCCTAAGTGGACTTCACGTAAACTCCCAACCGATACTTCCAACGACTAGAGAATCTTGTGAAGCTAAGCCTTGGCAGGCTTGTCGAAACCCGTATAAAAATTTTCTTTCTAAACCAGATTTTATAAAACTTCGCCAGCATAATAGGCCGTGACATAAGTACGTCCCAAACCTATAAATACAATTTACACTTCTAAAATATGGCAACCAACAACATCTTCAAAAGAGCCTTTAGGCTCATCACATTTTCATAAAAAAACTATAACATACATATGCACAACTATACAAGTTCAAAGTATTTTTCTTAACAAAAGTTACATTTTCTTTTACAACATATACAAGAGTGAGTAAATACAACACATATAATTAGAATCAGAGGACCCGATACGCCCTGCAAAGAACCGACGTACTCAGACGGAAGATAATTTTTAAAAGCAGAAAAATAATGAGCTAAAAGAGCTCAATGAGTGTATGCTTTATAAAATACTTGCTTTTTCTAAAAATGTCTAAAAATTGTAAAAACGATCTTCTACAAAACACTTTCAGAAAACCTTACTTGCTTTGCTATAAAAGTTTCTAAAACTTTTTGTAAAAATGTTTGCTTGCTTATCAGTGGTCGATTTTAAGCTGTATGTAAAATTCTTATAAATATAATGATCAACCATTGGAGGTCTTTCTTGCTTGTTGTACCCTAGTAAACACGGGAAACCTATGTTTCTACCATGCCGGTGGAAGGACCTCGTGTCCACATCACCTATTCCTATAAATATATAACGCTCATCAATACATAATGTTCAAGACGCCAAATTTCACATACCCAAAGACGCGCACGGTCCTCCTCTAATATGCCATAATGCAAGCTAAGTTTGCCGACCAGACAAATATAAAATGAAATGCAATCATGTCTTAACTCAAAACGCACGGAATACCTTTTGACCTAAGAATGCTATTAAGACTAGGGATTTCTTAAGGCCTAACTTATAAAATATAAGTTTGCTTTCTTGCTTAATAAAACATATTACTTACTTGCTTGCCTTATAAAATATTGTTTAACAAATCAAAACCACAAGCATTAAAATACGGTTTAATAATTAAAACCATAACATACAAATCGTAAAACGATTTATAAACAATACAATAGTATTGAAAAATAAAGTTTAGAACACTCACTTTTCCGTTTACAATAATCGGAGCACGATCACACACCCCTCCGCCTCCGCTTTTACCCTACACATTAGACCACACGCGTCATCACAACCAACTAACTTGCATACTTGGTGCTACAATTAAATTTTTCAAAAAATATGTGGGCCCTAAATGCCATTCACAGGCATATGGCCAGATTCTGGACTCAAGGGGCTTTCCGTAGAGTCCAAGAACACCCGAATCGAAGTTCAGACGAAAAAGTTATGACTGTCCAAAGTTGGAGGCTTCATGTGAACAATGACATACGCGAACCCAAAAAAATGTGTTTCTTTGGTTCTCTAAACGCCATGCAAACAACCCCTAATACTCAACCAAGACCAAAACGACTCCTAGATGAAAAATAAACTCGAAAACATTAGTCCCGAGATCAAAACCAAACCTCAACACAGTCCGGGACTGCCCGAAAACGGTTTTGAAAATCCTGTATGGACTATCCAAAAACAGTCCTGAAAATTCAACCTGGATTGTTCGAAAATAGTCCAAAAAATTCAACCAGGACTATCCAAAAACAGTCTCAAAAAATTGCTAAAAATTCCTAAACTTAGTCCAAAAATTTTAGACTAAAATTTTCGGCCTCTCATGGTCTCTAAGAAAATCCCAAGCCATTAAATGACTTTTAGGATAGAAATAACACAAATAGGAAAATTTCCTACCTCTTGGAGTTTGGTGAAACACTAAGATTTTGGAGCCCATGCATAGCTCTCGATGCGTGGACCGACTTTGCCTTTTGCTTCGATGAAAACCTATGGTCCGATTTCGTAGATCTTAAAGAGAAGCGAAGAAAGAAAAAAAAAACTCTCCCTTTCTCTCTCAATCCTTTCTGGTCGTCATCTCCTTCATTTTTTGATTTTATCTCTTTTTTTTCTATTATTATTATTATTATTTGGATATATGACTCATATTACCTCATTCGGGTCCGTTTCTGCCCCGAAACAATTTATTTATTTTCAATTCAATTTATTTTAAATGAACTTAGCTCAAACCATTCGACTTCTCAGATTAAAAATCTCGCCCTCAAGTCACCGACGCTTCTCACCTTAAAATAGTAAAAATATTCCTCCGCTTGTCTCTTTAATTCTAATTTTAAACTTTTTTTGTCACTAGATTTCGTAAGACGTAATTTAACTGCAATATGTTTCACATTCGAGATCTAGAGTAGTCTTCTAAAGCTTCCTCGAACCATTATGACAATTTATTATTATTATTATCCTTTTGCAAATTTTGAAAATTTCTTATAATTTTTTTTTCAAATTTTACAGTGCCACAATTCTTTGAAAACTTTACAATTTCATCCTTAAAAACAACGTTCAAAAATACTACTATGGCACTCAATTAATTAAGGAAGCCTCGTGCACACATATGCGACTTATGGTTACATCGCATCGCACACCATCTCGGATGGGCGTTACAAATCCTCCTCTCCTTAGAACATTTCACACGAAATGAACACACTAAACTCAAAGGAAAGGAAAATTACCTCAATCCAAAAAATAGTTGAGGATATCGACGCGCATTCGAGCCTCCGGCTCCTGTGCAACCGCTCTCTCTCATGATTCCTTCCTTATAGACTTAACTAAAGGACCAATTCTTACTCCTCAACACCTGTTCCTGCACTCCACACCTTGCACTGTGTTTCCTCATAAGTCAGGTTCTCTTTAGCCGTGACCGGGTCATTTCTCACACATGTGAAGGATTCGGGATGTACTTTTAACATTGGACACATGGAATGTGTCATGAATCCTTGATAACTTTGGGGGTAACTTCAACCTATATGCTACTGGTCCCACCTTGCCTACACCTCATAAGGCCTATAAATCTCTTAACCCAGCTGCCGCCTCCCAAATCTCAAAACACCCTTCCAAGGGGAAATCTTCAAAAAGACTCGGTCACCTATCTCGAAATGCAAGTCTCTGCGACGGTTGTCTGCATAACTTCTCTGTCTATCTCTTGTTGTCTTCAAGTTGTCACAGACAACTTTAACTTTCTCTAAAGTGACCTGCACTAACTCAGAGCCTACCAGTCTCCTCTCACCAACCTCATCCCAACATACTGGAGTCCTACATTTCCTACCATACAACGTCTAAAAAGGAGCCATCTCTATACCCGGGCTGAGAAGGCTGTCGTAGGGAAAGAACTCCATTAGTGCCAAATGAGTATCCCAACTCCTTGAATTCAACACACAAGCTCTCAAAGATATCCTCTAACGTCCGACGGTCCTCTCCCGACCGCCATCCGTCTAAGGATGAAATGTTGTGCTGAAATGAAGGCGAGTACCTAAAGCTGCTTGCAAACTGGGCTAAAACCTGGATGTGAACCTAAGGTCTCGATCTGAAACTATCGAAACTAGAACCCCATGAAGTCTCACTATCTCATCCACATACAACTGGGCCAACTTTTTCCGCAGAATCTCAACATTAATCGGCAGAAATGAGTGCATTGCCAATCGATCAACTATCACCCATATAGCATCATGCTGCCTCTAAGTCCATGGAAAACCTGTCACAAAATCCACAGTGATCTTTCTCATTTCCATACTGGAATAGGGAGTAATTGTATCTTCCCCTCGGGCATCTGATGCTCTACCTTCACCTGCTGACACGTTAGGCATTTGGAGACAAATCCTGCGATCTCTTTCTTCATCATATTCCACCAGTAATGTTCTTTCAAAGTCTCAGACATCTTAAGATTACCCGATGCATAAAGATAAGCAGATGAATGTGCTTCTTCCATAATGTCTCTTTTCAGCTTGCCATACTCTGGCACACACATTCTCTGCCCTTTCATTATCATACCGTCATCTATGATTTGAAACTCTGATTTCTTTCCCTTTTCTATCTCTTATTTAAGATGAATCATCTGTGGATCTTGCAACTGCCCTGCCCGAATCTGATCCACTAGGAGAGGTCTAACATGAAATGTGGCTAACAATGCTTCTAAATCCTCAACCTCTAATATCACCCTTAAAGCTCTCAGATCCACCCACAATGGAAGATAACCTAATCTCATATGAGACAAAGAACCCTCTGGCCGCCTACTTAAGGCATCTGCTACGACATTAGCTTTTCCTGGATGGTACTCAATAGTACAATCAAACTCAAGCCATCTTCTTTGCCTTAGGTTTAACTCTTTCTAGGTGAAAATACATTGAAGACTCTTATGATCTGTAAAGATCCTGTAAGGAGCACCATATAAGTAATGCCTCCATATCTTAGGGCAAACACGGATCGCCGTGTAAGCTCTAAGTCGCAGGTAGAGTAATTCTCTCATGCTTCTTCACGCTTCGTAGGCATATGCAATCATCCTATCATTCTCAAGATCAAAAACATAACCAAGTCCCCGTCGAAGCATCAATGTAAATCACAAACTCCATCTCTCCTATCAAAGCTAGAATCGGAAATAAGTCAATCTGTTCCTCAACCTCCTCAAAACTCTACCGCGTGCATCCACCCAATCATACTCGACATCTTTCCTCGCTGGCCGTGGGCTACTATCTTAGAGAACCCTTCAACAAACTTCCTGTAATACCTAGCTAAACCAAGGAAGCTTATGAGCTCGACATTTCTTCGCAGGCTTCCCAATTTACCACGCCTCATTTCTGTGTGATCCACACACCCCTCAACTCCGAGATCACATGACCTAGGAATGCCACCCGTCAAGCCAAAATCGAACTCGCTTCAACTCGCACAACTCCGCCACTCCCTTAGGGTCTGCAACATAATCCTCAAGTGTTTTGAATGTTCCTTTGGACTACCTGAATACATTAGGATTTCATCGATAAAGACTATGACGAACCTATCCAAATACGGCTGGAATACCCGGTTCATCAAATCCATAAACGATGTCGGGGTATTAGTCAAACCAACAAAGATCAAATTTAAACTCATACGAGCATAGAGTAAACTCAACGCCTTAGAACATCACCCCCCCTCTGCACCTCAACCCGATGATACCCCGACCTTAATCTATTCGAGTACACTCGAGACCCCGAGCTAATCGGACAACTCATCGATCCTTAGGGAGTGGATATCATCATGGATGGTAACTATGTTCAACTCCGCCTATAATCTATACACAAACCGCAACCTCATATTTCTTTTTCAATAAAGAGAACTACAAATTCTCCCCATGGAGATATGTCACGAATGAATCCCTTACTCAGAAACTCTTCCAACTGTGCCTTAAGCTCCTCAACTCGCAGAGCCATCCTATAAGGAGGAATGGAAATTCTGCCTACCTCAGATCAAATCAACGGTGAACTCCACTTTCTATTCGGGAGGTAATCCTGCAATATCATCTGGGAATACATCTAGGAACTCTCTAACAACTGGAATCTCATCCACTAGAGTCCCCTCCTTCCTCGTCTCCAAAACATAAGCCAAATAACCCTGACAACCCTTACGCAACATCCTCTGCGTTGCCATGGCGAAGATCATACTGGAAAATAACTCTCTGCGTATTCCTCTGAGCTTTACCTCCAATTTCACTGGCCTATGCAACTTTACTTCCTTTTTATAACAATCTAATGTGGCCCTCTGGCAAGACAACCAATCCATGTTGAGGACCACATCAAAATCCCTCATATCTAGGGCCACAAGATCCGTTAGGAATTCTTGTCCCCCAATCAGAACTCTACTATCTCTGACTACTCTGTCTGAGAATAACGGATCTCCTGCTGGAAGGTAAACTCTTATACTACCCCTTAATGGCTGGGTCTCTATCTGGAGGCGATCTAAGAAAGGCCTGGATGCAAATGAATGCGTGGCTCTTGGGTCCACTAATGTATATGCATCATGATCAAGGATAGAAATAATACCAGTAACCACATCTGGGAGTCAGATCCCGCATCCTATTGAGTCACAACATAAACTCCGCCTACGCGGTCTCTCGTCTCCAGATCCCTGGGCACTACCGCCTCTACTGTGGCCGCCTACCGCCTTCTTCGAAACCTCCTAAAGGCCTCGAAAGTGCTCATTCCGGTGGCCGGGTAGCGTGGCTAGTTAACGATGTCTCTACACCAATCAACCGAGAGGATTACTCCTTAATGAAATGGCCTTCTTGGCCACAATGAAACACCTCGTACGCATCTCCACACTCCCCAAGGTGTCGCTCGATTACCTCTTAAAAAAATTTTCTTTTCTAAACTTGTGGATTTTATAAAACCAAAGAAGATAACAAATTTCAGTATTATAGACATGTCCCAAAACCTCGAAATACAATTCTACACTTCTAAAATAATGCTAAGCAACCAACAACACTTTCTTCAAAAGTTGTTCTGTGCTCATCACATTTTCATAAACAAAAACTATGTACATACATATGCACAATTATACAAGTTCAAAGTATTTTCTAATAAAAGGTTACATTTTTCTTTACAAATATATACAAGAGTGAGAATACAACATATAACTAGAAATCGGGAGGACCCTGATAAGTCCCAAATGTCCGACGTACTGCACTGAAGATAATTTTTAAAAAATTAAAAATAATGAGCTAAAAGAGCTCATGAGTGTATGCTTTCTAGTCGTCGCTTTTTCTGAAAATGTCTTAAAACTCCGTAAAATGATCTTTTACAAAACACTTTTTAAAACCCATTGCTTAAGTTATAAAAGTTTTTAAAACTTTTCATAAAAATGCTTGCTTGCTTATCAGTGGTCGATTTTAAGTTATATGTAACATTCTTATAAATATAATGATCAACCATTGGAGGCCTTTCTTGCTTGTTGTACCCTAGCAAACACGGGAAACCTGTGTTTCTACCGTGCATGTGGAAGGACCTCGTGTCCACATCACCTATTCTGGTAAATATGGTGGAATGCTCTATCACCACATAATAAGCTAGCTCGCTAACCCTATATACTCCAGTACGTTCCACAGTCCTCCTCTAATATGCCATAGTGCATGAGCCAAGCTCATTTAATCAGCAAATATAAATGAAATGCAATCACAGTTCACTTCCCTGCACGTACGTAATACCTTTAACCGGTAATGCTTGCTTAAGACTAGGGATTTCTTAAGGCCTAACTTATAAAATATAAGTTTGCTTGCTTGCTTAATAAAACAAATTGCTTACTTTCTTGCTTTATAAAATATTGTTTAACAAATCAAAACCATAAGCTTTAAAATACGATTTAATAATTAAAACCATAACATACCAGCGTGAAACGATTTATAAACAATACACTAGTATTGAAAATAAAGTTTAGAACACTCGCTTACTCTTCCTCGTTTACAATAATCAGCACCCACTTCAATTCTCCGCTCCGTTTACTCCTACACATTAGACCACGTCATCACAACCAAGCACCCTGGGTATACTTGGTGCTATAATTAAATTTTTCATAAAATATAAGTCCCAAATATCTGTATATTTCTCGTATTTGGGATCAGGCTTTCAGAGTTCAAGAATACCCGAATCGGAGTTCAGACAAAAAAGTTATGATTGTCCAAAATTGGAGGCTTCACGTGAATAACATTTCTACGAACCCGTAAAACGAAGCTCAAGTTTCAAATGCCATGCAAACAGCCCCTAATGCTCAACCAAGACCGAAACGACTCCTAGATGAAAAATAAACCCGAAAACATTAGTCCTGGGATCAAAACCAAACCTCAACAAAGTTCGACCGTCAAACAGCTTCAAAATCTCGTCTGACCATCTCAAAAATACCCTAAAATTCAACCTGGATTGCCCTGGAAAATAGCCCCAAATTCAACCCGATCGTCCAAAACAAAGCCTCCGAAATTGCTGTACTTTAAACTCAGTCCGGGGTAATTTTGACTGAAATTTACGGCCTCTCACGGTCTCTAAACAAATCCCAAGTCATTAAATGACCTTTAGGATAGAAGTAACATGTGATGCCCCGAAACCCGGGGGTCCCGTTGACCACCGTCAACCTGCTGAAACTCCTGTGAATATCGAGTATCCCGATATCACACTCATTTGTCTCATATATGGAGACCCATTTCTGTATAATTTTTTTTTTACAATTAACCAATTTGTAATGATACTTCACAAGAGTTTGATGTACAACTCTTTTACACCTTTATATGCCAAAATATATTAAAAACAAGATCGGCCCTAATATACTTTATAAAATAATTCTCATGGGCCAACTCGACCTTTCTTCGCACTCACGGCCTCAAGGAGCATCGCCTTCCTCAGAACTAAAGGGGGATCCCACGACAGGTACGCAAAGAATGCCCAAGAAATGATAATCTCTCACGAGGCTACTCCCACCTAAGTGCTCATGCAATGGCACACCACACATTTAAGTCAAACACGCAAGTTCCACTAATGTCTATATGTCATGGATGAGAATGTGACTCCACCCATACCCACATCTTTGAGCTCCTCACCGACCCTCACGCATGCCAAAGCCAAGGTGAGAAAACACCGCCAAAACAAAAGGTTTTTGTTCTTGAAACATAATATCAATTTTCGATAAAATTTATCGACAACCTCCGAGGTGAATTATCGATAACTCTCGAAACGCTTCATGGTCCTCATCCGAAATGAACTGTTGGACAACTCTCCAAGGCAATTCTTCAGAAAATCTTCCTTTGAAATTCCTTTCACAACCATTTTCTTTTTTTTTTTCATGTCATTCACTCACACCTATTACTCTAGGTTCCCCAGTGCATATGAAATGCAATATGCCATTTCACAATAATTCATGTTAATATATTATGCATGCATATATTAACAGAATTTATATACAATAAACATGTTATTCATTCACACATAGCACACATAAATTAGCTCACATGGGCTATCACACAAACCTGATACCCATCTTGAGCCGTCCAACCCATCACCCAAGAACACACAATTTTCATGTTATTGAAACAAGCCACAACACACAACAAGGTCACCATTCGACCATCCAACCGGGTACCTCACTACCCTTCACAACATGAACCATTTTTGGTTCCAATCATCCATACAACGTCAACAACCGTAAACCTAGAAACTTTTAGTTTCCACCCAAACTCAACCCACTCACGCCTGATCGTGTGAAATCGGTCATAGAAATCCTCTATCCTTCAGTCCCAAGTTTTTGGAACTAAACCATATGGCCTTTCATGGCCTCCCATAGACATCCCATACCATACCCAATACCATAGCCTACAACATGCCATGCACTGGTCATGTCATATCCTGGCTATTCACGTCTACATAACCTTGCAACCTGCACACTTGGTGAAAAACATAGATTTTCAGTAAGGTTATGATCACTTAATGCCCTCTACAGGAACATATTTGAAATCATGACTCAATGGGCTTTCCATAGAGTCCAAGAACACCTAAAACGGAGTTCAGATTTAAGAAGTTATGACCCTTCCGGTTGGAGGTCACACGAGTCAAACCTGTACCGAGTGTGACCCGATCGCCAAGGTGACCTGAACTGGCTGAGCTGAGCTGACCTGGATGAGCTCACCTAATGCCCTCCACAGGCACATGGCTAGAATCTTGACTCAATGAGCTTTCCATATAGTCCAAGAACACCTGAAATGGAGTTCGGACGGCTAGTTATGGTCAGCCCAGCTGGATGCCCCGCATCACTAATCCGCCGAGCCGACTTAAATGAGTCGGCCTCCGACTGAGCTCAATTCTCCGCCGCCCGACCGCCGAAATTAATCTTCAAGCAGCCTGACCTCTACAGCCTGACCTCTATAGCCTGACCTCTACAGGTTGACCTCTACAAGCTGACCTCTCACCTATTAGACTGTTCAGGATAAAAAGACCATAACTTGGTCTACAGAGGTCCGAATTCAGAAATTCAAGCCTAACATCAAGTTCACTGATTTGGCTACCATTTACCAGAAAGATGAACTACCAAATTTCCTTTCTTTCCCACCCAAAAACCAGTTCTAAAGTCCGGTTCATGTGTACTACCACAATGTGGCAGCTTCTCATGGTTCAAAATACAACCAACCATTCCCCTTAGGGCAAGACAACCACCACACAACCCTTAGGGTAAGTAACCAAGAAGGAAGACCTACCTCTTGGGTTTGAAACTCCCGATTTCGGTCTCTATCTGAAGCCCTTGCGAGTGAGGATGAACTCTTCCTCTTGCCCCTTGGCTTGGAGTCGATTTAGATTAGAGAGATTTAGAGAGAAAGTGGAGTCTCTCTCTACAAACTCTCTGCTTTATCATACGGTTTGCCTTTTATCTCCCTACGCTCCCAACCGGTTGGAGAAGATAGAAATCAAGTGAGATGTGCCTCACTTTCCACTTAATCCAATACAAGTGGCTCATTGGATTACCCTTATCACCTTATCCATCTACCTTGGATTTCCCTCCAATCATGTGTTGCCACATGTCCATGTGGGTCTCACACTTGAGCTCAAGTTGACTAATTCAGCACCTGACACGTGGCACACTATGAGCCTCTCAAAATGTGTAAGACCCGAGAAATTCCAATTTCTGGAAAAATGGCAAAATTGTAATTTCGATTACAAAATTGTTATTTCGGTTAAAAAAAATCCAAAATTTACTCTCTAGATATCGGATGATGAAATGGATTACTTATAGATTGGAATCGTCTACTTAAAATCTATTCTTACGTAAATTTATTAAAATTCAGAGATAATTAGGAGTTGACACGGTTTCAGGCATCGGGGTTCGGGTGCTAGTAAAAGCGATTTTGATCTTGTGAAAGTCACATATAACTGTACTCATGTGCCATAAGTGGTATGGTAGGAAATGATGAAAATGGACCAGTGAGATAGTCTTGAATGACAAAGAAAGTAAGGAAAGAGGGACATAACGGTATTAATGGAATTGATTTAGAAATGATAATAAGATAAAACACTAAATAGTGATTGTCTTCTTCAAAAAGCAAAGGGAAAAAACGTGGGAAAGGAAGAAAAGAACCAGTAGCCATTTTTCGTTTGAATTTAGTGAGAGAGAGTCTTCCTTCTCTCTAAAAATGCAGGCGTCCGTAGTCGCGATCTTCGGGACAAAGGAGAAGCTGCTCTACGAGAAGGGCTGCGTGGGTACGGTTGGGAGTTTCCTCGAACTCAGGAGAGGTAGGATTTCTCCTACTTGGGTTTTATTCTTTGTTTAAGTACCATGTAAATGTTTCGGTTGGTTGAGGCCTTGAACGGCCGTTTGATTGGTTCCAAACCTTGGAACCGAAATGTTTGGATTTGAGACCCACAAACAGTCCGTATCAGTTCTACGGATTGTTTTGGTTAAATGTGTGATGAATGGTTCCATAAATCATGTATTGGTTTGATTGAGGCAGATGGCCTGAAATCTGTCACAAAGTAGGCAAGAGTGATTTGTGTTTGATAGGAACAATAAATAAGGGTTTTACTGTTCCCGAAACAGTAATTTCACAAAATATAATTTGTGAAAATATGGGTTTGGTCAAGTAATTCAAATCGAATTGCTTGTGTTTGATCATTAGCCCAAGTGAGCTAATTTTGATGTTTGAAATGATAATTACATAACAGGATTGTGTGATTTAATTTTTATGTGAATATATTCATGTTTATATATTTTCATGTGAATTAGGCTGTATTGGAATTGGCATACATGCATTCCATATGCACTAGAACACCCTAGGACTATTGGAGTGAGTGCATGAGATGAGTCTAGAAAACGGTTGAAGGGTTGGCCTTAAAAATGTCATTATCGGAGGGTAGTCCAAATTAAAAATATCATCCGTCGGACGGCCCAAATTGATATTCAACGGAGGAGTAGTCCACAAACAAATAATATATCAATCGTGGATGACGAATTGATATATATACACATAGGAGGTTGTCCTGAGCAAATAAATATAATGAATTCTCATACGAGGCTTGGCGGTGTGAAGAGTGACGAGGACTCGGGATCTAAGTTGGTCATGTAGACATTCAAGTAGGATCATGCATTTGCTTGAATGTATGTTTAATTTGGAACATTGCCTTTGCCCAGGGTGGAGAGTAGCCCTTGGGGCGATTCCTTGCGGGTGGCGCTCACCTGTCGAGGGATATTATTTTACAGGTACAGGGAGCGTGCGAGGGGACGGTTCGTCTAGGGATTGAGGATTTGAAGAAAGTCGGGTTGGTGATGATATACATGATGAAATGTCTAATTTTAATATATGTATTGTATAAGAGTGAAAATATTGTAACTCTTGTAACTATTTGGTATATAGTTGGATTCATAGTTAGTATGTATTATGAGTATTGTTTGTGGGCCCAAGTGGCCGTATTACTCATGTGATTGGATATATTGGATATATTACACTGTTTGGGACAGGTATATACAGGTTTTGTATTTGGGTAGAGCTCCGTACAAAGGAGACTCTTGTTACTAAATAGTGTCGGGTCACCCAGCATGCAGTATTAGGTGGGTTGTGGTGTCAGTGGACCTGTGAGGTTTAGGCGAATCACGGCTTACAGTATCGAGCTTAGGTATACGAATACCTAGGAAGCTCGGGTTTGGGTATCCATCACCACTAGGTGGTTTGATGTGGAGTATAGGTATATGGAAACCTAGAGATTGAGGAAATTGGGCTTAGGCCATAGTCGAGTAAGAACATTACCACTAGGTGTGGTTCGATGTTGTGTTTAGATATGAGATTACCTAGGAAATCACGGGACAAAACTAGGACACGACATGCATGTGTTTGATGTGTTTTGTGTGATTTGATGAATATTGTATGATGGTGTATGCCATGTTGTATGTATGATGTGAATGTTTGTATTGCTTAGAATAGCACATGGGTATTTGGAAAACAAATTTTGGAGTTTACAGTGTGTAAACTGGAAGGATAAAATAAAAGAAATAAAATTTTAGAAATTTATTTCATTTATTGGATAATGAAATCAAATTCTAATAAATTTGAGGTAGAACACTAGGTTTAGTGTTGGATCAAGAAGTTTTGAGGAGATTTTGGGACAAAATGTCCAAAATTAAATGGAAAAAATATAAATAAATAAAATAGGTGTGTATTTTTGTGTCTTCCAGTAGTTGGGAGAAATGAAAAAAAAAATGAGGTGAAGAAAATAATTTTCTAAGATTTTACAAGTTGTAAAATTGAAGAAAATGAGGTAAAATAAATTTTTATAAATTTATTTGAGTATTATGGAAAATGAAAAAAAAAAAGGTGTATATTTTTTTATGATTTCGATTCTTTAAAATAATTGAAAAAAAATAATTTAGTGCGAAACTAGTTTTGGGCTCTTCTTGCGGTGTATTAATGAATTTAGCCATTATGAGCCTTTATAGTGTATTGCAAGAGAGAGTTTGGAAAAAATTGTAAGTGAAAGTGTATTGCAATACAATTTTTGTATTATGAAGAAGAGAGACTCAGTGTATTGGGGTGTTAGATTGTATTGTATAGGGAAGAATTATGTATTGCAAGAATTTGGAGATTGTATTGCAACCTTGGGTTATGGATTTCAAAGTGTATTGCAAGAGTACGTGTGGCTAAATTGTATTGCAACACAGCAGTTGTATTCTGATGGGTGTGCGATGGCTAGGATTGTGTTGCAATACTTGTATTGTATTGTGACTTGAAGAATTTAGAAAGGAAGTGTATTGCAATATACAAGAGTGTATTGCAAAAGGGAAAGAAGATTTGGAAAATTGTGTTACCCAATATAGTAGTGCGTGGAGTAAATTGTGTTGCAATACAATTTTTAGTATTGTGACAGCGGTAATCGTGAAACGATGGTAGTGACAGTAATCGTTGGCTAGTTCAGCGCCAGGCAGTGAAATTTTGAAATTTTTTTTTTTTTGAAAAAATAAAATAAAATCAAATAAAAATGAGACAAAATTTTGGAACAATGAAATTTCAAAAAATAAAATTTGTGATGTTAAAAAAAAAAAAAATTTGATTTGACATGTGGAAATTAGTTGTCTTGCATTGCCTATAAATGCAAGGACATAGTATATAAAAGGTTGCATGTTTTTGATCGCGTGATTTTATATTTCAAATTGCGTGGAAGGACATATACACGGTATGATGTATATGGGAATTGTGATTGTGCGATTGTTGCGTAGGAAATTATATGCATGGTGTAATGTATGGGAAAGTAATTGAAATGCTAGGTTGGAACTTCTGACCTTAGGGATTTGGATAAGGAAATGAACAAGCTTGGGAATTTTGTTGATAAATGAGCGAGTGGTTGGAATTTGCATCACTTAGGAAATGGCAGGTCGATTCATAGTTTGTTAAGTGCATTAGTAGTGGGTGTGATGCTAGTTGGGCAAAAATGAAAAAAATAAAATAAAATAAAATAAAATAAACTAAAATTAGACAAAATTTTCGAAAAATAAAATTTTCAAAAATTAAAATTTTAGAAAATAAAATTTTGTTGAAAACAATATTTTAAATGCAAAATTGTGCCTTACCTTTACTGTAAATGCAAAGGGCAATGCATGTCTGCTTGATTTATGTGTATGAAGAGTGTCTCGGGCGGTGTTTATGCCTTGGAAGTCTTGAATTGGGAAATTGAGCGTGCCATTGAAGCTGTGATGATAGGTACATACGAGACGAGGGCGTAGGGGCGTCCACGGGGCGAGTCGAGCACCGGTGTTTGATCGCGAGACTTATGCGAGGGTTTGCCGTGTGGCGATTGCTATCGCACAGGCTGGTATAGCAGGTAGACAGAAAGATCCTAGTAACCTCCGGAGGTTAGCGCATCATCGCCCCGACATTCACGGGAATCAGATGGTGGCGAGACCATTGGTTTATGCGGTCGAGAAAGGTGTTGAGGATATAAATTACCTCGCTGCAACCGGATTAGACTAGCGGCGTTCAGTTAGAAAAAACCAAATAGGAGTGCAGAAATAGGTAGGACCTCTTAAGACCTTAAAGGAGCCTTTATGCGTGAGTTCTCCCACAGGGATTAGAATTTAGAATAGGGATGATAATATCGGGTTGCGGTGGAGATCTGGGGACTCTACTCCACGAGTGGACTGAGGATCATGGACATGTCAAAGTTCGATGTCATCCTAGGGATGGACTGGCTGGTAGCCTACAGGATCGTTATCGATTGTGAGCGTAGAAGAGTTCTTGCTTACCGCGGGGCCGGTACTCGTGTAGTATTTCAGGGGGACAAGCATGACGATCCTTTTGCCTCGGGCGGTATACGAGTCCAAGTGTTAGAAGGCAGTTAAGCGGGTTGGCTCTTGAGCCTTACCCTGAAGGACGGAGGAACCGAGACTTAGATCCTCAAGTAGTGTGCGAGTATGTGGATGTCTTTCCGGATGAGCTACACGGACTACCTACGGGTAGTAGTCTTAGTATCGAGTTACACCACTGGTACTTCACCCATCTCTATGACTCACGCATAGGATGGCACGGTTAGTTGCGGGAACTGAGTCCAACTTCACGAGGAGTTCTTTGCGATAGGGGGTTCATTGGAGCCCGAGCGCCGCCATGGGGCGCTCAGGTTGTTTGCGAAGAAGAAGAATGAGACCATATTTGTGCATTGACTTCTGCGATTGAGCAGGGTTATGATCGAATCGGTACCATTCGCGAGGATTGATGATTTATTTGACGAGTTGAGAGAATGAGTCTACTCCAAGATGAACCTTCGCACTAGTTACCATCAGGCGAGGGTTAGGAGACGAGATATCCACAGACGGCGTTTAGGGCGCGTTATGGGCGCTTTGAGTTTCTGGTGATACCCTTTTGGATTGGCCAGATGCGCCGCGGCGACATGAATCTCATGCATAGGGTGTTCCAACCCTATCTAGATCGGTTTGATGTAGTCTTTTTGGATGACATTGATCTACTCGGTCAGTGGGAGCATGGTGTCGCCCAGGATTGTGTTACGATTCTTGAGAGACCATCGAGCATGCGGCTAAGTTCGAGTAAGTGCGGTTTTGGCTGCGGGGAGAGATTTTGGGACACGTGGTGTCGGCACCGGGAGTGTCGGTCGACCTAGAAGGTTGAGCGATGAGTTGGGAGACCGAATGTCAATCTTCGAGATCACGTGGTTTTCTTGGGATTAATTTGGAGTATCACGGAGATTCGAGAATGGGATTTGAAGTTGTCCATTCGAGTAGGATTATAGGATTCGCCTCACGGGACATGGATATGGTTAGGCGTACGACCATAGAGAGAGAGATTGAGGATACTTGGAACACTCGGGATACAGGTGTTGGTAGCGAGAGGGAGGATCATCTTTCTTTTAGTTCGGGGAAGGCGAAGACTTACACTTCACACTAGTTTCGGGACCCCAGGAGCTGGGGCTTGGCATAGTGGCCAAAGTTGCCCCAGGGACCGGGATCCCGAGACTTTAGGGACAATGCGATCCCGAGTTAGCGGTAGGACGGGAGAGTATACGAGTTCATTCCTCCGCACCCCTCGAGGCAGGCCGGAGGACCAGTTTCGGTTTCGGGGTGCTATCTGAAGCACTCGCGGCCGCGGATAGGCGGAGGGGCGGAGTGTGGTCGAAGTCGAGGGAATGGTCGAGTTGCCTGGCTGGAAGAGTGGTGGTGGACCTTAGGGTGGTAGACCTATTGGTTGTTGATGTCAGGTTTGACATGGATGAAGTTGGCTTGACCATCGGGTTGTCGATGGTGGGACCTTAGCGGGTTGTCATACCCAGGCACGATATGGTTGGGCTTAGAGGTTAAGGCCTTTAGAAGCCGGTATAGATGTTCTTCCTAGGATGTAGGGTGAGAGTTGACCTGATAGGTCGAGATTATGAGTGAGTGATCTCTAAGATTCTGCTCATGGTGGACCCGGGATTGGGTGTCACGATTATGACGCATTATTGCGTTAGCGTGCGGTAACATAGCATCAGTCGGGTGTGGTGCCAGTGCGGTCATTACCACTCTTGGTGAGTGTGGGTTGAGTTTGTCTTTGGGATACGTCCAGTAGAAGACTCATAGTTGAATGTCGAGGGAAGTAAGAGGCTCGAAGTGTAAGGTGAAGAGTTATGTAATCGAGATGAAAACACACGGTCAGGTTATCACGTAGACTTAGAGTTGAGTGTTAGGGTGGGAGTGACTGGTTGGATACCCCTTTGGCAATTACCTTTGGGTGTTGTTAAAAGTAGAGCCAGGGGCTCGGGTATAGGGATGTCATTCATGACATGGACTAGGTTGACGGTCCATTGGATTGTCAACGATAGTGACCTTGGGAAGGTCAGCGTTTACACACCAAGTAAGGGTTGTGTAGGGTTATACGTTGTGCGGATTATATACATGTGTTAGAGGACACACGCGGGCATGTGTCTGGGTCATAAGTGGGAGCGTGCCATGGTGGAATTCGCTCTGACAACGGTTATCGAGGGCGAGTATACAAATGGCAGTGAGGCCTTTGTATGGGAGGCCCCGTGCGGTCGCCCATTATGTTGGGTAGGGTGGGAGAGAGTTCCATCATAGGTCTGATCGATTAGAGACACGCCCGAGAAGGTGGGTTTGATACGACAACGTCTTCTCACATTTCAGGCCAGCGGAAGAGCTATGCTGATGTACGACATTGACCCTTAGAGTTCGAGGTTGGTGATCCCGCGTTTTCTTGAGGTGATCTCAGAGAGGTGGTCGGATTCGTGGCGGGAAGGTATCGTAGAATTCATTGGACCTTCGGGATACTCGAGAGGATAGGCCGTAAGCGTCACCGGTTGGCGTTCTGCCAGCGCTGTCGGGTGTCCACGAGGTATTTCACGTCTCCATGCTCCGGAAATATACTTCAGATCCAGCTCATGTGGTGGATTGGGGACAGATTGAGGTTGACACGGATGGAACCTTCGAGGAGGGACCAGTGTGTATTGTTGATAGCAGTGATCAGGTCTTGCGACGTAAGACCGTGAGGCTAGTGAGGGTGCTATGGCGGCACTATGGAGTGGATGAGTCTACGTGGGAGCGCGAGGACACGATGCGGGCCACCTATCCCTTCTTGTTCAGGGATGAAGGTACGTGGTTTAGTCGTTTAATATTTAAATGACTGGTTTACATGCATGGTAGAGTGCACGTTGCATATGCATGTGAGTGATTGTAATTGTCTAGAATTTCGGGACGAAATTCCTTTTAAGGAGGGGAGAATGTAAGGCAGAATTCGATTTTGGAAAAGGCTAATCGTATTTCGATTACAAAATTGTTATTTCGGTTAAAAAAAATATGAAATTTATTCTCTAGATATCGGATGAAGAAACGGATTGCACCGTTGGAATCGTCTCGCCAAATCTAGCTAGCACGTAAAATTTCGTAAAATTCCGAGATGGTCGGAGTTGACACGGTTTTCGAGGCATCGCGGTTCAGGTGCCGTAAAAAGATTTTCGATGCGACGAAAGTCACAGATAACACGTACTCATCTGCCATAAGTGGTATGAGTAGGGAAATGATGAAAATGGACGGCCGAGATAGTGTCGAATGACAAAACTGGGAAAAGAGGGACATAACGAGTATTAATGGAATTGATTTAAATGATAATAAAACAAAACACTAAATAGTGTTTGTTTTCTTCAAAAAAGCAAAGGGGAAAAACGTGGGAAAGGAAGAAAAGAACCAGTAGCCATTTTTCGTTTGAGTTTAGTGAGAGAGAGTCTTCCTTCTCTCTAAAAGTACGGGCGATCCGACCATCGCGGAGTCTTAGACGAAGGAGAAGCTGCTCTACGCGGAAGGGCTTGCGTGGGTACCCGGTTGGGAGTTTCCTCGGAAGAACTCAGGGTAGAGTTTCTCCTACTTGGGTTTTATTCTTTGTTTAAGTACCATGTAAATGTTTCGGTTGGTTGAGGCCTTGAACGACCGTTTGATCGGTTCCCAGGCCTTGGAGCCAGAAATGTTGGATTTGAGACCCACGAATGAGTCGTATCGGTTCTACAATTGTTTGGGTTAAATATTGTGATGAATGGTTCCGCAAATCATGTGGTTTGATTGAGGCCGGAAATGGCTGAAATCTGAGTTCACAAAGTGAGCAGGTGATTTGTGTTTGATAGAACTGATAAGCAAAGGTTTCTTGTTCCCGAAAGCAATATAATTTCCTGAAATATAATTTGTGAAAATAGCGGTTTAGTCAAGTAATTCAAATCAAATTGCTTGTGTTTGATCATTAGCCCAAGTGAGCTAATTTTGATGTTTGAAATGATAATTACATAACATGATTGTGTGATTTAATTTTTATGTGAATATATTCATGTTTATATATTTGCATGTGTGTATTAGACTGTATTGGAATTGGCATACATGCATTCCATATGCACTGGAACACCCTAGGACTATAGGAGTGAGTGCATGAGATGAGTCTAGAGAAAACGGTTCGGAGGGTTGTCTAAAAATATTAATTATCGGAGGGTAGTCCAAATTAAAAATATCAATCGTCAGAGCGGCCCAATTGATATTCATCGGAGGGTAGTCCACAAGCGAATTAAAAAATATCCAATCGTCGGGCGACTGGTGATGTCTTGGGAGGTAGTCCTGAACAAATAATATATCAATCGTCCCGGGCATTGTTGATATATACACATCGGAGGGTTGTCTACCAACCTGACCAAATATAATAATTCTCATACGAGGCTTGGTAGTGTGAGAGAGAAGTCGATGAGGACTCGGGATGCGGAGTTGGTCATGTAGACGACAGTAGGATCATGCATTTTGCTTGAATGTATGTTTAATTTGGAACATTGCTTTGCACTTAGATTGGAGTAGCCCACTTAGGGGCGATTCCACTCTTGAGGCATTAGCTCCACTTACTGTCGAGGATATTATTTTCTGAGTCACGGGGGGCGTGCGAGGACGGTTAATCTAGGATTGAGGATTTGAAGAAAGTCGGGTTGTGGCTTTGGTTGATGATATATACATGTATTGAAATGTCTCATTTTAATATATGTATTGTACTAAGAAATGAAAATATTGTAACTCTTGTAACTATTTGGTATATGATTTGGATTCATAGTTCTAGTATGTATTACTAATTATCGTTTGTGGGGCCCCAGTGTGTATTACTCATGTGCTTGGATTATATTGGATATATTGCCTTTGTTGGAATGGTATATGGGTTTGTATTTGGAGTGAGGCTCTGGGTCCTGAGGACTGTAGATTTTCGTGAGAAATTTCGGATCATCAGGCATTCCACAGAGTATTAAGCGAGGTTGTGGGTAGTCAACGGACCCGAGGTTTGGGGCGTCATAAAATGCAAGTCAATGCCCTTCATGTTAGCCAAAACGTGAATTTCATTTGTCACGAACCATTGAAATTCGACGTGATAGCTAGATTTCGTGAGAGAATTCCAACTGTGAAGTTTGTTTCATCATCCGAGATCTAGAAAAAATCCGGATTTTGACCGAAATTACCATTTTGCCTTTTTTCATAAAATTAGATTTTCTCGAGGTTTCACATAACATAAGTTGGAAAATTATCTACCTCTTGGAGTTTTACGAAACGCTAAGATTTTGGTGCCCACACGTAGCTTTCGATGCGTGGACCGACTTTGCCTTTTGCTCCAACAAAGGAAAGAGAAGCAAAGAAAAAGATATCTCTCTCCCTTTCTCTGTCAATCCCTTATGTTTGTCCTCTCCTTCCCTTTTTGATTTTATCTCTTTTTTTTTCTATTATTATTATTATTATTTGGATATATGACTCATATTGCCTCAATTGAGTCCGTTTTTACTCCGAAACAATTTATTTCTTTTCAATTCAATTATTTTAAATGAACTTAGCTGAAGCCATTTCCTGACTTCCAAGATTTTCGTAAAAATATCGTCCTTAAATTCACTGATGGCTTATCACCTAGAAAATCGTAAAAATATTCCCTTGTCTACGAATTTGTGAAACTTTTACAGTCACTAGATTTCGTGGATAATTTCTGTACTTCAGTTCGTTTTGTCATTCAAGATCTAAAGAATTTTCTAGGCTTCCCTGAACCATTCTGGTAATTTATTATTATTATCCTTTTCTTGATTTTGAAAATTTCTATTTTTTGGGGTTTTACATTGCCACAGATTTAAAAACTTTACAATTTCATCCTTAAAACAACGTTCAAAATACTACTATGACACTTAATTAATTAAGGCCCTTCAGTACACATATCAAACCCTGCGATTTACCGCAGGCAGTACCCTCTCTCGGGATGGGAGTTACAGAGTAAATACATATTTTTGGTAGTGTAAGATGTTTTATTCCAGGTGTTGTAAATTGGATGTCCCAGCAGGCTTCTTGGGTTACTACTTAAAATGTTTAATCGTATAAAGGGTTTAATGTTTAAAAGAAAAAAATAAAATCTCCCATGTTTAATAAGGTTTTAATGGAAAGCGTAACTGTATAAATGGGTTTACTCCACGAATTCACTTTTGAAAGGGTATAAAAGAAATGTTTTCTCAAATTCGTTAGAGTGCCGGGAGGGTCCCTCGGGTTAGGAAGAGGAAATCCGGGTTGGGTCCTTTCATTTCTTTAACATTTATGGTAAAATGATCCCTCTCTTATAAATAAAACACACCCCTCATACATTCCATTTTGTTAAGTTTAGTTGTATGGATGGAAATTTAAGCTTTTTAGCATCACTTTCTTCTATTTTAATTTTCTTTCAAAATTCAAATAATAGGTTTGAAAACATATGTTAAAATTATTTTTATTTAATTTCATTTTCCAAAAAATAAGTCCAAAAGATCCAAAAAAACTTGGGTTATATTTAATTATAGTAAAAAATGCCAAAAATTTTATTAAGAATAATGAATTTGTTTATATTTGATTCTTTTATTAAAAAATTCCGAACGAATAAAATATAATCATTATTAGTTAGAAACTTGCGTATTTGTAGTCATTATTAATATATATATATATATATATATACATATCTTATTTGTATGTTACTACCATTTCCCTCAATACGATTAAATGGATAACAATATTCAAGTGATGGAAAGAAGTTATCTCTCAATACTGAAACCTGATCTCATATAAATCTATAAATGTTATATTCTACTACCTATCTCTCTCTTATTACCTTTCTGTAAGCAGATCAAGATATTAAATGCTATTACCACTCTCACTTACCAACAAACTCATAACTACCTAACCCACCTAACCAACCAAAGCAAGCTGAACGCCAAACTAAGATCATCTAACCACAATAAAAGTTATTTTGTCATATTAAGCTTCAGTGCCTTTATTTTAAAAAATAAAATAAATTCTTTAACTTTCTTATTTTTGACTTAAACTACTATAAATGCTTAAAAGTAATTCCAAACATATAGGGTACATTTCATAAATATTAAGGTGATCTATTTTTTTAAGTCATAAATAAGGATATATATATATATATATATATATATATATATATATATATATATATATATATATATATATATATATATATGACATGTATATTCTTTAATTAGTAAACTTTTATCTTAGGTGTTTATTTTACTTTTAAAATAGACTTCATTTATTTATTTTTGTTAAGCACATTTTCAGCAAATAAAAAATAAACCACGTTGTATTATCGAGAATAAAATAATTAAAATCTTAAAAATCGAATGCGACTTTAAAGTCAAAAACCACAATTTAAAAAATTAGAACCTTCCTTGTTTCACAAATTATATATATATATATATATATATATATATATATATATATATATATATATATACCATATATATATATATATATATATATATATATATATATATATATAATGAAGGAGCAGCTAAATGAGATGAGAGGACTGATAGAAATATTAGTGGCTTGTGATAGAAAATTAGAAATGAGAGAATCCTTATGTGTGATTAAAAAAAAAAAAAAAACTAAGTCATCATAGTTTTTGAGGGAAGCTATCAATTGTGGTCTTTTCATCATTAATGCATCTATAGCTTCCCCTACCTAATCGGTTGACACCACTGTTGAGACCCTCACCACCAAAATGCTTCATCCATCCAAACATGTCCTTGACCAACTTGCACCATTATTGAACAACTCCTCACACCAAATGCTACTCCCATCCAAACATTTCATTTCCTACTTTGATTCTTCCTTCCTTTCCAGTGTATTCTGGAACTTCAAGCATAATGAGGTTAGGGCTCAAGCGAAGAGAGAGGTAAGTGTTGGAAAATCTTTTATTGAATCTTCTTATTTTTGTTTTTGATAAAATTTTGAATCTTCTTTTTGTTTCACTTGAATAAGATGAAAGAAATAATCTTTTGAAGTTTTCTTTTAAGAGATTTCATTCTTTTTTAAAGGTTTTCCTTTTTAACTTTTTGCTTTTTAATAGTTCTAGTTTTCATGCTTAAAAAGGAAAAGAAGAATTGTTTTTCTGAAAATTTTCTCTTACCTTTTGTTTTCAGTTGGTAAATTATTTCCGTTTATATTTTTAGATCATGTTTGTATTTCATTTTTATTTTTTTTATAGTTTTAGAAATTTAAATATAGTAATTTGGAATGTATATCATGAAGGGATTTTTTTTCTCTTTTATGTTAATTTTGTTTTTATCTATATTCTAATAAATTTATATTATATGGATTTACTAATTAATTCAATTATTTGATTATTTCGTATAAAATATAGAAAATAGGACATTAGTGATTGAGTATCTTGTGTTTATATTGATTTATTATTGAAAGAATTATTTAAATATGTCCTTTATTATAAATTTATAAGACAACTCATGTTAAGTGGTTGTATTTAGAGAACTTAAAGGTAGGAGGATGGAGATATTTTGTTAAACGTACAAAGAGAATTTTTATAAAGGTTGGATGGATAAGTTGGTGGGAACATGAAGTTTTATTTGAGTGTTATTGAAATTTTTTTATAAATGTTGGACTTTTTGAGAGATACCAATTGTTACGACATGCAGTGGGTTTTCATTTAATTTGAAGACTTGGGTGATGAATAAAAAATGAATTTATCAATTGTTATATAGAATTTTGGACATACTTACAAAATAACAGACAAATTAAATAAAAGTAATAAAAAAGATAATGATTGATAATTTGTATTGATTTATAAGATTTTTGAAATTGAACTTAGAAGAATCAAATTAAAAATAGATGTGAAATTAATTAATTAATTTATACTTGTATGTATATATATATATATATATATATATATATATATATATATATATATATATATATATATATATATATAAAATATAACTCTTGATAAAAATTGAAGTTTAGAAAGACTAAAGTTGACAATCCTTAAATGAAATTGTGAAAGTTGATTTATCTTAACATTTTTATATTGTAAATGAAGAGACACCTTAATTGCCTAGAAAGTTTTATGCATAATAACATAAAAATATGGAAAAGAAAAGTTGACTTTCGCTTCATTATGACAAGTGGAATGATAGTCTTTTTCATTATGAATTGTGGGATGATAGTCTTTTTTTTTTAAAACATGGGAGGATAAGAAACCTTCAAAAATTTAAGATGGGTTGTGGATGATATATATATAAGTAGCCTGTCATTTTTTTTAGATTATTGACACTAAAGAAAATGATGAAATAAATTCAATTGTTATGCAAAAATATAACTACTAAGGACTACAACATAAGAATTTTTTTTATCATTCTCTTCTATTACAAAAACTTCAATACTTATGTAATAACAATCTTTGTTATGAGTGTTCGAAGTTTTTTAATTTCGTCTCATGAATTGTCATTTTGGATTTATTCTTTATCTCAAATATTAATATTATAATTGCTAGTTTCTTGATCTTGTAACTAATATCCCACTTCATTTGTTGTGTAGTTGTCTTTGTAGACTTGTTGAGTAGTTGTTGAGCAGCTGATCTTTCATTCTCCATTAAGGTTAGTAATGGCTTGAACTCCATTTCTTCTTGTATTTGATGATATAATCAATAATGTGATTATTGACCTTAAGATTTCTAAACTTATTTTTTTATTCTAATATATATATAAATCTCATAATAATAAGATTTTAGAAGGGTAAAAGTACTACATCAACATTCAATGTAGTTTGCTTAGAAGTTTGATGTAATATGTTTATATAAGTTTTTAAAAAAAATCTTGATGATTTTTGTAACGCCCCGAAATATACCCTAGTCGTTTTCGACATGTTTAGGGTATTTTGTAAGCATAATTTGAATGTTTCGTGATTTAAATGTGAAACATGGAAATTGAGGAACCCGGAAATTGTACAATACTTAAGGGCAAATATGTGATTTGTTAAAAAGGGGGCATAGAAGTCAAAAGATGAAAAAGCCATGGGTTAAAATAGAATTATGTCTAAGTTGATTTGCAAAAAGAGAAGAACCTAAGGACCTAAATGCAAAAATAGAAAACTTAGCCCAAAAAATGGGTTTTGAGAGCCAAACAAGGCCTAAGAGATATTTTTGATTTAAAGATCCAAAGAATTGGTCTCATTTTGAAGAAGAACAAACCGTGGAGAGAAGAGAAGGGGAGAAAAGAAAGAAGAGAAGCGAAGCAAAAGGTATGATTCTATATGATTTTTGAGTATGGATATTTCATGGAAAGCAAGGATCTTATGGTTCTGTATGGAATTCTAGGGAATTTTATGAGTTCCAAACCTAGGGTTTAGTTAGGAATTGATCCTAACTCTAGGTTTGAATGAAATTGAGTTGAAAAACTCTAGCTTGGTTAATATAAGCATGGAATCCTCCCTTTGAGGTTGGATTCATGAATTAATTGCAAAGTAATTGAGTTAGGGTTTAGAATAAACTCTAACAAATCTTTGTGCTTGGTTTTGTGTATGGGTTATGACCCATATTAGAGTTGTTTGGGAGTATTCATGAAAGGTTTTTGAAGAAACATATGTATTGAAAGATGATTTGAGTAAATTAGAGGTTACAAGATGAATATGAAGTTCTAAACCACCATTTCAAGATGAATTTGGAGTGGTTTTGAAGTGTATATGGAGTATTGAGTTGATTTGAGTATCAACATATGGAAAAATGGAAGAAAAACACACATTCTGGGCATTTTCGGAGACCTGTACCGGTACACCTTTGGACTGTCTGATGCAGCCCTCAGAACAGACTGTCTGGGGTGCGGTCGAGTTATCTGCCGGTCTGAGTAGTGTTCTGTTTTTCTGTTTTGACCAGCGTTCGTATTTTGGCCATAACTTGCTCACTTATGATCCAATTTGAGTGATTCAAGTTGCTGGTTAAAATAGACTTCAAGGAGAACCAAACATCCAGAAATAGGCACCTTCGAATTCCGACTCTATGTGGCCAAACAATTCCTCAGAAATAGGGCTAATATTCAAGCCAATTTAAGTTCGGTTTTGAACATAGAGTAGTTCGGGTTGTTCCGGTGTAGCAGGTTTGATTAACTCAGATTTAGAGTGATTCAGTTGGAGGAGACCATAGCACCTTAGCTTCAAAAATTACAAAAGAACAAGTGTCAAATATAGGTCAAGGCACTGGAAAATGAGTGTTGAAAATTGTCCCTCGGGTAAATCGGTAAATTGACTAGTTCAGCAGCGAAAGTGCGCAACTTTAGTTTAGATGATCAATTGGAATGATTCCAATTTCTAAGTAAAATATAGATTCATTGAGGACAAGAGCCATGAATGATGTGTGTTTATAGGCATCATCATAATATAAGTATATGAAATTACATATGTAATGAGTAAACGAGGAAAAAATATAGAAAATGAAATGCCTTAGATGTGTTCAATAGAACATGAATATGATATAAACATGAACATTTACATGAAAGGTAATATGTCATGAACACATAATATGATTAAAGATGGGTTATCAAGGTTCGAAGGCGTATAATGTTATGACTACAGGGCAGAAGAATGAATGAGTGGACGTCTGTGGTGTAACCTCTGTTTGGTGCCAGGCCTCCTGTTGGTGTTCGGCCTCTGACACAGTGTTTCGGCACTCCTGTTGGTGCTTTGGCACTCCTGTTGGTGCTACCACCTCTGTCAGTGCAGAGCACATTTGTCCAGTGTTTCGGCACTCCCTCTTTTGGTACTGACCTCACATTGCTGGGCGACACGTCTGATCGGTGTAGCCTCTTTGTTGGTGCTCGACACTCTGTTGCGATAGGCAACCCGTTTTTGATGGGTACTCTGATTGCCGCCGATCTTTAATATTATTGTGGTGTCTTTAACGTCCTACACTCGCTCTTATAATTAGTCTAGGTGATCGAGCGGACATATGATAAGACAGACCAAGAATAAAAGTAAAGAAAAAAGGACATGGTAAAGATGAATCTTTCAGTACTCCTGTGTCGATTAATCTACATGTTTTACAAAAGTGTTCTGTATCGTTAAAAAATAAGTATCAGTTCTTGTATAAGTATAAGTCGATGGTACCTCACGGTACCTCCAGGAAACAAGTATAACTCTGAATATGATTATGATATAAACTGATAATCTATTTGTTTTTGGATATGTTCTGAATCTGTATGAATCCGGTATATGTATCTGTTGTGATCCGTATATGCTATGGACTAATGTCCATATCTGATATGTATATGCATATGTCTGATCTGACCTTGTATGTGATATGATTATGATTTGTTCCGACTTATCGTACCTACAGATCACCTTGCGTAAGAATAAGATCTAAAGTATCTGAGAATAAGATGCAGTAATACAGTATGTAAGATCCATAAGACAAGTATATGCTCTGTAAGAGCAGTATAAGATCTGAAATACATGTATAAGTTACGCAATACCGGTATAAGATACAAATACAAAAGAATAAGTTCGAGTAATGCAAGTATAAGTTCGAGTAAGACCGAGTAGCCGTGAGTACAAGTATAGAATCACGAGTACCGGTATAAGTTTTGTAGTACTTAGGTATACGTATAGGATAGGATTACGCAATGCCGGTATATGTTCGTAATATCTGTAGTGTACCTCTTTGGTGCCTTGACAATTGAAGTCTCAGTATTGTAATTATAAGCCCTATTGTGCAGTATAGAAACTGTAGTACTGGGGTATCTACGTATAAGCATAAGTTGTGAACTCAGCGGGAGATTTGAGATAGATATAAGTATGAGCATGTGGATAAGTATCGATCGTGAAGTTCAAGTATATGTCCTTTGGGAGATGCGAGATAATTATAAGTGCAAGGACAAATTGATGTAAGTTCTGATATATATGTCATTTGGAACTGAGATAAGTATCGTCGTCTGACATAAGTGTGTCTCCCGGATTGGAATAAGAATAAGTCTCTCATCAGTATAAAATTTGAGTAAGTATAAGTTTGTTATAAATTATCGATTCAATACGTTATCGAGATATGCGAAAAGAATAAGTTTATTCCTGAGATAATTATGCATGTAAATGTATATATGAATTCATGAAGATTATGATACTCTATTCTTGTTATATATTTATTATGATTGATATAAAATGCATGTGTTTTAAATGTAGATATGTTTACCCAAGTAAAAGCAGCACGGGTTCTAATCAGGTGGTACGGAGAAGACATCGAGAAAACATCGCATCCAGCTAGACGACACACTAGTAGGGGTTCACTACATGGGTTCAGCGCTCACAGTGTAATTGTAAAGAAGTCTCGTTTGTATTTGTAAATGGGACTCAGTATATGTGTATAGATTTTGGTGGACCTTTACTCCGTTGGTAGTTCTTTTTGTATATGTAAATGATATTTTGATTCTGTTATAAGATGGGCCATACCGCAGTGCAAGTTAAACTTTGAAAAAAAAAACGGTAAAGTCGATTCGGTCTCGCCTGAGCCGATTCGGATCCTCCAGTAGTCGGATAGGGAATCGGGGTGTGATGATTTCTGATAATTTGTCATAAATATAGAAAAAACTTTACAAACATTAATGGAATGAGAGTAGAATATGTATTTTCCTTCTATTTAATGTTATTAAAATAATATGACCATAATATCGTCCTTATTGTGAGCGATTATATTATAATTAATGAGCTTTATAATGTTTGTGCTTCTTGTTTTGGTTGTTACTTAATTGAGCATTGACATTATAATGACATACATCATTAGATGAAAGTAATCCTTGAGCTTTATATTGATTTTCAACAATTTATTTATTTTAAATTAATTGTTCTTATTTGTCCTTATTTAATAATTTCTTTGAATTGATATCATCTTTAGTCTTTATTAGTGCTATTTATTTAAGATCATAACAAGATCTAATGCATAGGATATTCTTTTGGTGCGCTATACTTAACCAACTCACTAATGACACAAGGATTTAAATGTGAAAATAGGAATTTGCTTATGAGAAGTTAAACATTACCATTTCATAATTTTTTTCATTATGTAAACTAATTAGGCATCAACAAGTTTCTTAAGATTAAATGTGTGAGTGTGGTCATCATAGCAAGACTATACATGCATTATTGCCATCTAATTTATCTCATTTCTTTTACTTCACATCTAATATATAAATACATACACTTATATGTGTACTAATATGCAAAAATTTTATGCCTATACATCATTGGTGATTGTTAGATCTAAGAAGATGAATAGGAGTTGGATGCAACTTCAAAATAGACTATGTAATGAATTTGTTGAAGGTGTGGGAACATTTATTCAAGTAGCAAAGCAACACTTACGAGTGGATAATAAAATACGTTGCCCATGTATACAATGTCTAAATGTAAAATTTCATGATTTGGTCACAATTGAACAACACCTAATTAGATATGGGTTTTCAAGCAACTATAATAAATGGATACATCATGGTGAAAATATTGGAGGTGTTTCACGTGCTCAAACTAGTATGCTGATGATAGAGATGGGTGTGCGATAAATGAAAACTATGTTGAGGATGACAACTATTTTGATGATGACATTATTGTAGCTAAATGATCATGCCAATTAACAAGCTCAAATGAATATCTTTTAGTCATGAAATGGGTAGAAATGAAGAATACCGTTGTTGGTGAAGCTCATAGCTTTATATCCCACACGTTGTATTAAGTTCTCGGCGTGACTTTTTTTGTAAAGTTGATTCATATCAAAGGTGCTCAATCAATGGAGCGATAAGTCATTTGACATGTTGCGGTGTGTACTTGATGCTTTCGAATACGCCTGAAATATTTAAATCACATTATAATGTGAAGTATTCTGTGGGATTTTGGTTTAGGATATGATTCAATTCATGCATGCAAGTATGATTGAGCATTATTTTGGAAAGAAGAGATAGAAAACTTCATAGTATCCTATGTGTGGTGAGCCAAGATATAAAAAGGGAAAAATTCCTCAAAAAGTGTTACAACATTTTCCATTAATGCCAAGGCTACAAAGATTGTTTATGTCAAGACTACATGAAGATGGGGTATTAAGGCATTCGGTAGATTCAGAAGTATGGAAGGATTTTGATAATCAATATTCTTGGTTTGCTCAAGATGCTAGAAATATGAGGTTGGCCCTTACAGCGATGGTTTGATCCATTTTAGTCTTTATGGAGCAGAAATTTAATTCGGAAAAATGGTAAAATCGTATTTTTGGTTTAAAATTGTATTCGATTAAAAATCGAAATTGTGTGGATCTGGATGATGAAGCAATTTCACGGGTTAGGTCTTTACCATGAAATCTATTTTAACGCGTCAATTTCGTCGAATTAGAGACGATGAATTTACAAGATTTTCCGAGGCATCGCGGTTCGGATGATGCAAAACAATTTTTATTGCTACAAAAGTCACATATAACACATACTCATGCGCGCAATTAGCATGGTAAGAAATTATGAAAATGGGCCAGTAAAAATGGTGTCGAATGTCTGAAAGCCCAGGAAAAGAAGGAACCAAAATGGTCATTTTGAATTTGATTAAATAGGAAAATGCCAAATAAGGAATAAAGTGTCTCTTCTCCAAATTGAAAAAGAATAAAGCGTCTTTAGACGGGGAGAAGACGAGAAAGCGGAAATGGTGATTTTCTAGAGAGAGGGACATATTCTCTCTCACAGATTTTCGAGGAGATCCAGATCGTCGGCAGTTGTCGAAGCAAGAAGGAGGAAAATTGCTCATTGGAGAGACCTACGTGGGCACCAGATTGAGGAGTTTGACAAACTCAGAGAGGGTAGGGGTTTCTCCCTACTTGGGTTTATTCTTCGTTTAAGTACTTTTGGCCAGATATTTGAGTTGAATGAAATTTGTGAGGGCGTTTGATCGGTCCCAAACAGTAGGACAAATTGTTGAATTTATGGAACCCGAATTTGGTGTCCATAGCATTTGTCATGAGCTGTTGGGTGGTTAATTAATTTATAATTTATGCCATAAATCATGTTGTGAGTTATATGAGTAGGAAATGGCCATGAAATTTGGAGTTCCACAAGTGAGCAGAAGCTGATTGGTGATTTTCAGGAATAATGTAGAAGGTTTCACTATTCACGAGAATAGTGTTCACAAAAATAATTTTGTGAATTGATGTGTTTGGTCGAGTAATTCAAGTAGAATTGCTTGTGTTTGATCATTAGCCCATGTGAGCTAATTTTGATATGATTAAATGCGAAATTACATAACATGATTGTGTGATTTAATTTTTATGTGAATATATGCATGTTTATATATTTGCATGTGTTATAGACTGTAATGGAATTAGCATCATGCATTCCATATGCATTGGGAGCACCCTAGGACGATAGGGAGTGGAAGTGTGGTAATTCTTAAGAGAATGATTTGAGGTAGTCTAAAAATGATAATTATCGGAGGGTAGTCATCTTGAAAATAAAAATATCAATCGATCGGAGGCAATAGAAGATTGATATATATATATATACCATATATATATATATATATATATATATATACCCTCATATATATATATATATATATCTTTCTCTCTCTATATATATATATATATATCATATATATACATGAAGGGTTGTCCGTAAATAAACATAATAATTCTCATGAGGCTTAGGCGGAGTGTGAGGGAAGTCGTGAGGACTCGGGGATGTGAGATAAATTGATTAGACATTCAAGTAGGATCATGCATTTGGAATGTGTTTGCTAGACATGCATATGCACTTAGGTGGAGAGTAGCCCTTAGGGTGGTTCCTCTTGGGCATTAGCTCACCACGTAGAAGAATATTATTTTTCTGTAGTGCGTGGGCGTCTTGCGAGAGACGGCTAATCCACAGAGATCGAGTTTTAGAAGAAAGCTGGAATGTGGCTTTGATGGTTTTACATGTATTAGAATTCTAGTATTTTAATATATGTTGTATAAGAGTAACTTTGAACTCTTGAAACTATTGGATATAGTTGGTTTATATTGATGATGAGATTATGAGTACCTGGGCTTAGAGGCTGGTTTTTGCTAGGATATAGATATCATGTGATTGATTGTTTGATTGGGACTGGGTTATATTACAGGTGTTGTATTTGGGTAGAGCTCTGAGTACAAAGGAGACTCTGCCCGATTTTCGTGAGATATGTCGGGTCACGACATTCCACGAGTGTTCCATGAGGTTGTGGTGGTCAGCGGACCCGAGGATTTGGAAATCACAGTACCGATATGGTTATAGTATGTGGCTGTTGTCCTTGTGCCATACAATATGCCATCGTGGAAGTGTATGAAGGAAAGTTTTTTCATGATGTCATTACTTATTCCTAGGCCACAAGCTCCAGGTAAGGATATGGACATATACTTGCCCCGTTTGATAGATGAGCTTAAAGAGTTATGGCATGATGGTTTCCATACGTTTGACATGTCAAGTGGACATTATTTTTGCATGCATGCTTGTCTATTATGGACTATACATGACTTTCTTGCTTATGGAAGCTTGTCCGACTGGAGCACAAAGGGGTACAAGGCATGTCTGCTTATGTGAAGATACGTCATCTGAGGCATCGAGAAGCAAGTATGTTATATGGGTCATAAGAGATTCTTACCTCTTAATTACAATTGGAGAAGGAGTCAACAACATGATGGTAAGCCTGAACATCGACCACCACCAAAGATACTATCTGGTGATGACATTTTGGAGCAATTGTCTCATGTTTGTAATTGTAGACTGTGTAAACATAAAATAATACAAGCGGGGAAAGCGAAAAGGGACCTCAGGTGAATTGAACAAGAAGAGTTTTTTTTTTGAGTTGGAGTATTGGTCATGACTCGAAGATGAGACATAATATTGATGTGATGCATGTTGAGAAAAATGTTTGTGAAAATTAATGGTGAATACCTTAATGAATGATAAAGACTAAAGATCTTTTGAAAAAGCTCGTTTGGACTTAACGAACCTTAGAAGATAAGGAATGAGTTACATCTTCAATTGAAAAGGAATAAGTTACTAAAACCCCATGCATGTTATACATTGACCTTGGAAGAGAGAAGGGAGTTTTGTAAATTTCTTAAATTAGTTAAGTTTCCCGATGGTTATGCAGTAAACATATCAAGAAATGTAAACATTAGTGATAGGGAGATTTCGGGGTTAAAATCCCATGATTGTCATGTCTTATGCGAAGAGCTTCTCCACATTTGAGTATTCGTCCTTATTTAAATAAGGATGTGTGTGATGTATTGGTTGAATTATCTGGATTCTTTCAAAAGTTATGTGCTAAGACATTGTATGTCACTGACTTAGAAAGACTTGAGGAAGGAATTGTTATTATATTGTGTAAACTTGAAAGGATATTTCCTTCAGCTTTCTTTGATATTATGATCCACTTGGTAGTGCATTTGCCTCGTGAAGCTATTAAGCTTTTGGACCAGTAAGTTATCGGTGGATGTATCCATTTTGAAATTATTTCACATACATTCAAATTTATCAAAAAATTAGGAAATTTGTTTAATGTTACCACATGACAAAAATTTATTTATTTTTGATACTATTATTGCTTACTTAGGAACCTAGGTACATTAAAAAAAATATGTGAGAAATAACGCTAGACCAGAAGGCTCCATTACTGAAGCATACACTGTAAATGAAGCTTTAACGTTCTGTTCAATGTACCTTCGTGGTATTGAAACATGCTTCTCTCGAGTTTAAAGGAATGATGATAATCAAGAACAACAAGCTCGTGGTCATTTACATATTTTCTCACAACAAACACGACCAATAGGTGGTAGACAATTAGTGCAACTCTCAAGAAGAACTGAAAGGTAGCATTGAAGGGCGGTATGCCCCCCATATTAATTACGGTGGGAGTTACCACCATTACCACCCATTGTCATGCTTTGCAACCTTATTGAGTAGTTTACTCAATCTTGTAATTCTTTGTTTCAAATATTTGCGTATGTTAGAGGAGTTATGTGTAATGAGACACCTTATTTATTCTTTTTCAAACAATGCACATATAGTGAGCACTTGAACGAGTTACAAAAGACATGTGCTTCAAATTTAGAGTTGGAATAAGAAAAGTATTTTCCAAAGTGGTTTAAAGATCATGTAAGTTATTAATTATAAATTTCATGTTTCATAATGATAAAGTTTATCTTTTAACAATACTTCTAATAAATTTCAATTATTACAGATGTGACATATTTATCTTAAGTAATCATAGGAAGTCTCAAATGAACTATATTCATCGGCATGTGGACCAGATGCTCGAATTCACACATATACAGGATGTATTGTAAATGGAGTTCGTTTTCACACTAAAGATCGTGACGATCATCGAATTACTCAAAATAGTGGCATTTATGTTTCAGGGGAGCATGATGGGGAGGATGTTAATTTTTATGGAGTTTTAACTAATGTGGTGGAGTTAGATTATTTATTTGGGTATAAAGTTATCCTTTTAAAGTGTAAGTAGTTCGATACAAATGCACGCAAATATAGAATAATACAACAAGATCACCTTCACCATCATAGACATTAGTTCCACTTGAGTATGAGAATGATCCATTTGTACTAGCTAACCAAGCTGCCAAGTGTTCTACTGGATGATTATAAAAATGGCCAAAATTGGAAAGTTGTCCAAAAGGTTCAACATAGACACTTGTGGGATATTTTAGAGAAGGATAATACTACTGAAGTTGATGGGAATTTCGATGAGACAATTGAAGATGATGTTTATCAAGAAAATGAGTCATGTGATATTTAATGGTCATTTGGACTAGATGATCAATTAGGGTTGCAACGTTTTGATCGTATAGATGTTAATCCAGAAGTAATAAATAGTAACATTTTATTACATGGGAGACAAACGTGATGATTGAGAGCTTCATTTGTGAAGATATAATTGAAGAAGATATTAGTGTTGATAGTGCTAACAATGTGGAGAGTGGCTTTCAGAGTAGAAAGTGAAATTAAACATACAAGTATGATAATTAGTGATAGATGTTTTCATTGTTTGTTTTACTAAATTTATTATATATATATATATATATATATATATATATATATATATATATATATATATATATATATATATATATATATATATATATATATATATATATATATAATGAGATCTTGATTATAATTTCATTATTTTATTAATTATAGGCTATCACATTATTAATGACATCTTTATTTTTATATGCATATTATCAACATAGCTGTAAATGCCCCTCGGAAACAAGCACCGTCCACCAGTCATTCCTAAGCAGTTAGAGGAGAATTTGAATCCAGGTCAAATTGATGTTGAACTAAAATTAACTCATTCAAATATTTATATGACAAATTCCTTTAATGAGTTAACGATGTCAAATGAATATTTATAATTTAAAATGGTTTGTAGGTAAGAAGAAAAAAAAAGACATTCAAAGAGTTAGTGTTGATCAACACATCGAAGGTCATGAATGCATTCCTCAATGAAATGCGAACTAATTGGGACTTGTGGGGTTGGAATAACCTCACGGGTGGAAATGAGTTTTGACCTTTGGTAAAGAAGTTGAAATATTTTATACAATTTTTTTGGAATAAGTTTATATTAATTAAAAAAGTGTAAGTCTTTGTCAAAATTTAGGACAAAAAAGGACCCGAAGTGGAAGGATGATAGGGAAAAGCTGATTAGTGCCCAAATAGTGCTATTTTGAGCCCTGTTTATTACAGGTTTTGAGCACTTTTTGTGTACTAATCAACTTAATTAACCTAATTGACACATTAAGGTCCCAACTTTACTACTAATCGTGGCTATTTTTGTAGTTTATGCAAGCTAAACTCGCCAAATTGTTGAGTCGACTCAAACACGAAGATTCTAAGCCGAACTCAAAAGTTGCGGGTCAAAAACCAGAAGGAAAGTGGAGCTAAAAATAGAAAGAATTGGGTCCCTGCAGGAATTTTGTAGGGTTGCGAAAATTTGCAACCTATAAATTCGCGAGGTTGCGAAAGAATCCCTTGACTTGCGAATTATGGGTTGATTTCATGACTGCTCTTATGTCCTGTTTGACCCCATTTTTTGACCACCTTTTTATAACTTTTTCCTAAACTACCCTATATGTATTCTTGGTAGTTCAGACATTTTTGTAATTTCCCTTGTTCTGAAGCGGTATAAAGCCAGTCAAGGTTTTATGGGGATGACTTTGGATCTGATAAATTTTGGTCTTTAGCTGGCTCTCCCGCCTGTTTTCTTTTCTCATTTTCCCTCATTTTCTCTCACTTTCTCACTTGTTAAACACCCCCTGAGAATGACAACTCGGAGGATGGTTGGCTAAACCCCTTTTATCCTTGAAGAGTAGGGTTGCTGGGCTAGGTTTTGAGGTAAACTGCTGGTCCTCTTGTTTTTAACGCACATAGTTATTGTCATTTATGCCTCTATTTCTCAGTAGGTTTAAATCCTTTTAATGTATCCTGATTGACTAGTACTTAGCAATCTTTTAGGGTTCAATGGATGCTTATTGCTAGATTCACTGAAGCTCGTTTAGTTGCCATTTATTTATCACTGTAGGGTAGATCAAAGGATCAGTTTTTACTATCTTGAAACATTAATGACCAATAAATGCTATATCTCAAGAGGAAAACTATTAAGGTTCGGTTTTATAGCTAAATGAAGATCCGGTTATATAGGTCATTCTCCCAACGCGAGGAAAAGGACCCGAGGACCTCCTGGCTGCCCTAGAACCTTAAACCCAAAGGGCTCCGAGGCTTGTGAGTTCGAGCATTTTACTACTTTTAGCTGCACTAATCACCAACCCCACTGTTTTTATGAAAACTTAAAAATCCAAAGTGAAATCACCATTTTGCATCAACTGTTAGTCACCTACACGAAGAAAACCCATCCCTGTGTTTGACCCTAGAGCCACTATACAGCAATAGCTATGCTACGGCAGTAAGAGGTTTAGGTTTATAAATATTTTTTATTCCGAGCACCAAATCTCTACCCTGTGCATGCTATGATTTTAGCGAATCAAATGGCGCAGTTGCCGGGGATGGTGCCTAAGTGCAAGTGACGAGTTGTTTAACTTGTGATCCACATCACAAATGTTGGTGAATTTTCAACCTTTCTGTTCTTACTGTTATTTCCCCTTGCAGTTCATTGTTAGGTTGATTCAATTTTATACTGTCCATATACAATTTCTATCTTCATTTTTTTTTTAGCTAACATTAACCTTTTTGGTAGCCTGTTTTGTTGTTGTCTCTTGTTATGTTTTGTGCTCTTTTCGTAGGAGTTTATGCAACACTGGGATAGGAACACAATAAGCCAATTAGAAAGGAGCAGTGCTCCACAAGAACAGAGCTGTGAATTGAGCATGCACGGTAGTCAGATGAAGCCTCCACCTAAGGAGCAGTAGAGCCAACAGGGGGCTCAAAGGAACCCAAATGCATACAGAACAATGAGGGACCATATACATCCCCCAAGAGTGAGTGCACCCTCCTGCATTGTGCCTCCTCCAGAGGACATCATTATCAAGCCCTATATAGTGCCCTTGCTCCCCACTTTCCATGGAATGGAGAGTGAAAATCCCTATTCACACATCCGGGAGTTCGAGGAAGTATGCAATACCTTCAAAGAGGACATCCCCAATGTGGATCTAATGAGGCTGAAGTTCTTCCTCCGACTGGGCGATGCTAAGGCTAAAATCCGCCCAACTCTCCGAGGCCGAAAGAAACTATTAGGAATTGGGGAGATATGTCGGGTCGTTTCATTCTATTCAGACAGATGCTGGGAATTTTATTCCTGCCGGAGGAATTAAGGTTGTCTAGTATTGTAATACTAAGTGGGGAGTCCATATGTCATCATCTCCACAGGAGTGGTCTTTTAGTTGATCCCCAGAGCTATTCTCCAAAAAAATTGTATATTCAAAGTAAATTCGGGTTGTGGTCAAGTTGATTGAAAGATTGATTAAATTGACTATTTTAAATTAGAAAGATGATTGTCGATTTTAGGTTTACTTACTATTGACTGTGTAATTCCTACCTTCTAGTTCATAATTCTATCTAGAACCATTAGATGAATGGTCTTCGGCGGAGGATTTTACAATAAAAAGCTCTTTAGAGGAAAATGATCGAGGGATGTTAAACACTCTGTTCAACAATTAATTCGTAATTTTAACTTGCATTTGAAATCAAGCACAACGTGTACCGAGGACTGCTCACACGTTGTCAAGAGGATGCCCAACTAAGGTTTTATAAAGTTTCAGCAAATGCCGAACATCACACAATCCCATTGAAGTATAAAAAGAGGAATTGGGAGGGTTCTACTTTGATCAGGTGAGTTTCTCAATCGCAGAACCTCAAAGATAAAAGTTTAGAACTTCATGGAGATTATAAAGCAAATCATAATTGATGAGAAATTATTCATAAAAGAGAATCGGAAAATCAAACTTCAATCAGAAACCAAATATTAAAAAAACACGAACACCGGGCTGACAAAACGAGTCAGGTAGATCTAACCGAAGGTCATATGAACTTGGAAATCCAAAATCAAGCAGTAAAAGTGAAGTCTTCAACCCTACTCTATAAACCCTAGCCTAAACTATGAGAAAGAACACTCTTTTTATGAAAACCAAACCCTAGGAATCAAAAGCTGCCTTCCCCACCTTTCCTTTGGCTTTATAATCTTTCCATTGTGATCTCGAAAGGATAGCTGAAGGCTGACGATCGCGCACTTTGCATTACACAGAATCGCATTCCCCGCTTCAATCTCGCAAATCTACATGCCCGCACGCTACAAGTTAGTACAGACTTGGGCAGCATGTTGCCACCGGTGCCTTCGGGATGGGCGCATCTAAGACAAAAGGATGCGTACCGTACGTGTCAGCCACAGCTTTCTGCATGGGTACCGGGTACGTTTAGGAGGTGTACCGTACACTGCTTTCCGCACTTGTTTCCCGTGATTGTCTGCACCCTAAACTTCACTCCTGCCGGTTGCCATCATCCTCAATGATCCATTCCGCTCCCGGACATGAACCCTTGTAACAATTTATGTATGAAACCTGAAAAACCTGTACAAGTCCAAAAATATGAAAACAATTAAAAGTACCTATTTCTTATGCAAATGTAACCAAAGTATGACCCGGCGTGTTAAATCTCCGATATAATTATCGTTTTCGCGGTATTCAAAATGCGACTTAATCTGCATCTTGCTAGTCCCTAGCAAGATTTAAACTAGTGACACCTACTGGTTATGAATTCCAACAAATGCGCTAGGTGCAGTTAAGCTATGCAAGTTTCTCAAAAGGGCAACAATTCAACATAGTACTTCAACCTGACATAGTGTGCACCCTTGTGACTCAATTAAAACCAACACCACAGTCTTAAGTAATGAACATAACAACAAACTATCACAAAACCAAGCTATTCATATAAAGGACCATGGAATTGAGAAAAGAAAGCTGCCATGCAAGCACTGAAATGAAATGAATGATATTATAGAGGCAAATAGCTTTAAATATGTCCACGTAACTACTACGAGATAAAAGTCAAGAGGAACAACTAACACAACCGAAGTCCAAAGAGGTCTTAAGGCGATAATGACCATAGGCCATGGCCAAATAGGCAATATGAACAAAATGTGTGCTGCGCGACATGGCCGAGGCCCACCCACTTCCAACACTACTCCCAATCTAGCCCAATATGCCTCACCTTAATGTCTCCCGCTGCCTATCAAAGAAAACGCTGGCCCTCATCGACGCAATGCCTAGCTCCGAATCTCCTCCAAGTCGTAGAGGGGGCATTCCCAATGCGTGCCTCCTAATAAATATATGACTCTCGAGCAGCCCGAGAGCCCGTGGTCAGTTTATTTCGCTTCCCCAAAATGCATTTGGAACCACCCTTAATCCAATGCTCCGTATCTCTCTTCAACGGGATGCTCATAGGCGTTGTGTGCCGTAGACGAAGATGCCCCGAACAGCCACCGAGGGATGTGAAGGTCAGTCTCATAGATGCGTACTCGCCTCCGCTTGGCTTCAGAATCGCCCCAAATGAGTTAATTCTTTCCCTTAACCACTTCGCCATCCCAGCGGTCACGATTTGGCCACGTGATATGGGAATGGAATATGCCTATTTCCAGCGTTTGGGGACTGAGTAGGAAGTCCTCATAACACCATATGACCAAAGACAACAGCCAATAAGCTTCCCGGTCATCACTTATAAAACTGCGCTTTCTTTGCTCGATATTTCTCGCTAGCCCAGCCCGATTCCTATCGCGAATCAATCTTATTCATCAATGCATATTCCGGCTTGAGCTCTCGGCATAAACCTGCATACAAAAACCACTCATGGGCGTTGCAGGATGAGTGCACATAGCCTCAAATGTAACAAACAGGCGGCAGCCGGGAATCAAAGAATGGCCCTGCCGGGTAAGGTCGCATTCGCCGCGATAGGGCGAACATAATTGTAAAGAGGAGCTATCAAATCAGGTAGATCTTATCCGCTGACGATCACAAGGGTCTCTAGTAGGGTCTCACTCCACTCGATTTTCTATCGATTAGTGTAAAACCCCGAACCAAGGTGTAGATACCCTTGAACTTCAAGACACACAACCGCAAATTCTGCTTCGAATAACACTCACGATAGGATCGAGGCCAAAACAGGTCCAACTTCACACTCCTCTCGCAATGAAATCCCCGCTTCGCAATTGATTGGGCCCATTTTTCCTGTTCTGAATCAGAAGCCTTAGCAAACATGGCCTCGATCTCCTTATCATCACTTCCCGATACCTCCTCACTCTCAGAAGATGAATCTCTTCGCTTTCCTTTTCCTTTCTTTATCGACTGTGAGGTGTCGGATTTTCTTTTCTTCACAGCCCTCTCCATAGAGGAGCTAGGCACTTTGCCCTTTCCCGTGTTCTTAGATCTTGCCATAGATATGGAAAGAATAGCAATAATGGCAAAGGCGACCCAAACATATAAAACAATATCCCAAAATCCTGTCTCCATAAGTACCGGGCTGGCCTCGTGTAGATCAGATAAAAACTTCCTCCCCATAATATCAGCCAAAGAAGCCCTAAACCACAGAAAGCAAACTACTACTAACCCGAACCAACCAAACAACTCCATAGATCCAATGTAATATCACAGAAACAACACTCTCAAGGAATTGCAGGGTGCTTACCACGTCTGTATGATGCACGAAGAAGAATCTGGGCCGAGAGGTGAAACACCGGCAGGACAGTAAACCCATTCACTATGGAGAGGACAAAAGGGCTAGGGTTTTGTCTTCTAGATAGTGGATGAGATGGGTAATGACAAAAGGTTCAAAAATGGGGTTAAAAACCCTAATTCCGCCCAAAACATCCACAGACTCTAAGACAAAGCTGTCAGACCTAAGACAAAGCCCCATTCTTTGCACCGGTGGTACCCCAGATGTGTCGACCGCACCTATTGTGTGTCCCAATTTTCCTTTTTTTTTTTTCTTTCAGGTCAGGGGAACAAAGAAGGGTCACGATGTAAAATATATCCTTTCGAATCGCTCTCCTTCCTGCATTTCCCCACTACATGCTCATTTCTGCCAAAACTGACTGTGTTCATAGAGTTAACAATTGGACTTCCTTCTTTTGACACTTTCACACCTACCATGGGGCCCATTGTATTTCTTGTGATCAGGGTTCCTAGGTTTTGAACCAAATTGGCAACTCAAGGCTCAAAATAGGTGCAAGGGGTACGTCAAAACGATTTACAAAGTGTAACACAGAAGTGATGGCCTCCAATCATTTTCCAGTTATGCATGATGTTCCTCAGAGAATTTGATGCATGTAGTTAATATGGCATGCCAAAATAATGCACAAGGGTAGCACCGCGTGCAAAACAAGAGTAAGGAACGTAAGGTCCGTGGTTCGTAGGAATTAGAATGTAATTGGAGTAATAAGGTCCACAATATGAACATGAGATTTTTCAGGCATGCTTGTTATCAGGTAGACGACGGGAGTGTGTATAAATCATGCTACATACATTACAGGTCAAGTACTATACCTAAAAGAGCCACAATTTGAAAATTTTTGCCATACACTGAACATGTAACATGCGCATAGTTGGGTCCAACCAGTGTATGCCCACCCCCACAACAGAAACAAGCATTGTCCTCAATGCACATAGGGTACACCCCGGGAAATTGGCACCATTTTTTTTTTAAAGCAATTGAAATAAAGAAAGCAAAAAGAAATGCAAGAAAGAAAACAAAAGAAAATAAAAACTATACAACAAGGTTGGGTAGAATTTACTCTGACGAAGTATCCTAGTAGAGCGGATCTACCAGGTCCTCACTACTCCGCTACCAAAGTGCTCGGTGAAATACTTTAGACGTCGCTATCGACTTCAAGGATTTCCCATTTTCTAGACTTTCAATCTCCACTGCACCATATGGGTAAACTACTTTGACAATGAATGGGCTAGTCCACCGAGAGCGGAGTTTACCTGGAAACATGTGCAACCGTGAGCTGTAAAGCAGTACCTTTTGGTTAGGTTAAAAAGTTTTCCGCCCAATGATCTTATCATGGAATAGCTTGAGCCTCTCTTTGTAAATCCGGGAGCTCTCATACGACTCCCGCCTCAATTCTTCAAGCTCATTCATCTGCAATAGTCGCTCCTTACCTGCTTGATCCAAATTAAAGTTAAAAGTTTTAATAGCCCAATATGCCCTGTGCTCCATTTCTACCAGCAAATCACAAGCCTTCCATAAACAAGCTCTATAGGAGACATACCAAGAATAGTTTTAAAAAGCAAGATTTCGGTAGTCTCAAAGAGCATTCCAGAAGTCGGGGCGACTAATCTTGCGATTTGAGCAACCGCTTTTTCCAAAATGTGTTTGATCTCTCCCTATTAGCTAATCTGCTGACCATCGTTTCAGGGGTGGTATGTCGTTGAAACTTTGCAGATTCATACTTTTTCAACAAATTCTCAAAAGATCAATTACAAAAGGGAGGCCACCATCACTAATAATCGCACGAGGTACTCCAAATCGAGAAAAAATATGTTCTTTTTATAAATTTCAAACAACTCAGGGTCATTAGTTCTCGTTGGAATAGCCTCAACCCATTTCGATACATAGTCAACAGATAACAGAATGTAAAGGTACCCACAAGAATGGGGAAAAGGTCCCATGAAGTCTATACCCCAACAGTCGAAGATCTTAATGATTAAAATCGAGGTAAGAGACATCATGTTTCGTTTTGTGACCCCTCCTAATTGTTGGCACCGAGCACAAGTTTTGCAAAATTCGAAACAATCTTTAAACGCAGAAGCAAGAAAAGCCATCTCAAAATTCTTATCTATTGTTTTCCTTTTGCAGAAATGCCCTCCACAAGCTTTTGAATGGCAAAGGTGAGTTTCCCAATTTGATCATCAGTACACACCTTCATCAATTGTCCGACAATATTTAAAACAGATATGGATAATCAAAATAATATTTCTTAATGTCCGCCAACATTTTGTCGAGAAGTTCATCAGCGGATTTGACCGCCACTAAGTAATTTACTATGTCCGCGTACCATGGGCAATGAACAAGAGAAAAAAGCTGCTCATCAGGAAAACTGTCGCCTATGGGTACCCCATGAGAACTGGATTCCGGAACTAACCGAGATAAATGGTCAACTACCATATTCTCTACCCCCTTTGCCTTTAATACAGTTGGAATTCGCACAATAGATCCACCTAGTCAATCGAGATTGCATCCCGCTTAGAGAGCAGTACTTCAAATGATCCGTGAAAATGGCGTAAGACCCTACAATGTATGACCTGAACTTTTCTAAAGCAAAGACGACTCGCTGAAAACTCTTCTGTGGTCAGGTAGTCAGTTTCGAGCTTTAATCAGAGTCTTTGGCTGCATAAGATCACAAAAGCCTTTTTATCTTCCCTTTGTCCTAAAACAACTCCTATAGCATAATCACTAGCGTCACACATGATCCAAATGGAAGGTTCCAATTAGGAGATCGCATGATAGGAGGCGACACTAACATAGTTTTGAGTTTAGCAAAGGCACTTCACAAGCCTCCGTGACTATAAAAGGGACATCCTTAAGTGCAAAGTACATAAGGGACCAGCTATAGCACTAAAATCTTTTATGAATCTCCTATAGAATCCAGCGTGTCCCAAGAATGACCTTATGTCTCTAACACACTTAGGAGTAGGTAGGTTGGAAATCAACTCAACTTTGGCCTTATCCACCTCAATTCCATTTTTCAATACTCAGGGCTCAAGACAACTCTCGTCACCATGAAATGACACTCCTTCCTCCCAATTCTAACACAAGGTTCTTCTCACATCTCTCTAGCACCTTACGAATTCTCCAAACACCCCCTCGTATGAGTCTAAACCGAGAAATCATCCATGAAAATTTCCAAATGATTTCAATCATATCACTAAAATCCCCACATGCACCGTTGGAATAAGTTCCGTGCATTACATAATCCAGCGGCATTTTCCTAAAGGAAAAGTACTAAAAGGACAGGTGAAAGTAGTTTTCTCGTATCTTCTAAAGCTATCTCACCTGATTGCACTCGAATACTCCATCGAGAAAACAATAAATCTATGCCCCGCAACTCTCTCTAACATTTGATCAACAAACTGTGAGAAAGTGATCTCTTCCTAGTACCCGCATTGCCTCCTATAATCTATTATGCACACCCTCCAACCTGAGAGGTGACACCGAGTGGGAATTAGCTCATTATTTCATTTGCGACCACAAATGACTCCAGATTTCTTAGGACTCACTGGTCAATGACTCCATTTGCTATCTGCAATTGGGTAAATAACTTCTAAATCCAAGAGTTTTAGAACTTCTTTCACCACTTTCATTATCGATCTCGGGCCGTCTCGTGGTTGTCGAGGAGGGTTTAACATCCTCTTCAAGTGAACTTATGTGTGTGCAGATCAAGGGACCACTCCTTAATATCCGCAATCATTCATCCCAGTAAGGGGCTCAGGCCTCATCTCCAAAAGTTTATTTTCTTGGTCTAACTCTAAGGATGAAGATATGATTACCGGAAACGTTTCTTCTACCCCTAAGAATGCATACTTGAGATGTGATGGTAAAGGTTTCAACTCAAGCTTAGGTGGTCTCTTCCGGCTGCAATGCCCCGTCTCTCAATCGTGGCAATGGTTCAAATTTAGTGCCCACCCATTAACTTCCAATACCTCATTGTGTTCACCATGGAGGTAGGAACTCCGACTCTGATGTGGTCACTTCCTCATCCCAACTCGGGCTTACTAGACATGACATGAGAGGGCCATCATATGAGACATTATCTAAATATTTCTGCACCACAGAGTCAACCATGTTGATCTCACAAACATCTTCCTCATCTCCCATTCCCTTGATAACATTAAATATATTCAAATTAACAGTCATGTTACCAAATGATAGTGTCATTAGGCCTCCCTACAGTGTATGATGGCATTAGCAAGCCAAGAATGGTCTACTCAAGAATCATTAGGAACTAAGTTCCTTGGTTCACCATAGGTTGAGTGTCAAGCACGACAAAATCTACCGGAAAATAGAACTTATCCACTTGTACCAATACATCCTTCACTATCCCTCTAGGAATCTTCACACTACGGTCAGCTAACTGAAGGTTGATATTGGTTGGCTCTAATTCTCCTAACCCTAAATCGACATATACTGAGTAAGGCAACAAATTAACACTTACCCCTAAATCCACTAAAGCATGTCCTAACTTTGAATTTCCTACTACTATGAAAATAGTAGGGCTTCCTGGGTCTTTGTATTTTAGGGGCAAATTGTTTCGAATCAGTGAGGTAGATTGCTCAGTCATGAAGGCCTCCTTGTTGACACCTAGTTTTCTTTTGACCGTGCACAAATCCTTTAGAAACTTGGCATATGACGGAATTTTCTTAATGGCATCTAGTAAAGGAATGTTCAATTTCACTTGTTTGAACAACTCATAGATCTCAGAATATTTGTTCACTTTCTTTAGGGCTCTCAACCTATGAGGGTATGGAGCTGGAGGGATATGGGAGACCTTGTCTTGCTCTGGCTCACCATTAATAATATTTGTCCTAGGAACATGAGGCTTGTTCGACACCTCATCATCTCCGACTGGTTCACTTTGACTCTTTAGATTGTTCCTTGGTTTGGAATAGTTTTCATTAATTACCTTACCACTTCAAGAGTGGTGACAGCCTTGCAATGTTCCTAAAGGTACTTCACTTGGACCTGAAACTCCAACACTATTTCGACCTGGGTTTTCGATGGTTTGAAATGGGAGTTTCTTCTTTGTCAAAATTGCTCATGTAAGAGGTTAGCTTAGTAATTGGGATCTCACATCATTCAAGGCAACTCGAAATTCTCGTGTTTCGTGGATTGTCAGTCTCAGATCAACCCGGTGGTCACTATATCCTCCAAACTCTCTTATGCGGGAGGTTGATAAGGCCGTGAGTTTGATTCCCTTGATTCGACCTGGATGGAAACCTTGATTCAGGTTCACAGGAAACTCGGGGACCTTGATTTCAAATGGAGGAGCCGGATTTGAAAACCTTGGTTTCTGGAGCACTGGACCTTGATTGCTTCGCAAGTTATGTGGACCTCCCTCATTTCTCCAACTAAAATTAGGTGCTTACCCCATCCTGGATTATATGTTTCAGAATATGGAGAATTTGAAAGGCTCTTCTGGGTATAAGGGCATTAGTCAGTTTATCTGAATTGCTCCCTTAACTCGAGGAAGGCAAGCTAATAGTTGAGTGCGTAGGTCATCGCATATAATGCATGGCCTCCACTGGGTCCAATAGGTATCGAGGGTACTGGAAAATAATAGTTACCTCGCTCTCACCTTTTTCAACTCTATACTCTCCAACTTCCTTCTTAAATTGGCGATTTTTGTTTCGCAAATCATCATTCTCTCTTATGACGGATTCCTCCCGTAGGTGTACGCATGCACTTTAAGATTGGTCACTGAGATACCTCCCATGCTCGAAAGATTTTCTCGCTATTGCCAAAGAGTTGAATTGCCTCCCTAGCACTCTTCTCATAAAACTCTCCCGCACACATCATTTGGATGTATTGTTTATTATTCAAGGATAGCCCTTGATGAAAATACGCACAGATTTGTCCCACATCCAAACCATGATGAGGGATAGCATGGAGGAGATCCTTGTATCTTCCCACAAAGAAAAGGTTCACCCGCTTTGTGAAAAAATTCAGAATTGCTCGCATGAGCATCGGGTAATGCAAGTGAGGGAAGAATTTGTGTTAAGGAATTCATTCCATGCCCCATGTAAAGATTGAATTGGGTGCAAGCCATGAAACCAGATTTCGCCTTCTCCTTTAGAGCAAAAGGAAATAGAACCACAAATTGGTGGAGATCCAAGAGAGAGAAATGCACTACAAACATCCTCAAAGTCTCTCATGAATGAATGTGGGCTCCTGCACCCACCCCTTTGATAAACAGTAGAAGATCTGATCATTTCCGACTTCACGAGGAATTGATTAACCTCTTCGTGAAGGCGAATACATGAGTTTGTCAGGGTTCTTCGAGGTTGCAAATTCGCAGTTCTTCCACACGGTAAAGGACAGGGGAGCTCTCGATATTGATTACGCTGAAAGTTAACATTTCCCCCTCCTATTACTGGTGGGTGTTGCTGGAAGTGCAACACCGTCTCCATGTTGTCATGGAGTCCTTGTGGTTACTGTGCAAATTCCTTGAGTATTTTGATTAAACAGAGATTGCCGATTCCCGATGGTCCATTTGAGGTGCAGTGGTTATCTTCAAACAATCTGGATTCTACTATGAACTCTTCTGTAATTTCTAGGAGGTACACTTACAAGCTCAAGGCTGCCGTCATGAGTCCAAACCCGACATGCACTAATCCTATCCTCCCTTCCAAGCACACCTCCTAGATTTATCACAAAAAACAAATTAAAAATAAAAGTAGAGAACGTACCGGATTTGCAATGCAATTGCAAATTACCTCACCCCTTCAGATCACCGATCGACGCCACCACCGCAATCTACACCTCAAAATGCTCGTTCTTATTCAGATATGCTGAATTTTATTCCCAAGCTTTAGGAATTAAAGCTGGGTTTAGCATTGTAATACTATGGGAGTCCACGTGTCATCTCCACAGGAGTGGTCTTTTAGTCGATCCTCAGATCTATTCTCCCAAAAATTGTATATTCAAAAGTAAATTAGCGGGTCAGGCCTGGTCGAACAAAGATTGATTAAATTGACTATTTTAAATTAGAAAGATGATTGCTGGGACTTTAGGTTTCACTCACTATCGATCAGGTAATTCCTCCTAATTCTTAGTTCACAATCTCATCTAGGAACCATTGATGAATGGTCTTCGATGGAGGATTTTACAATAAAAGCTCTTTTAGAGTGAAAAAAATGATCGAGGGATGTTAAACACTTGTTCAACAATTAATTCAGACTCTTAGCTTGCATTTGTAATCAAGCACAACGTGTACCGAGGATCTCTCGTTCACACGTTGTCAAGAGGATGCCCAACTAAGGTTTTATAAAGTTTCTCTACAAGTGCTGAACATCACACAATCCCATTGAAGTATAAAAGAGGAATTGAGGGTTCTTACCTTGATCAGGGTGAGTTTCCACCGTAGAACCCCAACATAAAAGTTTAGAACTTCATGGAGATTATAAAGCAAATCATAATTGATGAGAAATTATTCATAAAAGAGAATTGAGAAAATCAAACTTCGATTGCAAAACCAAAAATTAAAAAACACGAAATACTGAAGGACAAAACGAGTTGTGTGATCTAACTGAAAGGTTACATGAACTTGAAATCCAAAATCTGCAGAAAAGTGAATTCTTCAACCCTACTCTATAAACCCTAGCCTAAACTATGAGAAAGAACACTCTTTTATGAAACCAAACCCTAGAATCAAAAGCCGCCTCCACCTTTCCTTGGCTTTTATACCCTTTTCCATTATGATCTCAGTCGATGGTTGAAGGACGATCGCATTCTGCATTAGAATCAGATTCATCAATCTCGCAAATCTTACATGCTCCAGATGATCGATACAGCTGGGTCGCACTCCGCACAGTCGCCACTGTAGTTTTCCGCATGGGTGCATCTAAGATGTGCCAGAGGTGTGACTGGCAGACACCCGCTTTCGTGACTTGTTTCCTAGCATTGTTTGCACTTCCCGAAAATTCACCAAGTGATTGCCATCATCCTCAATGATCCATATTCGCTTCCTAGACATGAACCCTTGTAACAATTATGTATGAAACCTGAAAAACCTGTACAAGTCCAAAAATACGAAAACAATTAAAAGTACCTATTCTTATGAAAAATGTGAGCAAAGTATGACCTGAAGGTGTTAAATTCCGATATAATTATTGCTCTTTTGTGTATTCAACACCAACAAAAATTTTAAAGAAATTCTTCAGCACCCATAAAACCAATAGTCTGAAGAGGAAAATTTACACCTTTACAACCCAAGAAAATGAGAAATTCTACCAGTGCTGGGAAAGGTACCTAGAGACCATCAGCGCTTGCCCTCACCATGACTTTGATACTTGGATGCTAGTTAATCACTTCTATAATGGAATGTCCCCTCCTATGAAGAAATTGTTGGAGACTATGTGTGGAGGGGACTTCATGAGCAAACATCAAGAGGAAGCCATGGACTTCTTGAATTATGTGGCTGAGACATCCAAAGCATGGGATGAACCCAACCCCAAAGAGGCAGAGAGGATGAGACCTACAGCCAATTCAAGGGGAGGCATGTGCTCAATCACAGATGACATGGAGATGAAGGCAAAGCTATCCACCTTGGCTAGAAGGTTGGAGGAGCTTGAAATGCAAAATCACCATGAGGTGCGAGCAGTGACTGAGGCATCTATGCCGAACCAACCTTGTTTCATTTGTCAATCCACTGAGCACCAAGGAGAGCATCGCTTCAATCGCTCCTTCCGCAGGTGGGATATGATGGCCGAAAGCATGTCAATGTTGTGGTCAATACAAGCTACCAACCACGCCCTCTCAGCCATATGGCAACACCTATAACCCTAACTGGGAGGAACCATCCTAACCTCTCCTGGAAGCCAAAGCCTCCACCATATAGCCCCTCGCCGCACAAAGAGTCAGATGTTCTTCATCCCACTTACGCCCACCACCATCATCATCACTCAATGGAACAAGCTACTATGAACTCGGAAAGCAAGGTGGTCGTAATTTCAGGAAGAACAAAGGAACACTAGGGCTAACTGTGAGGATCGGAGCAAGGAAAGCACATTGAACAAGAAAATAGAGAACCTGCAGTCTGAAATTTCTCAAAAATTTGACAACCTACAGTACTAAATTTCAAGGTTGACAAACCAGCAGCAGGTGCAGGAAAAAGGGAAATTTCCCTCTCAGACACAACCCAATCCTAGAGGGGTGCATGAAGTGAGCTTTTCCAACGAGCCAAATCCCAAGATAGATGAAGTTAAAGAAATTATCACTTTAAGAAGTGGAAAGGAGGTTGAACAGCCAGTCCCCAAACCAGCAGAAGAAGGCCAGGAGGCAAAAGAAACCGAGCCAGGAGAAGCTCACCAAAGCAAATGAAGTGAAAAGAGCACACCCCCCACTTTCCGTGAAGTACCCAAAGCCAAGAAAAAGGCCATCAATCAGGCTAAAATGTTAGAGGTGCTAAGGCAGGTGAAAGTCAACATCCCCCTACTTGACATGATTAAACAGGTCCCAACATATGCCAAGTTTTTAAAGGACCTATGCACAATGAAGAGAGGACTAAATGTTGACAAAGAGGCTTCCTAATGCACAAGTCAAAGGCCATCATCCAAGGCAAGACTCTAAAGGGAAATAAAAAGATCCGGGTCATTCACCATCTCGTGAACACCTGGAGGCACTTGTGTAGAAAAGGCACCTGTATCTTTAGGAGCCGCTGTCAACCCGTCGCCTTATTCATAAGGAAGAGTTCACAGCTTAAGCCCACTCACTGCATTGTCCTCAGAGATAAATCCATAAAAATACCAAAGGGCACTGTGGAGGATGTTTTAATACAAGTGGACAAATTCTACTATCATATAGACTTTGTTGTGCTTGATACAGAGTCGCTATGTTGGGGCCACCTTGTGCCTATCATCTCTAAGACCTGATTCTACCACTCCCTCACTTTAACATCAATTTGTTGAATGAGCTGGCAATCATGATTTAAAAGACCTAGGAACTCAAATACTCACTCGAGTAAAAGCACATAACCGCAGAAGAGGGTCCGTGAGGAAGCTCAGATAATCACTACACAATTTCGAGGAACAAGCCAATTCAGCAAACAAAACGCAGGACGTACACTGAGGAGTCGGGCCGACGCTCAAGAGCTTCAGAACCTAAAACTCGGTGCACTGCATACGGCCCATGGAAAAAAAAAGATTCTACCTCATCGATCGGGGAAGAAGCCAATATTTCCGTGCCGGATCTCAAGCCCCCGCCACTTAATCGAAATATGCATACTGGAAGAACACATAAATATTTCGCCGTCATATCCTCCCCGTCGTTGCTTTACATAGAAAACAACCCCGGTTGACCTCCTCGCGGGGAACAAGTGTGCTATCGGGCCGGAAAATCACATACCTAGCCGAACTAAATTTCTGCGCTTTGCAATCATCATATCTACCGAGGAGGAAGCAAAACCCAGAAGGGCACTCACTGTAGAGAGATTGAATCCTCGTATGCAGGAGGTGGTATGTTCTCCTAAAATTGCTACAAGCAGGTATCATTTACCCCATATCCAATAGCACTTGGGTGAGTCCAACTCAGGTTGTGCCAAAAAAATCAAGGGTAACTACTGTACATAATGAAAAAGGAGAGGAAATGCCCACACGCCTTACCACGGGTTGGAGGGTATGTATCGATCACAGAAGATTAAATAAGGTGACAAGGAAAGATCATCACTTCCTCTACTCCTTCACGGATCCGTATTCTGAAAGAATTTCGCTACCCCTTCTAATCGCTTTCTGTATTTATCCGTGCTATTTCAGATTGAGATTGCCGCAGAAGATCGAGAAGACCGCCTTCACGCCCCATTTGGCACATATGCCCACAGAGGGATGCCCGCTTGTGTAATTCATTAATATTCCACGATGCATGCTCAAGATCTTCTGATTCGTGAGCGATTATGGAGGTCTACATGGATGATATCACAGTTTATGGAGGGAGCTTTGAAAAATGCTTAATCAACTTAGAGACTGTCCTGCATAGGTGTATAGAGGAGAATCAAAATGAATCGGGGAGAAATGCCATTTTTATGGTTAAACCAAGGAATTGTAATCGGGACATATTATTTCCAACAAAGGAATTGAGGTTGATAAGGCGAAAATTGAACCGATTTTCAAACTGCCTTCTCCCACGAATGTGAAGACTGTGAGGCAATTCTTAGGGCATGCAGGCTTTTATAGGAGGTTCATCAAGGATTTTTCAAAAATTGCCAAGCCTCTATATAAGCTATTGGAAAAAAAATGCCAAATTCAATTGGGATGAAGATCACAGAAGAGCTAGAACTCTACAAGTTTACTGACCATCGCACCAATAAATAAAGGAGAGCCCTAACTAGAAGTTACCTGAGGTTATATATGTGTTTAATTCCTCGCCTACTGAGAAGTTCTCGGGCAGATAGTAGAAGGAAAACCTTATGTGGTCTATTATGCAAGCAAAACATTAAACAAGGCATAGTGGAATTACACCACCACACGTATGAGCTACCGGGCTACCGCCTATGTTGACAAGCTCTCGCGGTTTACTGGGCTCGGGCCTGACATAATCATTGTCAACATCATTCAAATTAAGTACCCGCTACTCGCCAAATGCCAAGGCTAGGCTCATCGATGGGTTCTCCTACTCCAAGAGTTCAACCCGCAAATCAAGGGATGTGCAAGGGTGGAGAATGTTGCTGCATCATCTCGAGACTAACAATAGCACACAACACCTACAATCCTCCAATCAAAGATGAGTTTCTCGAGGAATCCCGTTCAGTAGAATACCCCACAGATGCCCACATCACAATTTTTCGCAACATGAGAATTACCAGCAGATTGAAAGGCACAAGACAGGAAGTTCTTCTTTGCAAAAATTCACTCCTACTATTGTAGCAGCCTCTTCGCATAAATATTTCCAGGCTAATCGATAATTAGAAAATGTGTGTCAAAGGAGAACAGCAGGGATACACAATACTGCCATGAGAATGAATGGAGGCGTCATTTTGCCTCCCAAAAGACTGCCATGAGGGTGCTCCAATCCGGGGTTCTATCGTCTTCACTTTTTAAGGATGCCCACTCCATGTGCGACGAATGTGACAAATGTCAAAGGTCAGAAGACTTCGTCAGCCACATGATGCCTTCTGAACCCGATAGCGGGTAGTTGATTTGTTCGATGTTCGGGGTATCAATTTCCTACGGGACCATTCCCTTCTTCCTTTTGATAGCGTTTTACATTTTTGAAGGGGTCGACTATGTGTCAAAATTGGTCAAGCAAAGGCTCACAGAGCGTGTTGCATCAATAGGCGGTGTTGAAATTTGAAGAGAACATCTTCTCCGCATTCAGTCCCTAAGGCCATAATTAGTGACTGAGGTTCACACTTCGCAATGCTCAAAACCTCCTAGCTAAATACGGTGTAAAACATAAAGTGGCCACCCCTTACCATCCTCAAACAAGTGGTCAAGTTGAGCTCGCCAACAGAGAAATCAAAACAATACTGATGAAAGTGGTGAGCTCCAACAAAAAGGACTGGTCTCTGAAGCTGCTGGATTCCTTGTGGGCATATAGAACGGCATTCAAAACCATCCTTGGCATGTCCCCTTATCGCCTAGTTTATGGCAAGGCGTGTCACCTGCCTGTGGAAATTGAATATAAGGCATGGTGGGCAGTCAAAAAGCTGAACTCGGATACGGGTATTTGTCAAAGGTTCCTTGATATCAATGAGCCAGAAGATTAAGGAACGATGTCTACTTCAACTCAAAATCAGAAAAGACGTGACTTTAAGAAGTGGCATGATCAAATAATAGCCGCAAAAATTCTTAAACAAGGAGACCAAAGGTTTATGACTCCAAGCTCCACTTTTTTTCGGGCAAGCTCAAGTCAAGGTGGACCGATCCATTCATCGTCCACTGCTCCACCTCAATTTGATCAAGTGACCTTCTTAATTTAAGGACAATCAGGTGTTCAAAGTCACGGGCAAAGACTAAAGCCCTATGCAAGATAACACAACAGACAAGGAAGAGATTCTCGACCCCTTCCTATGAATCCAAAAGCTACCTCGTGGGTGTGGTTCTCAGCAGACACTTATATAGCCACCCTAAATTTTGTCGAGAATTTGTTTATTAATTTCAGTCATTTATGGTTTTGCATAATTCCCTTTATTTTTAGTTTAGTTTTCGTAATGTGTTTCTCTCTGCTTTTCATTCGCGATATTCTAATGATTTTTGTTCTCCTGCTTTGTAGGTGTAGCGTGCTGTGTTTCTGCCTGGCCGCAGCGTGGAAATTTGTGTTTGCAAAATTTCGCAATCCTCATAAATTTTGTGTAGTTACAAATTCTCCCCGCACTGCTCCTCTTCCTCTCTTCGTCTCTACAACCTCTGCTTCCACACATTGACTTCCAGATTTTTTGAGCCTTAGCTTTAACACCCATTTATGAACATTAAATGGGCTAAACCTTTCACCTACTCTAACCCATCTATTTAAATACATCCCCCCGCCCCCTTTCATTTTCATTTCAAATCCTTTCTCCTCCTTAGCAAAGAAATCCTCATCCTTCCATTCCCTCCATCTCCTTCCTTTCTCCAGCCTAAGCATGGTTAAGACACGTGGAGGGCACAACTTCAGTCGGTGCGCCCACTCTTTCTCCTCCCCGGGCCGGGCGGGCCCAACCCCGCCCGACATCAAGCCGCTGCCGCGCCACCGGTTGCACCTCCACCCACTCGCCGCCGCCGCCGTTGTCGCATTCACCCACTACCGCCGGCCACCGCTCAGCCGCAGTGCTCCCCGCCACGCTCGTCGGTTGCCGGCAGCCTACTGCTACCACGCCCCCGCTACCCCCGCTTCCACCCCACACATATATGATATTAGAGTTGGCCCCACTCCCCCATCTCCTCCACATCCAAGCCCAACCTAGAGGGCCCCACCTTCCAAAAGGGCTCAAACCTCTAGCCTAGGGGAGTCTTCCATTTCTAAGCCCCAAGAGCCCCATTCATCTACTGTGGCCCTATCGAGTTCTCTCCTGGATTCGTCCCCGCTTCAATCATCAGCCACCCCCTCTTCCTTTCTGACCCTATTAGGAAATTCTAATTGCAGTACTAGGGACGTGCATAAATAAGTTTATTATGATCTTTCGGCCTTTGTTGCAGATCCAGAGCTCATCCACTCTATGCGGCTAGTGTAGAGGTACTCCCTGGAGCCATTTATGACCCCACACCAGTTTTTCTACCCCCGGGTGGTCATCGAGTTCTACCTGCTTATGACCTCAAAGCGAGGCCCAATCAAATGCTATTCATTTTGCTATTGATGGGCGACCAGGGATACTTCAGGCCACAAACATTGCAGCTACGTTCAATCTGCCGGTGGTCCTCACCAACTCGGTCGATAACAGACGGTGGCCTCATCCCTCTACCAGGGAGATGGTTGGTTTATTATCCCGGGACACGGCGATGCAGTGCATCTTGTTGGGAGGCGACCCCTGCAGCGTATGCTCCTTATCGATCCTGTTGCGATCAATTTGTTTCACATCTAGCATCTTATCTGAAAGGAGATGAAACATTTGGAGGCTTTATACCGCATCTCCAAGGGCTTTTGGTTCAGCCCTGCCGAGCTCGTCATGACCTCCTTGTTCCATTTTGAGAATGAGGTCCACGTAATCGACCGGTGAGTCCACTCCCTTACATTCCCGAACTCTTATGCCAGGTATTAGAGCATATCGGTTTCCCCGATGAGCGGGATAGAGCGTCGTCGAGTGCGAAGGCCGTCCTTCTGTGGCAGGTAGCAGTTATGCCGTTCTTATCACCCGCCGGATCGGCCCAGAGTCTAGCAGCGGTTAACCTTCCCCTACAAAGGCGGCCGGCTCGGCCGGTACACTCTGAGAGGAGCCTTAGATTCGGCATCATCAGTTTCGGCTCAGGTTGCCTTTGCTCCGTACCGCGCTCACTGCATCCTCACGGCCTGCCAGGCCCGAGCTCCAAATTATGCAGGTGCCTGAGCGCCAGCTCCGCCTATGTGGACCCGGTCTCGGCGCCTCCATGACCTATCACTATTTTACGAGTTTCTGGCCATTATGGATGCGATGCACTTTCTACATCGCCAAAGCATCCTTTGCGGTGCCCATGCGACCTAGGCGAGATGTGCTACGAACGCCCTCGCCGCAGAATCAGGCCATCCTCGTGCAGTTCAAAGTTACAGGCACATCCCAGTTCCCCATCAGTGCTGCCAGGCCCTCTTGATTCATGTCGCCGATTCAATTGCCCGACCGACCCACAACGGCTCCTCTTGACTTTCTTCTGTGGTAGTAGTATGACCCTCCTCCCGGCTACCGCGGCACCTCGGCCGGCTAGGATGAGGATGACCTTCCGCCGGCTACATTGAGAGTAGCACTTCCTTCTCTTGTCAAATCCAACCTCATTGCGAGACCGTGCGAATTTGGTTGGGAGCGAGGAACAGTGAAGAAGGTTGCTTTTATATTCATGTTTTTTGTTGCCATTTTGAGCAAAGCCCATTTTATGATGTCCAGAGGCTTTCTATTTACCTTTTTTGTTGAAGTTATTAGTTTTTTCTTATAAATCTGAAAATCTAGTCGCATTTCTTTTTATACATACTATACAGCTCACATTTATGGCTTTAAAATCACACCAATTTTTTTATTGTTGCCTTGCCTGCAAGTTTAAAAACTGAAACACCGTCCGATTCTATTAATGTTAGAATAGTTACATGCATGATTGAGTGAATAACAAGTTGAAGTCTCATTGTTTTCAACATTTTCCTTCCACCTTGAGCTAACCCACGCTGATGCCCGTTAGGTTTCAGTGATAACACGAAGGCAGCCTAGCCTCCTAAGCCTTGCAATAACTTGACATAGTTTCGTTGGCCACCTTGAATAGGTTAAGGATCCCCATGAAAAGAAGACCAATGAAGTCTTCCAAAATAAAAAGAAAAACAAAAAGAAAAAGAAAAAAAGAAAAGAAGCGCCACGACGCCTTGCCCTTGAAACTCGAGCACAGTCCGAGAGGTATACGTCGAAAGTCTTGAAAACCTGGTGCCCTGAGCCAACTGGTTGGGAGTCACCAACTTAGTGCTCGCTACATGGGTGGATGGGTGTGGTTTATCGAGTTATAAGTGCTTGAGTTTTGAAGTCATTCAGATTCCGGGGTGAAACCTGAAGAGTTAGTGGTTGAAAGACCCTTATGACTTGATGCCCTAAGTCTTAATTGGTTGGGAGTCATCGGTGGATCCCCGTTACATGGACTTTGATGAAGTCGATTCCTTATCATTGCACCCCTACAACACAAAAAGAATTGTGGAATAAGAGGGGATCCTGATTTATTTAGGTCGGTCAACGTTCTAAGTTATGACAGTAGATTGGTTGGGGGGAGAGTGCAGTTTGGCAGTTCATTGTCGAAAATTGATCATATAAACACTTAGATTTTGGTGGAAGCTTCAGGTTGATTCTCTTGAGTTGGATGCTCTTACGAAGCAGTGCATTATAATTCATTCTCTCGGATGGTTTTAGGCGGGTTTTGGTGATTCATACTGAGGGTTAGGAATAACTCATTTACATTCTTTATGAAATACCATTTTTTTTTTGTGAACATAATTTGTCTGCTCTCTCTTTCTTTCTGTCATTGTTAAGGGACTAGCAATGTGTCGGTTGGGGGGAGTGATTAGTGCCCCGAATAATTGCTATTTTGAGCCACATTTTATTGCAGGTTTTGAGCACTTTTTGTGTATTAATCAACTTAATTAACCTAATTAACACATTAAGGTCCTGGCTTTACTACTAATTACATTTTGTGGCTATTTTTGAAGTTTATGCAAGCTAAACTCGCCAAATTGTTGAGTCGACTCAAACACGAAGAATCTAAGCCGAACTCAGAAGTTGTGGGTCATAAACCAAAGAAATGTTAAAATAGAAGAATTGGGTCCACACAGAGATTTGGCGAGGGGTTGCGAAAAATTCTCGACTGCGAGAATTTAGCAGGTTGTGAAAAGTCGCAACTGCTTGAAATTTCATAGGTATTCTTGAAAATTTACACACGCAACTTTGCTCCTATGTCCTGTTTGACCCAAATTTTTGACTGCCTTTTTGTAACTTTTTCCTAAACCACCATTTATGTATATTTGGTAGTTCATACATTTTTGTAATTTCCCTTGTTCTGAGCAGTATATAAGGCTCAGTCAAGGTTTTGTACAGGATGACTTTGGATGCAATAAATTTTGGCGCGAAAGCTTTCAGCTCTCCCGCCTGTTTTCCTTTCCCTCATTTTCCCTCATTTTCTCTCGCTCTGCTTATTAAACACCACAGAATGACAACTCGGAGGATGATTGGCTAAACCCCTTTTATCCTTGAAGAGTAGAGTGCTTGGGCTAGGTTTTGAGAATGCTTCTTTGGTCCTCTTGTTTTTACTTTATAAGAGTATTGTCATTTATGCCTCTATCTCTCACTATAGGTTTAAATCCTTTTGATGTATCCTGATTGACCAATACTTGGCAATCTTTTAGGGTTTAGTGGATGCTTATTGCTAGATGCACTAAAGCTCATTCAGTTGCCATTTATTTGTCACTGTAGGGTAGATCAAAGGATCAGTTTTTACTGTCTTGAAACATTAATGACCAATAAATGCTATATCTCAAGAGGAAAACTATTAGAGTTCGGTTTTATAGATAAATGAAGATCCGGTTCGGGAAATGACTATAGGTCATTCTCCCCAACGCAAGGAAAAGAACCCGAGGACCTCTCAGTTGCCCTAAAACCTCAAACCCAGTAGCCCGAGGCTTCAAGGAGTTCTTTTTACATTTTACTACATTTTAGTTGCAATCTTCGAATCCTGGCCCACTGTTTTATGAAAACCTAAAAATCCAAGTGAAATCCACCATTTTGAATCAGCGTAGTCACTGCGAAAACTCATCCATGCGTTGACCCTATGGCCCGTATATTGTAGTAGCCTTTATGCTCGCGTTAAGAGGTTTAGGTTTATAAATATTTTTTATTACGAGCACCAAATCTCTACCTTGTGCATGCTACAATTTTAGTGAACCACAAGTCCAATAAAGGAGGTTAATAACAACATATAAAGGATTAGAACACCTCCCAATGCACAACTCAATGCGGGTTGTACTAGTCTCAACAAAAATTCTACATGTAAGAATGTTAAATTGATTTAATTAATTATTAAATGTTTTTATTTTTGTAGATATATCAATGTTTGGGTATAAAATATTGAACTTATTTGTCTTTATATAATATTTACATTTATTATATAAAAATTATTCATTTTATATCATATTTAGGTAGATGAAGTTGTTATAGTCTAACTTAAATGATTTCTTAATGTTAATTGATTGTGATAAGATAAATGTGATCGGCAAAAAGAGAGCCATTGAAACTCGGGAAAAAATGTATTTTTCGAAAAATGTAAAATGGTAATTTGCAAGGTTTGTCTGAGATAAGACCCTAGATTTTTTTTAGATCTCGGATGACGAAACGAATCGCGTCGTTGGAATCATCTCGCGAAATCTAGTTGAACTAGATGAACCGCATCGAATTTCAAGAAAATCATTTTTTTTTCATGCATGTCGAGGAGGACCAAGCCAACCGTGGGGTGCCATGTGGCACTAGATTAATGGGCAATTGGAGGCCAAGTGTCATACCTCTTTGGTGCATGCAACTAGTGGGGGTTTTGGTGGCGCCAGAAGACTACTTGTCTAGTCGAGGACAAATTAATCGAGTGATTGAGAACTTGTCTAGCACCATGGGAATGGGTTCTAGCTTAGTGGAAGGATGAGAAAGAATCAAGCATTGTGAGAAAGAGAGGATTTCATGACCTGAGGAGAGGAGAAGGGGGTTGTTGCTGGGCAAGGTCAGTTCATAGACTGAGGTGAGAAAGGAAACTAGAAAACTAAGCAAGAAAGAAAGGAAGAGGAATGAGGAGGAGGAGCCAAACACCTCAATTTTTGCAAGATTGAAGGATCAAGGACTTGATCCCACACACTACAAGAGGTAGGGACTTTGCCTATTTGGTTATTTTCCTTTCTTGAGGCCATGGAAATGGCATTGGTTGATTTTGGTTGTGACCCTCAATGGAGGAGATTTTGTGTATGGGGTAAATGTTGTGTTTTAGGGGAGATGCTGCCCAGTTTTTTTTTTCCTTCGACCCCTAGACTGTGTTCTGGCCATAACTTAGCCTTAACTCGTCCGAATTGAGTGATTCTAGTTGCTAGGTAATCTAGACTTAGAGGAGAACACATCTCCTTGAAATAAATCTATCCAATTTCCAACTATTTTGACTCAGAAATGTATTCAAAGTGGAGCTAGGTTCAATCAGTTTTCTTGTGCTGTGTTGAGATCCCGTGACTGTGTTTTGACCATAACTTAGCCATCACACATCTGAATTGAAAGATTCCAATTGCTAGGTAAACTATACTTATAGGGGAACATATTTCAGCAGAAATAGGTCTATCGATTTCCCTCCTTTTGACTGAAATGCATTCGAGAGAGACTATGTTCAGGCAATTTCTAGTCTAGTTTGAAAACTGAGTAGCCCTGTCAAAAACAATATTTCCAAAACTATTTCTCCTTGCTTTTAGATCAGTTTTAAATCATGAATTTTGTGATGTCTGGGGTTAATCTCTATACTCATTTATGATGGTATGAGTCTTGAATATTAAGCTATTGTGAATTGTGGATCAAAATGCCATCTCTTGGTTAAGAGATGACATGATGACTTTATTATGTGTTCCAAACAATTGGAGTTATATGTGTTGTGCTTGAACATGGCCATGTTTTGGCATGTTGCAACCTATAGGACTGAGGTGCTATGTCCCAGCCTGGAGACGTGAGCCATGACCTCTATTTGCCTAATTGATGTTAGGAGTTATGGGAATGTATGCTTGCATGATGTATTGAATTAAGTGAGTGGAATTCTAGCATGACAACATGTAAATTGATATTGAACTGAATATATGAACTACTGTGTGCATTAAACATGAGAGTTCATGGTACATACCTAGTGTACAAGGTAAAATGTCCATGTAGAGGTCTTCATACATTGGGCATGAGTTTGAGTGAGTTTGAGTGCAGTGGCACAATTGCATTGCATTGGTGTACAACAAATCACCGCATCACATAGGTGTGTGTACATGGTACTGATTTGGCACTGCATTTGGTGCTAAATTGTGTGGGCTCGGGAATGGGACGAAGTCCAATTGATCCACACAGTGTTAAATGAAAATGGAAAACAAATAGTGTCGGGCATACTTAGTAGAGATAGACACCCCAACGGTGAAAGCACAGCTTGGTTAGACAGCATATCCATTGGTGAAAGCCTGAAAAATGTTGGAGGGTGTAAGAGACCCACAGTGAGACCCCAGAAAGTTCTGTTCTCCCAAAAAGACACGAAACAATTAAATAAATATCACATAGACTACGGGTTGTGTGATGGGAGTAGAGACTGACTCGATATTGATTTCCCATTGGCACTTGCATTGGGTGGTGGGTCGGAGGTTGACTCAGTACATCGGGCATGTAGAGTATCTTCTCATACATGCATGTAGTTTTTTTTCCATGATAGGACAGCATGTCTGCATGGATTGTGTTGTTTGTGTGACTGTGAAATGATCATTTGCATGTGCACCTAGGTGGGAAGTAGCCACAGTAGGTTTGCTTCACGAGCATAGCTCGCGATCATGGGACCCCCTTTGGTGCGAGGTTATGTGTGCGAGTGACGACTCTCCTGGTAGACAATTGATAAGAGGGCCGAGTTGTGGCCTTGATGTATTTTTGTATATGTATGAGAACTGTTACTCGTAATACATATCCTGTTTTATATATTGTAACAACATTTGGTTCTAATGCACGTATTTGTACCATATGTGTCAGTGAGGTGCTATAACTCTTATGTTTTGTATATGGACTGTATGAAATTATTTTGTGTATTTATGAATTAAATATGCAGGGATGATGTCTCGATATACGAGTCATGTGAGTGCGATATCGGGATACCCAATTTCCATAGACTTTCCCAGGTTGACAGGTTGTCGACGAGACCCTCGGGTTTTGGGGCGTCACAATTTTGGTATCAGAGCTTAGGTATACGAATAGCTAGGGCTCGATGGGGCATGGGTTTAGGACATGCTGTTAATGAGTAAGAGCATCACAGCTTGGTATAGCTTTGTGTTAGAGATTGAGTTAGAGTTACCTAGTGCTCGGAAATTGATATCCAGATCATAGTTTTGTATCAAGGTCTAGGTAGAAGGTTACCTAGGAGTCCATGGGATAGGATTAGATCACAGCATGCATTGTGTGTTTTCTTGTGTATGCTTTGATTGTATGTACGTGATTGTGTGTTACCAGTGCTGAATTATATGTAGTAGGATGTATATAAAATCAGACACTAGGGTTGACATTAACCTTAGGAGTTCGGGAAGCAGGCAGATGGTTTGGGATATTAGGTCTATTATTGGTTGGCATGTGTGCTAATAGTAGGACACGAAAATGATTCTAAACTTGTTGTTTGACTTTTGTATATGGCAAGTAGAGGACGGGGGGCGTAGAGGCCATCCACGGGGGGATGGTCGACCGCCACTTGTTTTTTATCAGTAGGCCTTCATAGAGGCCATGGGTGCTACGATTGCCACTGCTGCACAGGCTAATGCACCTAGAGGTTAAGGAGGTGCTAGTAACCTCCAGAGGTTCAAGGCACATCATCCTCCAACATTCACGGGAAGAGGGGACCTGATGGTAGCCAACCATTGGTTCCGTCAGATTGAGAGGATTCTTCGGGCTATGGAGATCACCTCGGATACTACTTGAATTATGCTAGCTTCATTCTAGCTTAAGGGTGAGTCCCATATCTGGGATTAGGTCACGACTTCCAGGGACTTGGAGACTATGACATGGCGATTTTGTAATTTGTTCATGGGGAAGTACTGGAGCTTACGCTAGACATGCAAGGCGGGAGTTCCTTGGCGAGACGGGGGCGATGATGTGCACTCAGCGCTCGTGCTTGATTCACGAGTTGGCACGTTTAGGGGATGATTATGTGGCCGCGATGCGGCCAAAGGTCAAGAAGTTTACGGATGGGCTTGGTTGTCCGTCGGGGTAGGTCATAAGGCCAACCTCGAGGGATATGGACTCGATGCTTAGTGCGACCTTGATCATTGAGCGAGGTGGTGGCGGCACAGCATCCGGGATGTGGGTGCCGGGTGATAAGAAGAGGGGAGCGGCGTCTTCTTGGCTTCGGGGAAAGGCGAAGGACTTATGTTCCCGCAAAGTTTCAAGGGCGGGGCCCGTGGCCAGCGGGGCCAAAGCGGTCGGGTTACGGTCGAGTGGGCGGATGACATGTTTGCGGCCGTCAGCCCGGGACCGCATGGCCAGGCTTGTCGCGAATCTGAGGTTGATTTACGGGATTAGGGCGCCCGATCCGTCATCGATGGGACATGAAGCGAGTTTCAGTGCTGTTCCTCCCTTACCCCCAAGCGGGCCAGGAAGCGGTATCGGTTTCGAGGGTGCGACCGCAGGCGCCAGGTGTTTCACGAGACGGTAGGAAGGGGCAGTATAGGTCGAGGTCGAGAATTGGGGTGTACGAGTGGGACTTCTAGGACTCGGGCGTGTCGCCATTATTATCTTGAGGCAGCAAATTAGTCGGTGATTCTGGAATTTTTATTTCTCTCTTTCGCTTGTGGGCAAGGGTGTTATTTGACTTAGGTGCATCGCATTCCTTTATTGTTGCATCTTGTGTGAGAGTATTGGGCTTAGAGGTTGAGACCTTAGACGAGTGATGCAAGGTTGGGACCGTGATGGATGATCTAGAAGTTTTGGTAAGTCAAAATATGGGTTTGGGGTAGTTTTAGGGCTGAAAGCGAGGTTATGGACGGTTGAGATTTTCTAAGTTAGGGAATGTGTATTTGTGGTATATAAGGGAAAAATGGTATTTAGAAATGTTTTAGTAGTATGGAACAAGATATGAAAAGTTTTGGGTAGAGGTTGAAAAATTGGTTATGGAAAGTTTAAAGAGAATATGAGATGGTGAGGAGAGTAGAGTTTGCGAGAGTGGTTACTTATCGGGTTGTGGAAATGATCCACAAGATAGATGTGAGTGAAGGTACCATAATCAACTATGGACCAGGTTGATTGATAAAAGCGGGACAAAGACTTTGCCACGAGGAATCCACCTAGGTATGAGAAGCCACGAACTCGTCCCAGGAATCCGCGAGAGATAAGAAGGAACAAAGAGAACTCTTTAAAAGAAATCTGAAAATATTATTAAACTTGAACTGCTCTTAAAAGACTATATTAGGGGGGTATATATAGTCTCATACTTTCTAAATCAAATAAAGCAACTTCTACTTTAGCCCCAGGAAAAGAAAATTTCTAATTACAAAAAGCAACTCTAAAAGAAAACTTTCTAAATAAATGGCTTAAATCTTCCTAAAAGGGATAGAATAAAATATTGGAGCAAATCTTTTTAAAAGGGATAGAATAAAATATTGGAGCAAATCTTTCTAAAAGTAATACAGCAGAATCATAAAACAAAACCTCCAAAAAATCCTGCGGCAAATCTTTCTAAAATCAATATGGCGGCTCCACATCAGGGGTTTGTTCAAGTCTGACCACATTTTTTTGCCTTCCAGGCTAATGAGTCCAAAGGGATTTTCACATGTATTCAATGTGTCTTGACCTCCCCGATCAATTCTTTAATAATTAGAATTTGAATTCCCAATGTTGTTGATTGTGTTTATAGAAGCTCCATCCAACGAGTACCCTTTGCATTAATGAGTTCTCCCACGCCAAGACTGGTGGGGTGATCGGATATCTCTGAGGATGAGTTAGAGATCTCCGGGATCGTACTCAAGGTGGACCTTCGGGTCATGGACATGTCAGAGTTCGAGGTCATCCTCGGGATGGACTAGTTGACGACATAATGGGTTATCATAGATTGTGATTGTATAAGAGTTACCGCTTACACACTAGACGATACTTGTGTTGTGTTTTAGGGGAATAGGCACGATGCTTTACCCCATACTGTGTACGATTCACGATGGCATTGGTAGTTAACGGGTTGGTTTGCTAACCTTACCTTGGAGGACGAGGTGAGACAGGACATGAGTCTACCTCGGGTGGTTTCCGAGTACGAGGATGTTTTTCCGGATGAGCTACCGGGATTACCTCCAACGAGGGGACTCGCGTGCAGGTTGCATCACAGTACGTCGCCCATTTCTTTGACTCGGCATAGGATGGCGCCGGTAGAGTTGCAAGAGTTTTAGGTCAGTCTGATGGTATTCTTGGGCCAAGGTTTCATTAGATTGAGCACTTCACCATGGGGCACTCTGACATTTGTGAAGAAGGATAAGACCACACGACTATGCATCGATTATAGAGTTGAACTGATTCACGATCAAGAAGTAGGGTATCCTTTGTCGGATTGATGACTTGTTTGATCAGTTGAGGGTGTGAGTCTACTCCAAGATAGACCTTCGCACTAGTTACCATCGGTTGAGAGTTAGGGAGTGAGCATCGTAAGGCGATTGAGGCGCGGTATGGGCACTTTGGAGTTTATGGTGATGCCCTTTGGTTGGCGATCTGCCGTGACATTCATGGATCTCATGAATAGGGTGTTTCAGCCCTATTTAGATCAGTTTATGGTGGTCTTTGTTGATGACATCCTGATCTACTCCCAATCAGAGGTGGAGCATGAGGATCACTTGAGAATCTTACTACAGCTTTTGAGGGATCATCAGTTGTATGCCAAGTTCAGTAAGTGCGAGTTTTGGCTTGCTGAGGTGGGTTTCTTGGGACATGTGGTGTCAGCTTCAGGCGTGTCAATGGACCCTGGGAAGGTTGAGGCTGTGATGAGTTAGGAGAGACCGAAGTCATAGGAGGTTTATAGGAGGTTTATAGAGGCTCCCAGCTAGTAGCGCCTATGACAAGATTGACCCAAGGTGGGTTTGAGTGGGTGACACGCAGGCATTCGGACACAAAGGAGGCTAACCGGCTCCTATACGTGGTCGAAGGGGACAAGGTACCTTTGTGTTTTGTGATGCCTCGAGGACCGGAGACTAGGATACGTCTTGTGCGATCTGGAAGGTAACAACATGGTTTGACAGGTTGAAAAACCTTGAGTAGAATTACCCACATGACATGGACTTGGAGTGCGTAGTCTTCGCCTTGAGATTAGCCGCCACTTATATGGTGGCGGTTAGGTGTTTTAGGTATCAAAGTCTGAAATGCATTTTCAGCGGTGAGACCTGACATGAGGCAGCGTGGAGGTGGATGGAGTTTTGGAGGATTATGGCTTCCTTTGCATTACCATCATTGGGAAAATGTGGTGGTACGATGCACTTTCGATCGGAAGTCATAGTCTTAGCTAGTATAGCTTCCCAGGTGCGGTGCTCGAAACCAGTGGACGAAATTCAAACTACGGTATGATGAGAAAGCTTGAGTACCTTAGAGTCCTGTGATAGTTTGTATGCGTCTCTGCTAAAGCGGTGATAAGTCGGGGGCAAGGCAGAGCTAGTGTCCATCAAGGACGAATGCGGTCAGTATAGTTGAAGGGTGAGCCGTCACGATAGCGTTGGTCTTGGTGCCGGGGGCAGGTTGTGGTCTTTGGTCGGCCAGTTTGAGGAGGGAGATCCTGGGGAGTTCCATTGCTCCGTTATTTGTCCATCAGGTTAGCGCAGTGTATGCGTGACCATGATCGCTGAAGTATTATTGGGCGGAATGGGCGGCGCGTCCGAGGAACTTTGTTTGACGATGTCTCATGTGTCAGCAAATAAAGGCTGAACATCAGAGGCCGACAAGGCTACTCCAGCCATTGGAGGTGGCTAAGTGGAAGTGGGAGCATGTCACGATGGACATTGTGATCCACTTGCCCACGGTTACCCGAGACATGTGCGATTATGGGTGATGTGGACGACTCGTAAATTAGGCACATTTTCTAGCCGTGCGAATGACCTTCACTAAGGAGGAATTCTTTAGATTATACATGGGAGAGATTATTAGGTTGTGGTGCCGGTCTCCAAGTATCAATTTGGGATCCCAAGTTCGTACATTTTGGAAGGATTTCAGAGGGTTGGGAGCAGTTGATGATGAGCGCTTTTCATCCCACAGGCCCGTGATCGATCTAAGATGACCATACAGGTTTTAGAGGACATGTTGCGAGCATGTGTCCTAGATCATAAGGGTTGTTGGGATGAGCATTTACCCTTAGTGGAATTAAACACAACATGGTTGTCGAGCGGCATACAGACGGCACCTATGAGGCTACATGGGAGGCTATATTTGATCCATAATATGTTTGGAGTATAGACAAAATCTCTTTACATTGCAACTTTCCTTGTCTCACATCTACTGTTTGCATACTTTTGGTCGTTAAGAAACAACTCCAACCCTCAAGGTAAGAACTCCTTTTTGCATGTCAATCAGAGCAGCTCCAGTAGCTAGGAATGGTCTTCCCAATAGCAGGGGTACTTGTGAATCTTCTTCCATGTTCAGAATGATGAAGTCTACTGGGAAAACAAACTTCCCAACAGTGACCAGTACATCTTCAATGACTCCTTCAGGTTTACCATCGTCATGCGCCATTTGAAGTAACGAGTTGTGGGAGTAAGCTCCCCAAACTTAGTTTCTTGGCAGAAAGAGGCATCAAATTGATACTAGCTCTGAGTCGGAAGGCTTCACGGAATTCAATTCCTCCCGACAATACAAAGGGAATCATGAAGCTCCTGGGTCTTTCATCTTTCTTGGTAGTTCTTTTCGATTCTTGCCTTTGCAAGTGGCGGTGAGATTCACTATTCCTTCCTCTACTATTTTTTCTTTTCTTGCTCAGCATGTCCTTCAGGAATTTTGCATAGAGTGGCATCTGAGTTACCACTTCAGTAAAAGGCATACTGATCTCCAACTTTTGGAAAGTTTTCAAAAACCTTGCAAACTGCTCCTCCATCCTTGACTTCTGCAGTCTTTGTGGAAATGGGATTGCAGGCTTTGATCCTTGGATGTTCTTCCCTTCTACTCCTTCTTTCTTTCTCCAGTACCTCTTCCCTTTCTGGTCTTGCTCCTTCTTTGTTGTTGTCATCTTTTTCTTTCATATTTTCTATTTCCTTCCCACTTCTAAGCTGCACAGCCATGCAGTCCTTTGGATTTTTCTTTGTGTCACTTGGGAAGGTATCTTTCCTCTGGCTTTGCAGGGTTAAGGCCAGCTGCCCTACTTGTGTCTCCAGGTTCTTCAGGGATGCATTGGTGGTGTTCTGAAAAATTTGAGAATTGGTATTAGTTGCTTCCAACTCTGCAAACTTTTGCTCATGGAGGTTCAACAGCTTCTTATTATCCCCCATGAAATGCAACATCTATTCTTCAAAAGATTGGGCCCTCATCAATACGATATTCATTTATGTGTTCATTTCCTTCTTTGCTTCTTCTTTGGATCCTCGGTGGTTATTGATAACCTGTTGAGGGTTATCCGTACCTTGGGCCTTGTAAGCCCCTCCGCCCTTATGAGAAGTTCTCATGGTTCCTCAATCTTTGGGTGATAATGTCTTTGCGAGTTAGTATTGGGTTTGAAATGGTAAGCTCTTGGCTCGCCCGGATGCCAACCTCTTGACATCATAGAATTGTTCTTGACTCTCACCCGGCACTTTCCTTTGATAACTCTCTTTGTTGCTCCTATCGTAGGCGTGTGTGTCTCCTTTCTTGCTTCGGCTGTGCATAATGGCATCCAACTTGGCCTCCATGGCTGTCATCTTGCTCAGCTCCATGATCCCCTTTCCTCTGCTGCTTCCTCTTGAAAACTCAGAAGGAGTTTTCATGGCCCACATTAGCAGGTCTTGATCAACTCCTCTTGCCTCTTGACACTTTTTCGCTTGAATGCTCCACAGCATGACATCAATGATCCCCCCTTTGATATATCATTCAAGGCATGATATACAATGTCCATCTGAGTCTTGGTCCCCATCCCATGCATTGGGCATCTTCGGCCAACCGTTTGAATCTTTCCCGGGCCACATATAGGCTCTCATCTTCCCCTGTTTGAAAAACAGTTTCCTGCCTCCTTTAAAGGGTGAGGTGATGGGGAAGAATGCGCCCAAATAGGCCTCTGACCTCCCTCAGTATCAGCGGAACCATATGGTAAAGATTCATACCATGTAGGTGTGTATCTCTTAGAATGGGAATAGATGTAACTTGATAACCTGCGGGTCTCACCCCATTAAACAGCGTGTTTGCCATCTGAGAAATCTCCCCAGTGTTCATTAGGATCTTGAGTGGGACGATCGCTGGTGTTCTTTGCGCCATTGTAATTAAATCTTGGTTTAGTTCAAAGTTGTTGGCATCGATAGCGGTGTCCCGATTCTTGATATTCATCCTGAATGATAGGCTTCAGGAATTCCTCCGTGGTATCAGGTGATTGGAGGTCTTAAGGCTGCTTATCCTGTGTCCCTCCCGGTTTGATCCTGTCTTTCATCTGCCGTGGTGGTGTTTACGCCTTCCTTGTGTCTTTCTCGAGATCACGAGTGTTTTCTCTAATTCAGAATCAGCTGGAATCAGATCAGTTTTCTGCTTCCTATGCATCAAAGTTTTTCTGAAAGCAAAACACACTCCCATTAATAGGATTAGTCAAAACAACAAATATATTCAATGTGGTTCGTTAAAGGTTAGTGGCTAAAAATAACCACTGCTTGAAAAGCTATTTTTGTTCTTTTTCTTTAAAATGTCCAAATTAGTATTTCCTTCTTTCGTCTGAATATTGATTTACTAAATTCGTTCGATCCAGACAGCGCGTCATAAAACTTGTTGATGAACCAAAACACATGTACTAATATATCACACCGGTGCGAAGGACTGTGCTTAATCCCGGCGTGGGCCCATAAGGCTGTTGAGTGAGACCAATTGACATATACAAATTTATGACCCAATTAACCCAAAAGGAGTATTATCTAATCCCTGGAAAACTGAACCATAAAACTTGTTGACATTATACTATATAAACCAAAAATCTCCTAGAGTAAATCATTTTCAAATTTTGGTTTTGGTCACGATGCAAGTGCAGTCGACAAGTAATAAAATGGATTTAAGTCGGTGCTCCCGATCCACGAGATCTGAGAATTTTAAATCAACTACCCTGACTACTCAATCTCCATACTATTTGGACCACAAAATGATAGTGGGATCCAGCTTAAGGAGCTGGAAAATTATACGAATACAAGGAAAATGAATGAACAATCAAATAATCTGGAATATAAAGAATAACGAATAATGAATAATTAAGAAAATAAATGGTCACTGAATAGTTATCTTTCAGAGAGAACATCAAGACAATGCTATTGTGAAGTATCAATTCCTGTAGTAAACATTGATAAATTTGCTTGTGTATTCGAAGGTTTAAATACGTCGAGGTGTTTAGTAGATGCAATTTGGATCTCTCGAAACTCCACATTTCATTATCTAATTTTCACGATTCTCGGCGGAAATTAAATAACTACTTTTTAAAAGGATTTCCTTAATCTGGGTATTTTCTTTTGCAATACTTCATACCCATTTGTAGTTTATGAAACCTTAGCTCGAGTTATCGATTATTGAGGATGTCTGACTTCAGGATCTCTTCCTCAAATTAGAATAGATCCTCTCTGATTAGATCTCGGTAACACGGAGTTGGCCTCGCTGGTCGAGATTGAGGTGTTCTGCTATTCAGTAATAGCTCAATGCTCTTCTGATTTGTCAAATTGAAGTTTATGCAGTCATTCACTGCAGCCATCAAGATCTCAAATATGAGTTAATCTTACTAAAAGTGTTACTGCCAGTGTCTCAGACTCTCCTGTAATCGAAATAATAGGACAAATCTTATCGGGACTCAATGTCTTCAGATCAAAAGCAATCAACCTATATGATCAAATCGTCATTTAATTCTAAATGTCTTCTGGAAAGATAAATTTTGACTATAACATTTACTCAATGGGAGCTGGGTTCCTCAATTACTGAATTACACAATATAACATTCCTCTGATCATAAGAATAGCGCATTATGGCGGAAAGTAAATTCGAATTTATGCGAACTTCAAACATTCCAGGTAGTAATTTGAAAAGAATTGAGTGCATTCATTACGCTCAAAAGCATTAACATCCAGTCCGAGGAAAATAAAAGCGAAAACTAGAATGATAAATCTAAATAATCTCACAACTATCAACATTGAAGAAAAGAAAAGAAAAGAAAAGAAAAAGAAAACTAAAAGGAAAATAAAGAAAATGAGCCTTGTTTATCTTGATTCTCTCGTGCATTGTACCTTATTTGCGTTCCTCTTACGGGTAGGCTGGCGTATTTATAGGGTTTCAGTTGGGCCCCTAATTCCAATGCGATCTTTGTGAAAGTTCCAAAGTTAGTTGGCCCATGTTTACATTCATCATCGCGACATTGATCTCTTGTTGCGACATCATCCATGTCGACATCGATCTCACGTCGCTGACATCAACTTAGAATCTATTGACCTTGGGCTAGTGCGTTCGCTGATGTCGCGACATCAATCTCTTGTCGCGACATCAGCTCATGTCTTCTGCAGGCTTCAAATGGTTGCTCCTGATGTCGCGACATCGATCTCTTGTCGCGACATCAACTAAATGAGCTATGACTTTCAGGCGTGTCGCCCGATGTCGCCCGACATGTCGATATTTTGTCGCGACAGCATCGACTCAAGTCTTGCGACCTTCAGCGTCGTTCATGATGCTTCAGCGACCTCAATCTCTTGTCGCGACATGGAAACCACTCTTGGAGGCTTCCTTTAGTTTGCGATTGTCGCGACCGGGTCCTGCATCGATAACCTTCGATTAGCACCGACATCCTTCGAGCGTCATGGCTTCAAGGCGATTCTCTTGTCGCGACCTCCATCAAATTTCTTCCAAGTTTCCTGATGTCGCGATAAGCAGTCTATTCGGTGGATGTAGACCTCTTCTCTTATCACTCGCATTTGTCGCGGCGACTATTGTCGTCATAATTTGCTTACGTATCATTGTTGATGTCACGGCTGACATCGAATGTGAACATGATCTTCTTCTTCTTCGTTTCACAGTTTGCTTCACTGGGCTTCTTTGGCTCAGCACGTTCTTCAAGTAGCTTAGTTTCCGGCGGGAGTTTTACTGCGCAACTGGATATGCGTTTTGATTCTTTGCGCCAAAGCTTCCGCGACATCGAGTTCCTTCGCGTAGCCTTTGCAACGGCTTGCTTGTGATTATCTCATTACTTCGTCCAACTTTGCTTCTTTTTCTGCAAAAATTCTTCTTTTTCTTGAATTCCACGCCATTTACTTGGTTGGTTAATTTATTCCATGAATTACGCACATAAATCAATCTTGTTTAGATAAAAATATATCAGAAAAATGGACTAAAAATAGGTGACTTTTAAGCTCATCAACAGAGGTGGGAGAGAGCTCCATCACTGGTCCAGATCTGATTAGAGACACCTCGGAGAAGGTGGGTATGTTGGCGATCTCATACTACCGGATCTTGCGGAAGAGTTACGTGATGCTCGACAACGACCTCCCAGGTTCGAGAGGTCTAAGAGAGAAGAGTAATCAAGATTGTGGCGAGGGAAGCTATCCACCGGGTATTTGGATTCAGTACTTTCGAGAGGGTGGGCGCGGTTGCTTATCAATTAGTGTTATTGCCAAGTTTGTCGAGCGTTCAAGAGGTATTTCACGTCTCTATGCTCCAGAAGTACACTCCAGATCCGACTCATAGAGTGGATTAGGGCGAGCTTGTTGTTGATGAGGATGAGACATTTGAGGAGGGACCAGTGCATATCATGGATAGCCGAGAGCAAGTTTTGCGTGGAAAGACTGTGAGACTTGTGAAGGTGTTGTGGCAGCACCAAGGAGTCGAGGAGGTGACATGGGAGCGCGAGGACACCGTGCGCAGCAACTATCCCTTCTTGTTCGACAGGGAAGGTGCGTTTTCTAGTCATTAATGTTTTAAATGACTGTCGCATATGCGTGTGTTTGATTGTGTTTATGTATATAGGAATTTCAGGACGAAATTCTTTTAAGGGGAGGAGAGTGTGAAACCCGAGAAAAAAATGTATTTTTTTCGAAAAAATGGCAAAACGGTAATTTTATCAAGTCGGTATAGATAAGACCCTAAATTTGTTTTTTAGATCTCGAATGGCATATCGCTCATTGCATCTCGTGAAATCTAGTTGACGGACAGCATGGTGAGATTACGGGACGGTCGGTTTTTTTTTCACGCATGTCGGGGTGACAGGTGACCACTTGAGATACCGTGTGACGCCCCAGACTAATAAATTTGTAGGCCCAGTGTCAGCCTCTATGGTGCATGCAGCTAGTGCAGGGTTTTGGTGGCATGAGGGCCTTGGCCTAGTTAAGGACAAGTTTTAAGTGGTTGAACTTGTCTAGCACCATGAGAATTGGTTCTAGCTTAATTGGAAGGATGAGATAAGATCAAACATTGTGAGGGAAGAGAGGATTTGTGGAGCCCCAGGGAGAGGAGGGGGTTCTTCTAAGCAAGGTCGGTTCATGGTGAGGTAAGAGGAAACGAAACTAAGCAAGAAGAAAAGGAAGAGAAAGGGAGGCCAAACACCTTCATTTTATAAGGTTGAAGGATCAAGGACTTGATCCCACACCTCCTGAGAGAGGTAGGGACTTTGCCTATTTGGTTATTTTCCTTTCTTGGGGCCATGGAAATGGCATTGGTTAAGTTTGGTTGTGACCCTCAATGGAGGAGATTTTGTGTATGGGGTAAATGTTGTGTTTTAGGGGAGATGCTGCCCAGTTTTTTATTTTCCTTCTACCCCTTGACTGTGTTCTGGCAATAACTTGGCTATAACTCATCTGAATTGAGTGATTCTAATTGTTGGGTAAACTAGACTTAGAGGAGAACACATATCCTTGAAATAGGTATATCCAATTTCTAACTTATTTTGACTCAGAAATGCATTCAAAGTGGAGCTAAGTTAGGCGGTTTTCAATTTGTGTTGAAATACCGTGGCGTGTTTAGCCATAACTTTTCATCACTCATAAAATTGAATGATTCTCATTTAAGATGCATTAGACACATGTAGGAACATATCTCCTTGTGGTCTATCAATTTCCGTCTCCTTTTATTTCGAAATGCATTCAAGAGATCTATGTTTAAAGCAATTTAATGGTCTTGTTTAGCGAGTAGCCTGTTAAAAACAGTGTTTCCAAAATTGTTTCTCCTTGCTTTTAGATCAGTTTTAAATCATGGATTTTGTGATGTCTGGGGTTAATCTCTATACTCAGTTATGATGGTATGAGGCTTGAATCTTAATAATTGTGATTATGGATCAAAGTGCATCTACTTAGTTAGAGATGACATATTGACTTTTGTGTGTGTTCTAAACAATTGGAGTTATATGTATTTGTGCTTGAACATGGCCATGTTTTGTATGTTAAACTGTAGGACTAAGTGCTATGTCCCGATACTAGAGATCTTGAGCCCATGACCTCTATTTTGCCTAATTGATGTTAGGAGTTATGGGATGTATGCTTGCATCGATGTATTGAATTGAGTGAGTGGAATTCTAGCGACAACATATAATTAGTGTGGCTGGGAATATATATTTGCTATGTGCATTAGACATGAGGGTTCGCGGTACACCTAGTGTCTGGTAAAATGTCCATGTAAGTCTTCATACATTGGGCATGAGTTTGAGTGAGTTTAGTCTGGTGGCACAATTCATTTGTATTGGTGTCCGACAAATCACGCATCATGGGTGTGTACATAATTAGCGATTTGGCCTTGCGTTTGGTGCTGAATTGTGTGGGCTGAGGAATGGGACAAAGTCGATTGGGTCCTACGGTGTTAAATGAAAATGGAAAACAAATAGTGTCCGGGCGCCGTAGGGGAGTGGAATACCCCCTTGGGTGAAAAGCCTGAAAACTTGGTTAAACAGCATATCCATCGGGGAAAGCCCGAAAAATGTTGGGGGATGTAAGAGACCCGCGGTGAAACCCGAAGCTATGTTGCCAGCTTGATTAAATAAATATCACGCATACTCGGGTTGTGATGGGAGTTTAGATTGACTTCGGTATTGATTTCCCATTGGCACTTGCATTGGGTGGTGGGTCGGAGGTTGACCCGGTACATGGGGCATGTAGAGTGTCGTCTCATACATGCATGTAGTTTTTTTTTTCCATTATAAGATAGCATGTCTACATGGATTGTGTTGTTTGTGTGACTGTGAAATGATCATTTGCATGCACCCTAGGTGAGAGTAGCCACAGTGGGTTTTGTTTCTGCGGCGTAGCTCATGACTGTCGATCGGACCCCCTTTTCAGGTACAGGTCACGTGTAAGCAGACGATGCTCCTTAGAGGCCGACAATTAAGAAGAGGGTCGAGTTGTGGCCTTGATGTATTTTTGTATATGTATAAGAACTGTTACTCGTAATACATATCCTGTTTTGTATATTGGAACAATATTTGGTTCTAATGCACGTATTTGTACCATATGTGTGAGTGAGGTGCTATAACTCTCACGTTTTGTATATGGATTGTATGAAATTATTTTGTGTATTTATGAATTAAATATGCAGGGATGATGTCTCGATATACGAGACATGTGAGTGTGATATCAGGATACCCGATTTCCATAGACTTCCATAGGTTGATAGGTTGTCGACGAGACCCCCGGGTTTTGGGGCGTCACAGTCATAGATAAGAGATATAAAGGCATTGGGAATGTGGAGGACACTACAGCTAATGCAACATTGAAGTAATGGAGTATGATAGGCATAAAATAACTCCACGTATGACATGTTAGACTAGTTTAATTGAATAAGTTTACCTCATAATGTGGATTTTATTATTTTTAGTATATATATAGACTTATCAGTAACAAAGCTATACAAAATATCTTAGTGTTGAACAATATCATATGTTTCTTTAACTAATTTTTGTAATTTCTCAATGCTCAGCGTGCAGGATGACTTGTAATGATAGTGATAAGTTGATACAAATCCTTTATCCAGATATTGGTAATGTAGATTACATACCAAAGTGTTATCTAAATTGCAGATTATAGAAACATAAAAATCTTAACAAAATTCCATAATAATAAGCATGATGAAGGGACTGACAGATTCCTCTTCTAACTTTTGAGGACCCTTAAAAGTCATCTAATTTGAGAAAGCATTTCTTTTAAACCGCAGGAATCCGTGGAGCGAACCCATTTATACAGTTATGCTTTCCATTTAAAACCTTATTAAACATGGTGGGAAATTTATTTATTTTTCTTTTCTTTTAAACATTAAACCCTTTTTATACGATTAAACATTTTGCAGAAAATCGGGCAGAGTTTCCTCTGTTTTTCAGACATTTCCCAATTTACAACACCTACTATAAAACATTTTACACTCCCAATAATGTTCATTTACTCCACATCCAACTACGGGACATCAAGTCCACCACAACCAATTTCAAATCAAAATTTAAAATCATTTATGAACACCATGAAATATAAACAATATTTTTATAATGTTGGGCTTAGTCGGGGGATTCGCTGACCGCCTACATTACCTCACACCCTTGAAGGATCAAAGCTCTCATAGTTCATTTATTTAAAACATAATACATTACAAAATAAAGGTGCACAAGTAGTTATTTACAAAAAGGTCTATACATTTTCAAAAAGTGGTCGTCGCGTGAGGCGGAAGTGTCAGTGAACCTGAGGATACTCGAACTGCTCGTCAGTCTCTGCCCCTAAAAACATTTTATAAAACATTTGGAAAGAGGGTACAGGCTAAAAGAGCCTGATGAGAACCTGATTCATCTGAAAATAATGTTTGAGATACTAGTTCAAATACAATGTAAAACAATTGTATAAATATCTCATTTCAATAAAATTTACTTTACTTTCTTTCCTTTTTTGAATCCGTCATATCAATGGAACCCACTATCGTTAAATGTAATTAGCCCGTGAAAGAACGATCGATGAGCAATGCTACGATCATCGATATTTAAGATTCTCAGATAAATCGTGCATTTCTTTTAAATACCATTGCATTATGGAATAAATCACATCATGCGTTGGTAATCTTTTCGTACTTTTCACATGCATGGCGATATGCATCACTCTTCTCTTCCTGATTAGTGCTCAAAAAATGCTATTTTGAACCTTGTTTATTGCAGATTTAGAGCACTTTTTATGTACTAATCAGCGTAATTAACCCGATTTGCACGTTAAGGTCCTTGTTATTCTACTGATCGCATTTTGTGGCTAATTTTTTAGTTTTTACAAGCTATTTATGGCAAAATTGTTGAGTCGATCCAAGCACAAAGAATTCGAGTCAAACTCAGCATTGCAGATCAAATACCATAAGGAAAGAAGAGCAGAAAATACAAAGAAAATGAGAGGCTAAGCTCCCTGCAAAAATTTTGCGGGGTTGCGAAATTTCACCGGGTTAATGAAATTTGTTGCTTCACACATAACTGTTCACCTCATGCCACTATTCACCTCTCCAGCCACTGTTCCTTCCTGCTGCTTGTTTGACTTGTTGACTATTGCTTCCTTTTTGGTTTTCTTCCCATTTTATCCCTTGTAAAAGCTTTTGATTTTGGTTTTTGTAATTTTCTTGGTAGGAAGTATATAAGCCTATTTTAGCGTAATAAAAACTTTGCTCATTAATAAAATAGGCGGGAACCTTTCAGCAATTCCCGTTCCTTTTCTTTTCCCTTCACTTTCCCTCATTTTCTCTCCCTTTCTTGGTTGCCAAACACCCTTGAGAATGACAACTCAAGGGATGGTTGGCTAAAACCCCTTTATCCTTGAAGAGGAGGGCTACTAGGCTTTGGATTTAAGGTAAACTGTTGGTCCTCTGTTTTTAACGCATGCATTGTTGTTATTTATGTCCACACTTCTCTGCCCCAGGTTAAATCCACTTGTATGTACACAATTGACCCGATACTTGGCAATCTTTGGGTTGATGGATGATTGGTGCTGAATCGCGATATTCGGTTGATTTGTCTTTATGAGTCTTTGTGGGTAGATCAAGAGGAAAGATTTTCCTTTGTCGAGGACCCACGATGATCATTAAATGCCATCTTTCAAAAGAAACAATTATTAGGGTTCGTTTTTTATAGCCAAATAAAGATCCGGTTCAGGAAATGACTATAGGTCATCCTCCCCAACGCAAGGAAATGAACCCAAGGAGCTCTCAGTCGCCTTAGGACCTCAAACCAGTAGCCTAATGCTTCAAGGAGTTCTTTTTTCTTATTTTTCTTCATTTTATTTTCAACCTGCACACCAACAATCTCCACTATTTTTACTAAAATCCCATAATCGAAAACAAATTCACCATTTTGAGCCAATTACAAATCATTTGTGCGAAGAAAACCCATCCCTGTGTTCGACCCTAGAGCCGCTATACTGCAGTAACTTTGCTACGGCCGATGGGAGGAATTAGGATATAAATTTGTTGATTAGGAACACCTGGCATAGATTAAATAGAGCGCGATTGCGGGGATGATTGCCTAAGTTCATTTGACGAGTTGTGGAACACTTGTGATCCTCATCACAAGTACTGGTGAATTTCTTTTATATTTTACTATTAGTATTTTTTTTAGTTTCATTTCACTCTAAAAAAAAATTTCTTCTTAGGATTGTTTGTGTTGTTTTGTGTTACTTTATTTTTGCTAACGGGAATTTCGATGGATTAGAAATCCGAAGCGAAATTTACTCAAAGTTAATCTCCCTCAGGAACCTGAACTAAATTTGAATACTGACCAAATGGAAGAGGGAGAGCATTACAGTGAGTACTCAGTGGAGAGGAACCCTAGTGCATACATGTCAATGAGGGATTACAAAAACCTTCCATGGCAGAATCAGCAACCCGTGGAGATAAATCCAAACCCATCGTCGAGGACTATAGAAACCCCTCGTGGATAGTGCCTCACGTGTTTCCCAAACTAATGCACCATTTGACAATACCAATCCTAGTTGGGGAACCACACAAATTCCTCATAGAACCAAGACCTCGATTATACCTCACCTTCTCCATATTATGCCTCAACTCCTCAGCCACCACAACCACCACAGTTAACCTCTCCGGTTGAGCAAGCCATCCTGAACCTCACTAAGCTATTGGGTGACTTTGTGGAAGAGCAGAAGACAATCAATGCTCAATTAAGTCAAAAAATTGACACTATGGAAAACATTGTGGATAAGAGAATTGATGGACTTTAAAGTGAAATGGAGCAGAAATTTGACATCTTGCAAAGTGGAATTGATCATAAATTTGACAACCTACAGAAATCAATTTCAAGGCTTTCCAATCAGCATGATCATCAAGAGGAAGAAAATTTAGAGGGAGAGTGCCTGATTGACATTATTTGGTGGCGAGACTCAAGCTGGCGGCTTCGGGAGGGGTGATGGGAACAGTATAAGCTCTGAGGCTGCCCGATAGGGAAGCGGGGGGTGGGGAAAGGAAGCGGGGAGGAACCCCAAAGAAGCATCGCTTCACCCGATCAATAAATTTGGATCAAGTGTAGCATGACCAAAACAACCTTTGCCGGTCCACATCTGCCTACACGCACCATACAACACACGAAACACCTACAACAAAGGTCATCCCGACCTGCTTGCACGCCTGCAAGCCTCAAAGTGGTAGCCTTTGTTGAAACATTGCTTACATCGAAGACATTGGCGGTTGCACCTGCCGTGGCATGTGGATGGTTTAGGTGCTAGTTCAGACATGGAGCACTTGGACCTCGGCATTTACGCAGCTCCACCGGTTCAGTAGGCCTCAAGAGCCAGCGGACTAGTTTGGGGGGAGCACAGTCTCCCCCACTTTTTGTTTTCATTTTTCTTATTTTATGTTATTTTGTTTTATTTTATTTTGATCTCTTTAATTTTTCTCTTCAGATTTTCTTTAATTTTTAGTGAATCTTTGTTTTTAGCTTAATTTTTAATTTTATGTAATTTTTCTTAATTTTTTATGTGTTTATTTTTGCAGTTTTTGTCAAATTTTACTTTCTGATGGAGTGCCGGAGTAAATTTGCCAACTCTGAAAATTCGCAATCGTCTATGTGACACAGTAGGGAAGGCTCCCCATATAAGACAAAAAGGAACAAAAAAGTTCAGGTAAAAAAAAAAAAAACTTTTATTTATGTTTGTATATATATATATATCGCATGTACGGGTTGCGAATTTTCGCAACGTGCAGTATTTCGCGAGGTTGCCAAATTCCTTGGCTTAGAAAGTGTGAATCTAAATCTAGCCCAGAAATAACACTTTTCAAATTTACGAAAGGCAAAATTTTCAAAATCTTGTTGAGTCGCTTTTTATCTCTTCTTACCTGCAAGCTTTGTTCGTTTAGGCGGCCCGGAGTGAATAAGGTGTCGATGGAAAGCTTGTGAAGTCTCAATCAACAGCGAGTACATTTCATCAGGAGGTAGCACTTCCTTCTCTAACTTTCCAATCAAGCCCGTTTCGGACATTGTGACATTGGTTGGGAGTTAGCGAAGGAAGTGGCATTATTATGCTTTTGTTACTATTTTGAGCAAAACCCGTTTGTGATGTTTAGTGAAACTGGCAGTTTTCCTTTATTGAAATTTGTTATGCTATACGATAACTTTTCAATAAAATATTGATCTATTTAATCCTTCGATCTGACAACGGCACCATAAAACTTGTTTGCCTTTTTCTATGTAGACTAAAAACCCCTCAAATGTGCATAATTACAAGAACCTTACACTTCTCTTGCACCCATGTCACTTTGGATAAATTTGCTTAATTAAATAAATCTATCTTGATGTTTAGGATTTTAAAATTCGGTTTAGTCTATGACTCTTTGCAAGTACCTGAGTCCTCCTGATAGTAAAATCTGAATGTAAGTCCAGGTATCATTCAGAGATTGACATGAATTAAGTCAAGTACTGACTCACGAAGTTCTATACTATTTGAACTAAAAGGAATTTGATTGTGGCGCCCCAAACCGGGGGTCCGTTGACTACGAATCAGCCGTAGTTCTTACATTACACACACATTCTTCTTCTTCTTCTCTTCTTCCGATTGGATAGGTGTTGCCGGCCGTGATCGAATGAGGTCTCCTTTGTACGGAGGCTCTACCCAAATACGGTGCCTACATGAAACTGTCCCAAACGGAGTCGATATAATCTGTGTCTGAATATGGATAAAAACGGCCTCTTGGGCCCATACTACAATATCCATAAAAAACATACCAACTATATCCAATAGTTCTAAGATTTCAAATATTTTACTTTTATATAATACATACATTAAACTTAAAAAGTTCTAATACATGTATACATCAAAGCCACAACCCGGCTTTCTTCTAATCCTCGATCTCTAGAATGTGAGTCCTTCGCACGCTCCACACATGCACAGTAAATAATATTCCTCGACAGGGGTGAGCTTTAATGCTCAATGGTAGAATGTCCTTTTTAAGTGAACACTCTCCACTAAGTGCGGTGCAATGTTCCAAAATAAACACACATTCAAGCAAATGCATGATCCTACTTGAATGTCTGCACGACCAACTCCGGATCCAGGAGTCCTCAGGCTCTCTCTCTCACGCTCCTTTAAGCCTCATTATGAGAATTATTGTTTTATTGGTTGTAGACAACCCCTCAGGTGAATATATATCAATTGGGCGCTCCGACTGATTGATATATTATTTGTTGTGGACTACCCTCCGATGAATATCAATTGGGCGCTCAGACGATTGATATTTTTTCATTGGACTACCCTCCGATAATTAATATTTTAGATTACCCTCAGAACCATTTTCTACAGACTAATCTCATGCACTAACTCTATAGTCACAGGATGTTTCGATTGCATATGCGGGATCATGTATGCCAATTCCAATACGGTCTAATCACATGCAAATATGTAAACATGCACATATCCATAATATCCAATTACACAATCATGTCATGTAATTAATCGATTATCGTAAAAATTAGCTCACTTGGGCACAATGATCAAACACGAGTAATGACTTGAATCCTTTCAGTCAAACACATTTTCACCTGAATATATTTTCGTGTCACTATTCCTAATTGTTAAAACCACAGAGCTTCTGGTTCCAACACTCAGCAATTCATCGGTTCACTTTGCTGAACCCGCGTTCACGGCCATTCCCAGGCCTTTTCGAACTTGATACATGATTTTAATACCAAATCCACCCGATTTGACAACCCGATCGACCGTGGCGGTCACGGCATTTTGCTCAATAGTGCTCAAGGGTATATCAGTCGATCGAGTTTGGGACCAATCAACGGCCCCTCACGGCCTCATTCAACTCAAGCATTTGCAAAGTATTTAAAGAATAAAACGCCGTGAAGCCACCTCGGAGTTTGAGGAAACTCCTAAATCCGTGTGCAAGCGCGACATACTCCGCGTGGGCGGTTCTCTTCTTGTCAGAAGACCATGAAGCGGTCGGATTTGCCGAAAATCTAGAAGTGCTCTATCTCTCTAAAATCTCCTAAACGAAAACCCACTGTAAATTCCCCCTGCATCTCATGTTTTTGACTTTTGGTTTTAAAGGAAGAAGGCCACTATTGGCTATTTTGGCATATTATCACTTAAATCTTTTTCAAAATAACAATTATGTTCCTCATTTCCCAGTTTTGACATTCGGCACTATCTCGGCCGTCTATTTTCAACATTTCTCTACTCATACCACTTATGGCACATGAGTACTTGTTATATGTAACCTTTGTCGCATCGAAATTCGTTCTGGCACGGCCCAGATTATAAGCGTGTCAACTTCAGACTATCTCGAAATTTTACGTCTTCATTGGAATTTCACGAGATGATTCCAACGGTGTGATCCATTTCATCGTCAGGATCTAAGAGAATAATTCAGTTTTTAGCAGAAATTCTGATTTATTAGCGAAATTACGATTTTGTCTGCTTTTTCGAGAGAATTAGAATTTCTCGGTCTTCACATTCTCACTCGCCCAAAGGAATTTAGTCCGAGTCGGGACAATCCGCAAATCACACACATGCATATCTTGTAGCGCACTTTATCATGCATGTAACTGATCATTCAAATTATGTGACTAAACCTCACATTTTCATCCCTAAAGCGAGAAGGGATAAGATTGGCCACATCGTGTCTCGCGACTCCATAGACTCCTCCACTCCATAGTGCCTTCATAGTACTCTCATTAGCCTCACGGTCTTTGTTATAAAACTGATCAATTTATCAAACAATGCATAGCGGTCCTCCTCGAAGGTCCAGCCGTGCTTCGACCTCCCGTCTGTTTGATCCATAACAGAAATTTGGATCTGGGTATATTTCGAACATGGAGCGTGAAACACCTCGTGGACACGACATCTTGGCGATAATCTTGCCGATCTTATGATGGTGCACATCCTCTTGAGTATCTCGAAAGATCCCGATGAACCTCGGCGATGGCTTCACGCTTAGGAACGACCACTCCCTCTTAGGCATCACGCCCGAAAACATGATCCTCGACCTCGAACTCTAAAAAATTCGTCGCATACACATAGCTCTTACGTCGGCTCTAGCGTGAGAAAACGTAAGTATCGGCTCACGCTTCTCGGAGGTGTCTCTAATCAGATCAGGACCGTTGATGGAGCTCTCTCCCACCTCGGTCCAACATAACGATGACGTGACACTCGTCTGATGCCTCATCAGACGCCATCACGTATGCTCGCTGTGCTTGTTGTTGTGGCGAATTCATAAGGCGATGCTTTCCTCCCGACTACCCTTATGATCCGGGGCGCATGCTCGTGCATGTCCTCCCCAATACGTATCAGTCCTCTCGGGTGACCGTGCGATACGAGGGTGGAGCATTGTGCTCAAATGGGTCGGTAGGTGTGCCGTAGCCTTTGGGAGCTCTTCGAAAGTCAGTCATAAACCTACGTCACTGTCAGACACTATGGATGGTGGTACTCAGCAGCCAGCGGGACTATCTCTCAGAATGTACAATCGATCTCTCAGGGGGTCGTGTGTTGAAATGTGAGACTTGGTGATTGGATGTTATATCTTATATGAAGTCAGTAGCCTAACACCCGTGTGGGTGGGTCGTGAGAAGTCATTAGTGAGCGTTAACTCCTTCACTGACCCTGCTTGATGGTGATAGCCTGTTGCCGGTGCTCGACCTTGCCTGGCGACCGTGAGACGGCGTCGAATAAATTCCCTACGTGTCGCCATCCCACTTGTCGTCTTGCTTGCGAAGATCTGGTACATCTTAGTGCCACACGGATCTTGGCGGCAAATCGAAGCGATGAAGCTCCACGAGAACTCTCAAATTGGTCAGGCGGGGAACCCTTTACTAGTCCCTATGCCGAAGACTACCATCTGCGTGAGCGATTAGGCCTGTCACGTACGAAATAGGTACTCGGTCCACAACCGAACTGCTTATCTGCGTCCACCCTTGCTTTGGGACTCGATCCTTTCACGCTCCGCGAGCGGATGTAGCCACTAAACTCCCAAAGGTACCACACGAGTCGCTTCATTTGTCTTGTAGCCTGGCTTGTCCTGATCCTCGAGCATCAGTACTCTGGGAAACTATACTAGCCAGCTCCTCGTGACTTGGAGCTTAGTGCATCGGCAGGCCCAACATTTGCCTTACTAGGATGTAAAGTGAAGTCATAATCCTTTAGGAACTCCATGTCTAGTTGCCTCATGTTGAGGTCGACTGCGTGAAAATATCTTGGACTTTTATGGTCTTAGGTACACCTCGAACTCCTCGTCGTATAAGTAGTGGCGCGAATCTTGAGAGGCGGAGCCCTACGGTATGACTAAGTAATGGGTATTGGGGTAGTGCACTCGTGATTCTTCAGGCGCGAGAACCATAAGCCCTCTGCCACTCGGTTTGCATCAAAACACATGATCGGCCCACTCGAGGCATCTGTGTCTGCGAGTACCCTTTGTCCCCTATCTTGTTTATCGAGATGGGAGGCGAAGTAAGTCCTTTTCATCACGGAATGCCTCATCGCGTGATTCATCTGATAGAACTTGGCCTCCTTAGGGTCGACTGGTCATGGCGTTGCTATCTGGAGAAATCTCGATGAATCTCCACATGTCACGTGTTGAAACTCACGTATCTCGAAGGCGAGCTTCGGCCTCCCGACTCATCCTTTGCCTCGACCTTCTGCGGGTGGCCCGAGCACCACGATGCGACACCACGTGTCCCCGAAAATCTTACCTCGGTAAGCGAAACTACGCGCTTACTAAACTTAGGCGTGCGGTGATGGTCTCTGACAGCGTAAGCGATCCCACCAGTGATACCATGCTCCCGCTCCCGATGGGGAATTAGTCGAGAATGTCATCCACGAAGTACGACGGCGATCTAAACAAGTTGGAATATCCACCTGTAAGAGATCCGTGAATCTTCTTCAGCGCGTTCATCGATCCAAAGAATTATCATTATGGCTTCAAGTGCCCGTAGCGTCTAAATCTTGTGCTAGGGATATCACGTATCCCAACCCTCGATTGATGGTAGCCGGTGCGAAGGTCACATCTTGGAGTAGACTGCGCCTCTCGGCGATCAAACAATCGTCGATCCTCGGTAATAGTGGGTTCTTGATCTCGTAACCTGTTATTTATGCGTAGTGATACGGTCGAAGGGTCTTGTCCTTCTTCTTATGAAATGGCCGGAGCGCCCGTAGTGCGTTTTCGGTCCTGGCCGAATCCTTGTCCAATAATGCTATGGCCCCGGACTCACAAGTTCCTCTGACTCAGCGGTGCCATCATGCGGAGTCATGAGATGGGTGAAGTACCAGTGTAACTTCGATGCACCAAGTCTACTACCTACGTAGGTAGTCCGGGTAGCTAAGTACGGAAAACATCCACATACTTACTCGCATACTACTCGGTAGATCTGAGGTCAGGTCTCTCACCGTCCTCTAGAATGAGCTATTGACCTTACGTAGCGTCTGACTTTGGACTAAAATAATGCGGGCGAAAATATCATGCTTGTCCCCACTGAAATACCACGAGTAGCGCGATCCTAGCGTGTAGGCGGTAACTCTCTAAACTCCTGATAGATAACAACCTGTAAGGTAATGCGACTGATCCATCATGAGATGACCTTCGAACCGACATGTCCATGATCCTCGAGTCCCTTTGTGAGTAAGTCCCGAGATCTCTAGCTTTCATGACCTCGCTTGTCTCGTCCTATTCTGCATGTAATCCACAGGGGATAACTCACATAAAGGCTCTACAAGGTCACCGACCTACGGCGTCGATCTGGTGATGCGGCGATGAAAGAATCTGTATGGAGATCAAATAACATAGCCATAGGGGTGTAGCGTGCCACTGATAGTGGGCGGTCTGGCGGCTCGGCTACGGTGTGTTGGCGTGGGCGCCGCGGGCACGTGTCCACGTGGACCTCGTCCTCTGCCTCCACCCATGCTGGCCTCTCGGGCTGCCCGGCAATGTGGGGTGCAGGTGTGGCTCCACAGAGCGGGAGGCGGCCCCTCGCTGTGCAGGTCTTCGTGGAGGAATGTCCTTATCCTCTCCTGTCTTACCCTCTTGTATTTGGGGCCCGTGATGTCCCGAGCCACTAGGACCCACGTCTGCAGACGATCCCTCCTCATGTGTCAGTGCTTGATGGTAGCACCATCGTCACTTTATTGCAACTCTCTGTCATCTGCTGTAGGTAACTCCTCTCCTTGTCCACACGGCCGGGATGGCGACTCTGAGACCCTCGCAAACTAGAAGCTCTGCTGCTCTGGCCCCGGAAGAAGATGGCCCGATATTCCTCTTTAGCCCGCTAACACTCGCATCCCAGTGCTCAGGTACATCCTCTGTCTCTCTACATGGTCGGGGCTATCTGACCATGGAATCCATATCCGTGGCCAGTCCTTCTGATGGCTTTCGAATGGACAACTTGAGTCCATTCTGGAATCTCTGGCCTTGGCCGTGTCTGCGTGGCCGCGTAATCATCCCGGCCAATCGGGCTAACTCACGCAGAATGTACGTATTAGTCATCCAGTCATAAGCCCTAGCCCCATTCTAGGAATTCACGAGGCTTTCGCGTCTTTCGCGGTCTGGAAAATGCCTGCATGAGCGACTCACGAAACTCGCCCGTGTCATAACCTCTAAAGTCTGCAGAAGTCTGACCATCTCCACCATGCCGGACTCGCCCTCCCAGATGGAATCGCTAACTTTGATCGTGTCGAAGGTGATCTCGTAGCCTCCCGTCACGATTCTCGATGCGCCGACCAATGGTCGCCACCATCGAGTCTCCTCACACGTGAATGTCGGGTGGTGCGCTTTAAATCTCTACGGAGGTTACTAGGACCTCGACTACCTGTATGCTAGCTTTTGTGCGATAGCGACGGCCCCATGACCTACGACCTCAGCGAGGCTGTGATCATATCTGGCGGTACGTGGTGAGTATCGGTGGTGCACGGCCCGGTGCCCGGAGTGGACGATCCTCTCACGTCCTCGTCCTCTCTTAATACATCTACCTGATTAACATGATAGTTAAATCCCATCTGATTATCTCTAAGACATAGCTTGACCAGAGACATTAATCATACCACAAAAACCGATGTATATATCAAAGTTCCTGCATTTATGAAGCGTGCGAGACGATTTATCTACTGTTTAAATCATTTTGATCCACAAAAAATTTTATTTTGAAAATTTTATTACCGAAAATTTTGTCAAATTTTGTTTGATTTTTGCTTATTTTAATTAATTTAATTTAAAAAGAATTTTGAAAATTTTGTGATGAGCGATTCCTGAGCGGTGTTCATGAGCGAGATCGGGTGACTCGGAGACGATGTCGAGTCGAAAAACCAGGTCGAAAAACAAGCCAGGTGCACGAGCACCAAAGCGCCCAAGCGGCACGAGGCACGCCCGGTGTATGGCCCCAGTCCGTATCGTGTAGGGCTGGCCGATCAATAGTGGAGTATCGCGACTCAAATTTCTGCAGTGTCGCGGCGCCAATGTCGTGTCGTGGCCTTGTGTATTTGTGTGCAATCTGACCCACGCTAGCCACCTCAGTCCTGATACACTGTCTTAACATAACATGTAGCTCATGCGATCCTGATACACTCAGCTGTGTTGCGACAGTGGCCTAAGCCGCAAAGCTGTTGTTCTCTCACGATACACTCGGTGTATTTTGATACTCTAGAATCTACCAAGTTGCACTCCCAGTGCAATACGGTCTGATGTATTCTGACTCTAGCACTCCCTGTGCTAGCCTTCTATTCTTGATATAAACCAGCTTTGTTGCAATCCTGAAACCCTTAACCAAATCAGCCACCTCTTGCAATACACCCGGTTGTATTACAATACAATTTTCCTTTAAACCAGCCTCCTTCCAGCCTAAATCTCTGCAATACAATAATTGTATTGCAATACCAAATTCTGTTTTTCACAATATTGTTTAGGTAGTAGCCTAAAACGGTTTCTGCACCAAAAAATTTTTTTTTTTTTTTTTTCATTTCTCCCTTGTTTCCAGCTATTTCCAACAGCTGGAAAAATCACTAAAAATTATATATACCTTCTTTTTTTTTTTTTTTTCTTGAACTTTTCGAATAAATTTATAAAAATTTATTTTCTTAAATTTTTCATTTTCCGGATTACCAAATAAATTTCACAAAATTTATTTTCTTCACTTTTCTTCATTTTTACACCATATAAAACCTTAGAAATTTTTTTTCTTCAATTCTCATCAAATAAATTTAGTAAATTTTATTTTTCTTCATTTTCTTTTCCAGTTTTGTACACTGTACAACTCAAATTATTTTCTAAAATATTTTCTAACACATTCATGTGCTAATCACCAAGCACACATACAATCTGACACATGAAACATGTCATGCACACGAACACCATGATAATTCACCAAATCACACACAAAACACGCAACACGCGTCACGGTGTCCTAGTTTTGTCGTGATTTCCTAGAATCCCATACCTAAACTCGGCAGCCGAACCACGCCTAGTGGCGATGTTCTTATCCGTGGGGGCTAAGCTGATTCCTCATTCTCTGGGTTTTCATATGCACATACTCTACGTGAACCACACAGTGGTGAGTGGATACCCGAGCAGAGCTCCTGGGTATTCGTATACCAAGGCGTGACGCCCCCGAGCCAGGATTCGTTGACCTACCGTCGGCAGCGGAATACAAGTTGATGTCGTGTTGCAGCCACTTAGAAAAATGAGGCGAGTCTCCTTTGTACGGAGGCTCTACCAATATCTGATTACTGCATGACATATTAAACGGTCCAATATAATCACAATGAAATACAAATATGGATAAAAGCATTGTCTTTGGCCCGTACTCTGATATCCATAAAAACATACCAACTATATCAATAGTTACAGGTTCAAATATTTTACTCTTATCTGATACATACATTAAACTTAAAAAAAAAAAGTTCTAATACATGTATCCATCTCAAACTAACCCTGACAGGCTTTCTTCTAATCCTCGATCTCAGAATGGCGTCCTCCGCAAGCTCCTGTGTAAAATAGCCATCCCTCGACGGTGTTAATGCTCGATAGTAGAGTCGCCACAGTGGGCTACTCTCCACCTAAGTGCGGTGCAATGTTCCAAAATAAACACACATTCAAGCGAATGCATGATCTGCGAATGTCTGCTGACCAACTCGGATCCAGGGTCTCAAAGCTCTCTCTCTCCACGCTCGCTTAAGCCTCATTATGAGAAATTATTGTTTTATTAGTTTGTGGACAACCCTCGGAGTGAATATATATCAATTGATAGCTCGACGATTGATATATTATTTGTTGTGGACTACCCTAGATGAATATCAATTGTTGTCAGACGATTGATATTTTTTTCATTTGGACTACCATAGATAATTAATATTTTAAACTACCCTCTCGACCATTTTCTCTAGACTAATCATGCACTAACTCCACATAGTCCTAGGATGTTCAGTGCATATGGAATGCATGTATGTGGTCGAAATACGGTCTGTCGCGTACGAATATGTAAACATGCACATATCCACATAATATCAAATTACCTGATACATTATCAAGTAGCAATTAATCGAATTCGTACATCAAAATTAGCTCCTTGGGCTAATGATCAAACCACAGTAATTGACTTGAATCACTCGATTAAAAACATTTCACAAAAAATATATTTTCGTGTCACTATTCCTAGGAACGGTAAAACCACAGGGCTTACGGTTCGGCGCTCTGACTTTCAATTCATCGAGGTTCACTTTGTGAACAGCATTTCACGACCATTCGGCCTTTTCCCGAACTGATACATGATTTAATACCAAATCCACCCGATTTGACAACCCGATCGGTAGTGGCGATCCACGGGTTTGCTCAATGGGTGCTCAAAATTCATAACCCAGTGTTCAGTCCCCGAGGTTTGGGGCCGTCCAACAACCCCTCGCGGCCTCATTCAGCTCAAACATTTGCAAAGTATTTAAAAGAGTGAATAAACGCAAGTGAAACCCCTATCGAGGAGTTTGAGGAAACTCCCTAATCCAGGTACTTACCTTGAAGCCCTCTCAGGTGTAGAGCGGTTCTCCTTCTTGTCAGAAGGCCGTGAAGCGGTCGGATTCTTAGAAAATACGAGATAAAGTCTTGCCTCTCTCTAAAATCTCCCAAACGAAAACCCACTGTAAATTCCCCCTGCATCTCATGTTTTTGGCTTTTGGTTTTAAAGGAAGAAGGCCACTATTGGCTATTTTGGCATATTATCACTTAAATCTTTTTCAAAATGACAATTATGTCCTCGTTTCCCGAGTTTGTATTACGGCCTTATCTCGTAGTCCCCATTTTTAACATTTCTCTACTCCTTGCACTTATGGCACATGAGTACTTGTTATATGTGACCGCTGTCGCATAGAAAGTCGTTCTCACGGCACGAAAGCAGGATGCCTCGAAAAACGTGTCAGCTCAGGCTATCTCGGATTTTCACGAGTTTTGCGTGCTAGCCCCAGATTTTTGCGATATGATTCACGGTGCGATCTAGTTTAGATCATCAGGATGCAGAGAATAAATTCAGATTTTTAGCAAAGTGTTTAAGTAGCAGAAATTACGATTTTACCTTTTTCAGTGGAATTTCGGGTCTTTCATTGATAGTGAGAATTTGTCTAAATGATATATCTAGACTATTAACTAAAAATAGAAATTGGAATAACATGAAATCAACTAAAAATATAAAGAAGCCCAAATCTTGGATCTAATACATTTCCCTGTGAAACGAATATCGGTGAATTCTGATAAACAGTCAATTTCTGCATGAACATACATTGCTCTATTGTATTGATGGATCTAGTTTGTCGAAGTGCTAAATATTGCGAGTTGGATTTCTCCATTCAACTGGTTAGACTCTTGTTTCTCTCGAAATCCAGATCTAACCGATCCGTCTTGTTTTCTTGTAAAGATCACGGGTATTTTCTTTACTCAATACTTCACACCCATTTCTTGATGACTGAATCTGTTGCTTTCCTTCTCGAATTTTAGCAAGTTCTACAACTAGACTGGTGGCTCATCCTTGGTCTAGTGGTTCATCATTTCCACTGATTAGATCTCAGCTAACACAGGGTCGGGAACTTCCCTTTAGATTAAGGTGGAACTCTCGATTATTTATATTGTTAAATACTTCCCTCGAGCTTGATTATGGCGAATAGGGTATTTATCAAAGTAGACTTTGAGCTCGGCCGATTCATGATGGTGATCAACATACCGTAATAGAATGCTCGACTCGGGAATTTCCATCTACGTGTCCGCGAGGGGGCATCACGTCGAGCAAGATACACTCCTTAAAGCGATTTATCTGGTCTCTCTTGTAGGAACTTATCGATTAACGACACCAAGTAAGTAAATCAGCCCGAATAATTTTTTCAGTTTTTGCGAGAAAATACGTAACTAACTCTGGTGAATCCAGTTTGCGTTCAATCTTGCATTACGATTAAAAATGGATCGCGTCATATCCCCATTATATGTCCTTGATGGCGAGAAGAAATGAATTCCAGAAATTTTATCTAGATTTCATAAATTTTCAGGCAGTAATTTTAAGAAGAAAAATAACATAAATAGAAATCCAGATCACTCGTTTGCATGCGGTTCGTAGGTGGATCAGAAAAGAATTCCAAGAGAAGAAGAAAATAAAATAAAAATAAAGAAAATAAATTCTACTACAAAAATTTATACCACTTTGAGTTCCTCTTAGTTCCCCTTTTAGGTAGTGAAGGCGGAAAATTGCTACTATTCTAACCTTGTCTATTTATAGCTATCCAAAGAAATTAGACACAAATGCAAAAACCTCAGTGGAATTTCCAAAAGAAAAGCGGTTCTTGTCCTAAGTCGCGACCTCGGGTTTGATGCCAGCGACATGGACCTCACCTTTCTTGTTGTTCGCGACCTTGTTGCTTTTGTTGCGACCAGGTTCCTTGCAGTTGTTTTGATTAATGGTCGTGACATCGTTGGCTCAGTACATCTTCAGGTGTTGATGTCGCGACCATGGTTTCACGTCGCGACCTCGTTGTCTTTCCTTTCCTCTTGCGTGCAGTCACATTGTAGTTCTTGTCGGACTCCTCTTCTTTATTCGTTGCGTCGCGACCTCGAGTTTAGGTTCGCGACCACATTTCTATTTCTCTTTACGTTCACGGGTTTGCTGACTTCCTTTTTACGGTCGCGACCTTGTTTGTGGTATACCTTCACGGGTTTAGTTAAGTAGCGACCTTAGTTGATCTCATGACCTCTTTTGATGTTCATTTCCCTTCTTAGTGTGACCTTAATTCTTTGTTGCAAGTGGTTTCTTCTTTCAGCACCATGCCGGGTTCTGCGACCTCAAGGTGATGTGTGGTGACCTCGTATTGCCCTGCTCTACGGTTGCATGAGTCCCGATTGCTCGAAGTAGTAGCGACCTGGATTTCTTTTGCCGGTTCTTCTTAGTCGCTGTGACCTGAATGAGTGTGATGACATCGTTTGTGGTCCTTGATTAATAATGGTCGCAACTTCAGTTTCTTGCAAGGACTTCATTTGGCTTCGGCTTCAGGTTGCGACCTCCCTTTTTGTTCTTCAACTCTTAATTTGGTTTAGCTTCAATCTTTACATTGAGACTCCGGTTCGTTTTCATGTCGCGACCTCAACTACACATGTGCGACCTCGAGTTATGTTCAATTGGCGTATTCAGCGACATCAGTGGTGTCGCGATAGATACTTTGAATATTTCCTTTAGTCGCGACCACACTTCCTTTGTCGCAACTCTTTCACTTGTTGCTGGTAATTCTAGTCGCGAAGCTTAACCCCAGTCACTACTTCGTTTGAATAAGCCTTATTTCTTCTGTTTGGTCTGGCGATGTCGTAACAGTCTTGAACAAACAACTTCTTGTTAAACTTAGACTTTTGATTGCCCTTCATTTAACTCATAGGCTGATCTCTTTTGGTTTTTTGCTGGGATTTCGCTTATACTGTATTTTTCTGCAAAATTAGATTTGAGTAAACTATCCACATTTCTGCATACAAATCAACATTTATCTTGTAATATGCTCAAAAAAATGGATTAAAAATCAAATGAGTTTTTGGACTCATCATTTTTATAGCCAAATGAAGATCCGGTTCATGAAATGACTATAGGTCATCCTCCCCAACGCGAGGAAATGAACTCGAGGACCTCTCAGTCGCCTTAAGACCTCGAACCCGGTAATGATAGCACAAGGAGTTCTTTTCTTATTTTTCTTCATTTTATTTTCAACTGCACACCATCAACCTCCTTTGTTTTTACAAAATCATAATCCAAAACAAATTCACCAGTTTGAGCAATTACCAATCATTTGTGCGAAGAAAACTCATCCCTGTGTTCGACCCTAGAGCCGCTATACTGTAGTAGCTTTGCTACGGTAGTAGGAGGAATCTAGGATATAAATTTTGTTGATTCCGGAACACCTACTATGGCACGAATCACTTCCCTCTATAAAAATCATATCACTTTCCCATGTACCATGCACGTTTAAAGCACTTTAGTCGATTTTCCTTTAAACTTTATCTTTGTAACATAGGGTAACCATGGATTCAATCATAAACATTTTCATATAAACATATATATATATAGAATATATATTCATAAATATTTCATTTAATATGGAAACCATAAATCATGTTTTATAAAACTATGGAAACCATAATCATTTCATATTTTCTCAACATAATTAAAGTCAAGAAAACCACATTTCTTTTTTTATTTAAACATTGATAACGTAGATATGAAACCATATATATATATATATATGAAACCATATATATATATATATATATATATTTCCATAAACATTTACATTTTCCCTCACATTAGTTATTTAAGCCCTTTTTCCTCCTTTAAAAACTTTCCACCTTTGTCCTTAATCACTTTCCTCCTACAAGTCACATTATCTATAAAATCCATTAACATTCATACCTTAACAATATTCAATTAAACCATTAACTATAATATATTTTCTATTAAATTAGAAAGCAACCCTTAAACATTTTCTTATTCAACTTAATCTCAACTTATCCAATTCACTTCCAATTAAATCAAGGCTCATGACAACATCATTACAAGCCTTAAATCAACCATTAGCATGCTTAAAGTGAAAAACATAATGTCCTTCACCTTGTAAAGAAATTTCATTTATACCTAAATCAATTTCTTCTTCTTAAAACTTTAATTCTAATACATTCCATTAGGCATTTAGTCATCTAATTGATTAGTAATTGGCTCAACTTTTTCATACTTTTCCTAGGGTGGCGAATCCTACATGTGCACATTCATCATAATTTCATCAATTTCTTCCAGTTTCTTTCAACAATTACATTTAACAATTCCTCAAATGCCATTAATTAAATGAAACTAAATCAAACCAATGCATGTCCAATTAAACCCTCTCTTGGCCGAAATTTTGAACCCTTATAATCTCACTCTTTCTTTTCAATTTCTTAGAAAAATCAACATAGAATGATGTCAATTTAATAGATAAAGCCTTAACATAACTCAATTGAAGGTTTAGATAAATAAATCCATAAAACCCTAATTGCTTACCTTAATAGTTTTGGTGTCTTGGTGTTAACTTGAATTCCAATGAAATCTCTTGTTCAAATCTACATAAATACATGCCAAGAAACTCATTTACACCATCATATAACCATTTCCTCCATTAATATTTAAATTCATAAACTGTCAGTGATCTCACCTTAAAAACTTGTTTTTTCACTTAGGATTTGATCTAGGGTACTTCATGGACATGATGAACACTTGAAATGGACTTGAAATGGCATAATAATCACTTGAATTGCTTGGAAAGGGGCTACCAAAGTGGTCTCCCTTGCATGGCCTTGAATTGCTTCCTTTTTGCTTCCCTTTTGCCTTTCAATTTGTTTCACCAGAATGCACCCCAAAAACCAAGCCAATTGCACTTTAATGATCCTTTTTCATGCCTAATTTGCCCTCCAATTGTCTTTAAATTAACAACATGCCATTGGTTAGTATCCTTGAATTCTAATTGGTCCATATATAACCATATAGTCCAAAAGCAACCAAATTCACTTTATGTTCTATAAAATCCCACTAACTTAAACCATAGTTAGGCTTAACTAACTCTCATGGTTAGCTAACACAAATATCATTTTAACCTTAGTTAACTTTAACTCATCACCTAACCAAAGTTAAGTTAACTACTTTATGACAAATATCAAAGTTAATGGCAAGCTCTCATAGGTTCATTCTCAATCACATCGATCACAAAGCTTACATGTCACCATTCTATTAGTTCTTGATTTGCTTACTTAAATTAGGTTTACTCATTAAATGACTTAAATGCCCTCCTTGAAAATAATACCCCTATATCGATAAAAACTCCGAAAATATTCCATGATCGTCCAATCATAAAATTGACCATGGAATAATCTAATTAAACTTATTTCCTATCATGAACATGCCTTAGAAAAAATTCTAGGGGTACAAGGAATATTTTTAAAACTATTTCGTAAAAAGGGCATTTTCGTCATAAATCGTCGGACACTTCAAAAACCCCTTAAACGAATTCTGTTTTAATCCGTTTCAGTTTCTTTATACTCAATACATCATTAAGACATTTTCGATTTTGGGCTCGTTTTTCGAAAATTACTATTCATTTGACCGTTTCCAGTCAAATACCTAACTTATCGAAAACGAAATTTACTATTCATGGAAACAGTAAATTTAGGGTCTTACAATTCACCCCTCCTTATAAAAATTTCGTCCTCGAAATTTAAATATCATACCTAACTAAAACAGGTGTGGATACCGAGTCTGCATCTGATCTTCACATTCCCATGTGGCTTCCTCTCTGCCATGATTCATCCACATCACCTTCACTAAAGGAATCACTTTGTTCCGAAGAACATGATCTTTTAGATCAACAATCTGAACCGGTTTTTCTTCATACGTCAAGTATTTTTCAATTCAACCGATTGATCCCTTAACACATGTAAAGGATCTGCCATATACTTTCGAAGCATAGAAATGTGAAAGACGTCATGTATTCTGGCCAATTCAGGTGGTAACCTTTCAGCGTCCTTCCTCCCAGTGTCCTGAGATTTCATAAGGTCCCATATAGTGGGGACTTAACTTCTCTTTCTTTCCAAATTGCAACACCCATTTCTAGGGTGATATCCTCATAAATACCTGATCCCCCTCTTGAAATTCCAGTTCTCTCCTTCGGTTATCAGCATAACTTTTTTGTCGATCTTGTGCTATCTTTAATCTATCCCTAATAACCTTAACATTATCTGTCATGACCTGGACAATTTCTAAACCTAACAATTTTCTTGACCCGAAAGGAGGTCAAGTTTGAGTTGAATGACTCGTGTGAGAAGGCATTCCAGGAATTGAAGATGAGGCTTACTTCAGCTCCTATTATGATAGGTTCAGAAAGGGGACAAAGGTACACAATGTATTATGATGTCTCTAAGGACAGACTTGGATGTGTTTTGATGCAGTCCGGGAGGGTAGTGACTTATGGTTCTCAACAGTTAAAGAACCACAAACAGAATTACCCCACACGTGACATGGAGTTGGCGACCATTGTCTTTTCCTTGAAAGTTTGGCGCCACTATATATACGGTGAGAAGTTCGAGGTGTTTTCGGATCACAAGAGTTTGAAGTACATTTTTACACATCGGGACCTCAACATGAGGCAACGTAGGTGGATGGAGTATCTGGAAGACTATGACTTCACTTTGTATTACCATCCCGGTAAGGCAAATGTGGTGGCTGATGCACTTAGCCGGATGTCACAAGTGTTGTGTGTGGCTTCGGGAGTGGATCTCGAGGCGTAGGATAGTTCGAGCCTCTACGGGGGTTAGTCTCGAATTGCCCGGGAGTTTAGTGGCTATGCCTTCACATTGAGCAAAGTGATCGAGTTCAGGACGGAGTTCTGAGATATTGTCGAAAAATGGGGGTAAGTGCGATCGGATACGGTGTGAAAGGTGGGCCATTCACACTGATGGTAGTCTTCGGTATAGGGGAAGGGTTGTGGTTCCCAAGTCAGTAGATCTAAGAGAGAAGATCCTTAGGGAATTCCATTGCTCCCGTTTTGATGTGCATCCAAGTGGTAAGAAAATGTACCATGATCTTCATCGCTAGTATTACTAGAGCGGGATAAAGAAACACAATAGGGATTTTGTTCGTCGATGTCTCACATGTCAGCAAGTAAAGGTTAAGCACCAGAGACCATCGGGATTAATCCAGCCTTTGGAGGTAGTTTAGTGGAAGTGAGAGCACGTTATGATGGATTTTGTGCCGCGCTTGCCATAAACATCGCGAGGGCATGGCGCGATGTGGGTGATAATAGACCAGCTTACTAAGTCGGCACACTTTTTGGCTATGCGGATTACCTTCACTTTAGAGGATTACGCGAGGATTGTACATATGGGGTGTCAGGTTACATGAGGTACCAGGTATCTATGTGCTCGGATCGGGATCCGGGTTCTGCCATTTTGGAAGAGTTTCAATGAGTTATAGGAAGCAGTTGATGATGAGCCTGCTTTCATCCCCGGACAGCGATCGGTCGAAGGATTCATCCCCAGACTTTAGAGGACGTACTCTGACATCGTTATAGATCTCAAAGGTATTTGGGAAGAGCATTTACCCTTAGTGGAGTTCGCCTACAACAATAGTTATCAAGCAAGCATATGGATGACACCCTATGAGGCACTATATGGGAGGCCTTGTCAATCTCCAGTTTATTAGATGGAGGTGGGAGAGAGACCCGCTATGGGGTTTGGATTTGGTTAGGGACACCTTTGAGAAGGTGGATTTGTCTGAGGAGCGTCTTCTCGGTGAGCCGGGTAGAAGAGAGCACACGATAAACCCAGTGACGACCTGCAGAGTTTAAGGTGGGGATGTGTCTTCTTAAAGGTGATGTCGAAGAGAGAGAAGTGATGGGTTAAACCAAGCGAGGAAAGCTATCATAGAGATATATGGACCTTTAAATTTTCGAGAGGATAGGTACAGTGCTTATCACGATTGGCATTACCGCCCGATTCTATCGAGGTGTTCATGCAATATTCCGTGTCTCAGATGCTCAGAAACTGCCTCTAGATCCACACTCATGTGTGGATTGGGAAGAGCTTATTGTTGATCTGAATGGGACAGAGGGAGGAGATAAGTCACGATATCATGGATAGCCAAAAACCGAGGGTTTTGTGAGGGGGCAAGTCGTAGGGCTAGTAAAGGTATTGTGGCAGTATAGGAAATTGGAGGCAGATAGGAGGCATGCGAAGACACTATCAAGTACCAATTATCATTTCTTATTTGAGGATGAATGTATGTTTTTTTAGTCATTTGATATTAAAATGACTGTTGCATGTGAATGTATGTGTGAATTTCAGGGAAAAAATTCTTTTAAGGTGGGAAGAATGTAAAACTCAGGTAAATTTGAATTTTTCCGAAAAAGGGCAAAATGGTAAATTGTAACTACGGTACAAGTTGCAAACCTGAAATTTTTCTAAACCTCATATGATGAAACGGACCTCATCGTTGGATTCGTCTCAAGAAATATAGTTACCCAAATAAATTTCATTGGATTCTGAGATAGTCGGATTTTTCACGTTTTTCGAGGCAACGGGTGTCCAATACCCCCAAAAACGGGATTTTTAAAAAAAAATTGAAAGTTGTAAAATAATTTAAATAAAATTCATATAAAATAATTTGAACTTAAATCGGGACGAAATAAATCATTTTAGGGCAAGAACGGACTCGAATATGTCGTGGACACGTGGCGCAACATGGGCCAAGTATTTAAAATGACAAATAATGTTAAAAGAATAGTTTTTGGGCAGAAAATATCTCATTTTATGCTGGTGAAAAATGTGGGAGAGAAAGGGGAGAAGAAGAGAGCATTCAAGCATTTTTTCGACGATCCATTGAGTTTTGTCGGTCGGAATTCATCGAGCCAAGAACTAAAGTTTATTGTCTCAACAAGGGCTACACGTGTATACTAAAAATGAGGGATTTCACCGAAAATCCACAGGAAGAGATTTGGGATAAATCAAAGTTTTCAAGTTTAAGAGGTGTTCTCGAGACCTCCTACCATTCTACTACGCTCCAAGAGACAGGGATTCTTCCTACTATGGATTATTTCCACCCTTAAGGGTTGTTTGGCTTTATTTCCACCCTTAGGGGCTGTTTGGCTCTATTTTTTTGCCTTAAGGGGTTGTTTGGTTGATTTTTAGCCTATTTAAAGGGTTGTTTTGCACACTTTTTTGGCTTGTTTTAGGGCTCGTTTGTGGCTAGCTTTGTGTGCTAGTTTGGGATTCTTTGTCGTATGTACAAAGAAGCATTTTAAGGGCTGTTTGGCTCTGTTTTCTACCCTAAGGGGCTGTTTCTCTTATTTTTAGCATTTTTAAAGGGTTGTTTGACAAGTTTTGTGGCTTGTCTTAAGGCCCGTTCTTGGCCGGCTTTGTGTGCTGGTTTGGGATTCTTTGTGGTATGTTCAAAGAAGTGTTTGAGGGGCTGTTTGGATGGATTAAAAATCTAGACTATTTTAAGGGCCTGTTTGTATGGCATGTTAAGGGGTTGTTTGGGGTTGTTTTTATGGCATGTTTGGCTATTTTTATGGCTAGTTTAAGGGCATGTTTGGCTGGTTTTATGGCCAATTTAAGGGTTTGTTTGGAGCTGTTTTTATGGCCTGTTAAAGGGTCGTTTGAGGTTGTTTTGTGGGCATATTATATGTCATATTTGGCCATGAGGACTAAGGGTGTTATTATTTGGTTTTGTAATAACATGTTTGGTTGTTGTTATTTGATAACGTGTTGATATATGTGTTTTAATATATTGACATTGTGATGAGTGTTTATTTGGAAATTATATGCATATGATTGTCCATGATACATGGTGAAATGTATGATTTAAATTGTCCATGTGGCATTCATTGCATATGTGATATAACGTTGCATATGCACGGGAATATTGCATTTCATGGGTGTGAGTGCATGGTTGAAATCAAACACCACATTTGGTAATTGATAAGTGGGCTCGTGCGGATTGGGCGAAGTTCAACGAGTCGCGAATTGCATGGCACCGAAAAAAAAACATGTCGGTGAGAATTGCGAAGAATTTAGATCTCCTCGGGTGAAAGACCCGGTTACTGGTTCATACACTCTAACAGTGAAAATCCAAAAAGTGTAAAAGTGTGCGGAGCCTGCAGTGTGACTCAGAAACAACTTGATCTACTTACCCGTTTACTTTTCAATCAAGGTCTTCCATTGTTTAAAGATATCAAATACATAATTTTTATGCTTCAAGAAGTAGACCTAGATCTTTCTTGAGACGTCATCAATGAAGTAGTGATGTTATAGTGCATGGTGCACAGACCCTTATGGAATACCGGATTGGGGTCGAAGGGAGGAGTCTTGGCAGATGATCCACAATCTCAAGTCTAGAAGGGACCTCACGTGGGTATGCATCGGGGTACGATGCGATGGGAGGAGGAGAAACTAGACCGAGCTTTGGTTATTTCTAAATGGAACAAATTGTTCCCCAAGGCCTATGCACTCAATGAGGACATGGTGTTTTTGGATCATTCGACTATAATACTAGTCCTAGGAGAGAGGAAACAATGGATCCAACGTAAATTCCGGTTTGAAAATGCATGGACGAGGGAACCATAGTGTAGAAGAATAATTGGGTTGGGCGTCTTTTGTGATCAATGATATCTAGGCGAGTACTCTCAACGTCTTCTAGGTTGGAGTTAGATCTAGAGGCGAGCTTAAAGACACAGGTTGAATGACTGTCGTCGGAAGATCAAGTCCCTCAAGTGGCGCCAAGGAGGTGCATATGAGGGAGTGAAAGTGGCAAGATTAGAGTTGAGCAAGTTATTAGCTAGTAGAAGGATTTTTGGTGGCAAAGGGTGAAGAAATACTGGCTAGAGGGTGGGGATTCCAACACCATATTTTTTCATCGATTTGCCTCATCCAGAGCCCGAAAGAATGCGATTACCTATCTAAGATATGAACAAGGCGTGTGGCGGATTTGAGAGTCGAGCCTACTCCAAATGATCACATATTATTTCAGGGACCTTTACCGGTCGATAAGGAGCATTGCAGAACCAATCTTGAGGTTTAGTTGACAAAAAGGTGAAAGTGGATCAGTGCAACTTTCTTACAAAGGCATTTGAAGCCCAAGAGGTCAAGGATGTCATTTTCGTCATGCACCCGGACAAAGCCCCGAGGCCAGATGGGTTGAACCTAGGGTTCTACTAGACTTATTGGGATATTGTAGGGGGTAAGTTGACTTTAGCCTGCCTAGACTTACTAGACTTATGGCCCATTGCGTTGTGCAATGTGTTGTATAAAATCATCTCAAAGGTTCTTGCAAACAGGTTGAAGGAGGTTCTCCCATTCATAATTTCTGAGAATTAGAGTGCCTTCATCCCAGGTAGGCACATTACCAACAATATCTTGATAGCCTTCGAAGTATGTCACTACCTTAGGTAGAAGAAGCAGGGGAAGAGCGGTTGGACAACATTGAAGTTGGACATGTCCAAAGCTTATGATCGCATAGAATGGAGCTATCTACAAAAAATAATGTTAAAATTGGGGTTCCCAGACAAATGGGTCAGTATGTGCAAGAATCATACAGCGGAAGCCAGGAATCGCACAGTTAAATACAATGTATGATAGATATATTTTCATCACCCATTACTAACCTGTAGTAGTGCAGAAAATTTCTTCTAGAATCCACAGGACCTTCAAGCTATTCTCTGTGACGAGATCTGCGTGTGGCCTTTTTGATCACAAAAGAAACTATAAAGGTTAGTCCCCGAAAAACACTGCGAAACCTTACAATTTTGTTTCTCTCTCAAGGTGTTTTTATTTTCTGCGAGATTCTCAATCTCTAAAATATCACGTAAAACTTAAAACCCTGGAGGCTAGTAAGCGGTGTATTTATAGGCGCTAACCACAATCCTCGGGGTTTTATAACCTGGGTGATAAATGGGCTCCTTCTTGTATCTTAATAATCGATTAAATGGGGTACATGTCATTGTGAGATAGGCAGGGATCCTATGGCATTTATTAATTAAGGCTCTTGTTCGATAATTACAGGTGTACGAGCATAAATCCAGCAATCTCCCACTTGCTTAGAAGCGATGCAGGATATGTCTTATCGAGCTACTCCCTTTAAAAACGTAATAGCAATTCCAAAATTAATAATGTTTTATATCAAATGTATTTTCCTCTTTGTAAAATATCAATAATTAATTGATAATTTTTTGTAAATCGACTAATTATTTATTCTCTTGACTTATCGGTTTCTCTAGCAGGATCAGTGCATTTGTAAGGTGACTTCGATATCCAGTCTTAGAAGCATTATCGAGGATATTCCGTCTATTCCATTTTGTATATTTCATAAATACTTGATAATCAAATTACCTTAATCCCCCAATTATCGAAGATATTGGTGGATTTAAAAATAGGCCTCATGATAACTCAAGAACCATAGTAACTTAATTATCTATTATAATATACTAAGGTTAAGAAAACATAACATATCTAATATGGCATGAATTTAATTCCCTTTCACGTAAATTTATCCTTGATTAAATCTCTTGGTCACTCTCAGAATGACCATGAATTCATTCCAATATTTTTATAATAATCGAGGCGATCATTTCATAAAAATATTGTAGTCTAAATAAAGTGCCCAAACTTTATTTGTAAACGTGAGACAATTCATTAATTATGAGAGCATGATCATGTCTTTATGGATATATCCATATGATCATATACTCATAATTAATCTGGACCTTATCGTAAAATATAATGTGCAAAAAAAACTTCATATTATTATATCATAAAATGAGAGTACAACTTGTCTTTGCTTCTAAAGCACATATGTAATAACTCCCACTCACTCCCAAGTAAGCTGGACCTCTTAAGACCCATACAATTTTACATGTTTCTTAAACACACATTCGGGAAGAGACTTAGTAAAAGTGCACTAGGTTCTCCTCGAATGCTATTTTAACCCTTTAATATCTCCTCTGTCCCGATGAAATCACGGATCAAAGTGGTACTTTCTTAATAATATTGTTTACGCTTTTTGTGAGACCTTGGTTCTTTGGAGCGTATGGCCCCACTTTGTTATCACGTCAAAGGGTAATGGGCGATCTGCGCATGGTATCTATGAAGATCGAAAGAATTTCTTAAGCCATACGGCTTCCTTTGCGGCTTCAAATCTGGCCACATATTCGAGCTGATGCATGGAGTCGACAACCTGGTCTGTTTAACACTTCTCGACAAATGGCTCCCCCCCATTTAGGGTAAACACATATCGCGATCTTGATTTACTCAGTCAATATCCTTAATCTGGTCGAGTATAACTTGAGTGTTTTAAGACTCCCATTTGGAATACACCCGACATATAATCCTCGTTCTCTTTAAATGCTTGAGTATATGTTTCCTTTCTTTGTCCAGTGTTCTACTCCGGGATCTAATTGGTATCGGCTTACTACTTGCTTGCATAGTAGATGTCTATTTGGTACATAGCATAACGCCCTTGAGACTGTGGTAGAAGCATAAGGTTTACTCATGAGTTCTTTCTCTTTAGGGGTTTTGGTGATTGCTCATGAAAGATGAATTCCATGTACGAGGGTAGAAGTCCTTTTGGAATTCCATGCCAAACCTAGTCACTATTTTATCAATGTAGGAGGCTTGGGATAAAGCTAACACCTTATTCTTAGGTCTCGTAAAGTTTGATTCTAGAATATAGTTAAGCTTCACGAGTCCTTCATATCAAAGCTGCTTTCGGGTAACTATACCACGTCGAGCAACACTTTCACACTGTTTTCAATTAACAAAATATCATCTACGTAAAGTAACAAAAAGACTACCACTATTCCTTGAATTTTCTTATACACACATAGTTCATACGGACTTTTCTCAAATCCATATAATTTGATAACGATCAAACTTGATGTTATGGCGCGGATCTTTGCTTAGCGCCAAAAGACCTATGCAACTTACCAAACCATGTGTTTCATGACCTAAGGCTATGAACCCTTTCGGTTCTTGCATGAAATGTCACCTTCTAGCTCTCCATTTAGAAAAACTGTTTTGACATCCATTTACCCAGATGTGTCGAGCTCTTTGCTACGACTAAGAGAATCAGGATGAATTTAAGCATGACTCTTGGCGAAAAAAGTTTCATCATAATCTATGCCCTCTTTTAGGTGTAACCTTTGCCATGATCTAGCTTTGAAGGTTTCAACCTTCCCATGCAGTCCTCTCTTTCTCTTGTAGATCCAATTACACAAATTGGTTTTACCCGGCTGGGAGTCTTCTTCTGAGAGACAGCGGGTTAGAACAGGGATCAAAATATCGGTACTTGGATATATCGATAATTGGATTTTACGAAATATAGAATATGGAAATATCGGTAAAATATCGATTGAATATTTTACAAAAATATCGGTTGATAAAATTTTCATATTTTAATTATATAGATTATGAAATGATTCTTATCTTAATTAAGGTAGATTAAAATCAAATGGATTAGTAATTATTAAATTAAATATGTTATATTTCATATATTATTAGGATATTATTATGTTAAAGAGATATTATTTATTTGTTTTGTTATTATTATAAATATTATGTAGATAATGAGGAGATTCAAATATTATATAGTATAATTTTAAATTTTAAATGATATTTTATTTCTTTCTGATGAAAATTAATTTTGATTTAAAAAATATTATAAGTTATAATGTAAAATAAAAATAAAATAAAATATTATAAAGGGATTATGAACAAATAAATAATAAGAGAATATAAAAAAAGTTTGCATTATATATAATAAGTGCAATCAATGGTTTGATGGTTGGAGGGTGCCACTTCTAGGCATTTTGGGTGGGTTTGAAACCCGTCAGAGGCAATTTTTTCATATTTTTGGAGCCAGGGAAAAAATCAGAAATTTTTTTTTTCCAGGAAAAATAGGTTTTTATCGGAAAAAATCGGTTTTTATAAGAAAAATCGGCGATTTTTCTCCGATTTTTTTACTTCTGATTTTTCCATCCCAAAATCTTTTCTAGCACCACCGAAATCCGATTTTTCTCAGAAAAATCGGACAAAATCGACGATTTTTTTGTCCATGGTTAGAACCCATAGATTCCATCTCACGGTCCATTGCCTTTTTCCACTCTTGCACATCAACATCCGCCAATGCCTCTTCGTATGTGGTAGGGTCTTCATCAGGATTATCCAAAACGACTTGATAAGTCTCTCCTGAGGGCATACCTTGCGGGTTTACGCATCAGTCTCCCTCTGAGTTCTTTGCATTGGTTGTTGTACATATGCGAAGGATCGAGTTTTACGCGGTTGGTGGATTACCAATCTCTTCATTATATTGCTTGTTGAGTTTCTTGAATTTGGTCTGGTATTTCCTGTGGTTTGTTCACCTTCGGGTACATTTTGTACATTTTCCTCTTTGAACATCACCGTGAATCAGGTGGGAAAATAGGAGTTTGTGGTGGATCTCGAATCGAAATAAGCTCTTCAAGAACCACTTTTACTCTTAGGTTTCAAATTGTTCATATAATCCTCTTCTAAGAAAGTGGCATGAGTACTACTCTTATCACCTCTTTCTTTGGATTATAGAATATTCCACCTCTCGCTCCTTAGGTAGCCAATAAACATACATATTTCTGTTTGAGATTCCAACTTTGTTTCTCAGACTAAGACGCAGCCGGAGCACCCCAAATCCTAATATGAGTCTGCCGGGTTTGCGCCCTTTCCATAATTCTATGGGTACTTCTTGAAATGGTGATTGTATTTAACTAAATTTAGTATGCAAATGCTTTCTAAGGCATATCCCGTAACTAATCGTAATGATGAATAATCGAGTATCGACCTCACCATAGCTAAAAGGGTCCTATTTCTCCTTTCGCAGACTCCATTTGGCTTCGAGGTGTTCCAGAGATGATAATCGAGATATTATCCCCTCTCGAGCCAAGTAAAGACTTGAACTCTCCGTATTAGCATTCACCGCCTACGACCAAGCTATCTGGAGCAGGGACACCCAATTGCTTTTCCGTCTCAAATTATACTCGAAATTTATCAAGCTTCCACTTATGGCACATTAGGTAAACATAACCATATCTCGGGAAAGTAGTCATCGCAAATGTGAAAAATACTCATACCCGCCTCGGGCTTCTCAACGCTCATCGGGTCCACATACACTGCGTACCAATTCCAACCGTGGAGTAGCGGCATTCGATTTCCTTCGCGCCTGAAAGGCCTTTGTCATTTTACCTTCTAAACATGATTCACATACCGGTATAGGTTCAAAGATCAAGGAATTTAAAATTCCACTTTTAACTAAACCATGAATTCTACTAGGAATTAATACTATGACCTAATCGCAAATGCCACATATAGGTTTCATTTGAAACCTTCCTTTCTTAGATAAAGGAAATTGCTCAATACCAGATTTCAATAGCATTAATACTATAGAATATAGGAGTTAAAAAATATATACCATTTATCAATAATCCTAACAAATAAAAGTGTTATTACTTTTATTGAAACCGAGAATTAAACTCCGCACTAAGTAACCACGCTCAACTAAACAACTAATGTAAAAACCAAATTCCTATTAAACCGAACAAATAAACAAATTCGATAAACATAAAGTCTTATTATTAAAGCATAACTCCACTAGTCCTACCGCCATTACTTAGACATATTCCCGCTTTCCCAACTCGTGCTTTTGTCCTTTATCGAGTAATCGCTTGCTTCAACCACGTGAGTAGTAAATAAAGATGGTTAGTTTCAAGAATCAATGATCCATTTATCATTGTAATTCTCCACTAAACAAGCCTCAACAAATGCATTTATACTAATCATACCCGGTTTTAGTAATCCTTCTTCCAAAGGATCTTTCTCACACCGCATCAAGCACTTGCCTTTCTGGGCTCTTCATTGCAAATGTCTGATAAATGATCTCGTTTCTTCTCGCTTTTGTTCTTCTTTTTCCGCCTTAGGTTTCCTTGGTTTTGAAGAACTTTTAGCATGATAAGCACCTCTCCTCGCCCACGAGAGATCCAATCTTTCAAGACTCCTAAGCTCGTGCATAAGTTCAATGTATAAGCTTCATTTGTTCATATTATAATTCATTTTGAACCCGACCAAAGCTATCAAGGTAGATTCTAGGATCATGTCACACCATCTCGATCCAAATTTAGCCCCATCACCTCCGCAGCGACCGATGTGCCCCATCATTTTTAGACAATGGTCCCAAGACATTTCCTCCCAATCATACGAGTGTTCATTAGGTGCCCCTACGGCCGTCATTTCCAAGAAGATCGCACTTTTAGCAAACATCCCATCTATAGTCTGAATTATTTATAATACACTCTCCAGATCAATAATTTGTTTTCGCAGATGTTCTACAACGCTGGCAAGAATATAATAGCGAGTCACATCAGATTTGCTCGCAAGGCTAACCGCAAATCAAGCTTCTAGCCTCCCAAGCATTAGCTGGGCCCCGGGTTTCTCGCAGTTGTTGTAATGAATTTTATTCTCTCAAAATCAAGGACAATGTAAAGATTGGTTTTCCATGTGTCGTAGTTATTTCCATCCACCCACACTAAAAAATTGTAGTTAGATGATTAAAGGATGCCATTTTCCTCGAAATTTAAAAAAGCACATATATTAACACGTAATCCACACAACAAACATACAAATATGTAGATCCCTTTTTAAACTACTTATTATTAATGTTTATTGCAACAATACTTCTATAGGTCGCATTACAAATACTTTACGTCAAGACATTCAGAATAAACTAAATCCTCGAACACAGAGCCGCCTAGTGTCCTACGTGTTTGCTCCCCAAAGAAAGGTGAGGTGGGTCTCAGACTCCTTAAAAACCTACCTCCTTAGACATAGCCTTCCTAGATAACACTAACACACACCATTCAATTTTTTAAAAAATAACCATTGTTTCAATATTTTTTTTGGGCCTTTAATAACATTGACATAGCCTTGTTAGGAGGGTTATTAATATTATTAAAATTGAATGTAATAACCATTAATTTAATTTCAAAATTATCTTTAATATCTAAAGCATTGTCGATCAAGTAATGCATAACCTTATTATTGTTAAAAATTTTGAAATTATTTGGGGATCTAATCCAATAAAATCCAGCCATGCTTATCCATCGTATCACATAACTTTATCGGAGCTCCGTGTGTTTCTCGAATTAATTAAATTAATTTAACCTTCACCCATTCAATATTTTTATTATCAATTAATTAGGTTTTCCATAGCCAATATTATCTAGATAAAACAAATATTATTATGCACATGTATATATCAAATGATGCAATTATATGGCACCACTCTATTCTAAATGGCATGTTATACATATCACATGTTATATCCATATAATTTCAAACAATTATAAATATAGAATAATTAATAGGCCCTAATCCATGGTTTCCTAGAAAAGAAAATTAAGAAGCCCCAATAGGCCAAGAAGCCCAACTTGATATCTCGCCCGCATTCTTCTTTTCTTCTTCAGTTCCTTAAGTTCACGGGTGTGGGCCAAGTTAGAATGACTTTAGGTTTTTGGCCTCAAAACACAAAACCCCACATGTCCCTCATTGAACCCGAGCACCAAAACGGCCGCGACAACCACAAAACTCTGGATATCATGAAATTTTACAGGAGGTAGGAGCACCTGTTCCAGGAACCACCCTACAAAATATCAGCCCATTCTCGACAACGCAAAGACCCTTTTCTTATTTTTAAATAACCGAATTTCATATATTAAAAAAAAAAAATTCAAAATAAAATCGCAAAAATAAATAATAAAATAAATCAAGGAGGAAACCTAATCAGGCGATTAGCCCTTGTTACATCCCCAAAAATATACAAGCAAAATCTATCATGGATTAAGGCCAAAAACTAAATCATTCATTCATAATACAAAATTATAAATAATATAAATACTGTAATCCTAAAGGCCATATATCTAATATATACCATATACATGAGAAATAAAATTATGGATTCAATCCATCACACACCGATTCAAACTCGTGCTCCTCGGAAGTACCAACTATTGTGAATCATACAATGGCAGAATCACACAGCTTAAATACAATGATTTATAGATATATTTTCATCACCCATTACTAACTTGTGTAGTGCATAAATCTCTTCTCTTGGGGACCACAGACTTCGCTATTCTTTCTTACGTGGATGATTCCCAGGTGCTGGCACACCTCGATCACAAAAGAGACTAGAAGGTTAATCCGAAAAACACTCTAAACCTTACGCTTTATGTTTCTCTCCCCGTTGTTTTTATTTCAACAGATTCTCAATCTCAAAATAATACGTAAACTTAAAAACCCCCGGGAGGCTAGTACAAGAATAAAGGTGTATTTATAGACTCAACCCTAATCCTCCTAGGGTTTCATAATACCTCACTGGGCTAAATGTGCCTCCTCAGATTCCAATCAGCCAAACTGGCCTCGCTATCTAATGAGCTAGCTCTCGGGGATCCCACGGCCCATTATTACTCAAGGCCCCGACCACGAGCCTAGATTGCTTCTGGAGCATAAATCCAACAGTATGATCATGAGATGTGTCAGCATAGTGCATTTCAATATTCTGCATGATTAGGCCCTCATCTCAACAACAGGGTTAAGACAAGGTGAACCCCTCTTCCCTTATCTTTGCTTTCATAAAATAAGGATTGCCTTGTTGTTTCAGCTAATCAACACTAAATAGTCCAAGTACGACGGCATAGCTGCCACTTTGATGCTCAATCTTGTATATCAAGCATTTTTAACGCTAATAGTTTAAGTGTTCTTTAACACTGACTCCTGTCCACTTTTAATGCTTTTAATACTTTCAGATTGTTTTCAACATTCTGAATACCTCAATCTTGACTTTTAATGTTTACTACATTGTAGTTTTTAAATTTAAAATGATAAATATATTTAAATTTATTATATATATATATATATATATATATAGAGGAGGAGAAGTATATATATATATATATATATATATATATATAAGTTAATCCTTACACATACAAATAAATCACTTTCCGTAAATACACTAAATAATTAAAATTTAGAATTTATTAGTGACCACAAGATGTGGTCACAAAAACAGAGACCACTAATGTGATCTCTAAGAAAGAAACTATTTTATGGTATATAGTGACCACCTTACAATCATCAAAGTGGTCGTCAATCTTTGGTCATAAATTGGTCATTATCTATGACCACTTTGTTGTGTGGTCACCTCAATTCTTACGATCACATTCTCTTGCGGGTCGTAATCTGGTGGTTCACTTGGTAACCGATTTGTTTTCTTTACGATGTGCGAAATTTTCTAAGACTACACGTTGTGGTCGCTATAACTCTCTAACGACCACTTTTTGTGGTCGCAATTTTACTGTTTTTTTGTAGTGTACCATTTCTCACTTATTATTTACAGACAACAACTATTTGTTTTTCAAAGCTTCCTCCATTTATAGCAGTAAGATTAAGAAGTGTCAACACATATACGAGAAAAATTCGGGATAGCAAGTCAACTTTAATAAATCTTTTGCAATATTTAGCCCTAATGTCGACACATACATAGAGAGTGAAATAAGTATGGTTTTGGGTGTATCTCCTATGAGCCACGAGGAAAAATATTTGGGTCTCCCGACGTTTGTGGTTAGGAAGAAATATGATGTGTTTGCATACATAAAAGAGAAAGTCTAGAGAAGGATATGTGGGTGGAATAAGAAATGCCTCTCACGAGCTAGGAAGGAGATATTGATCAAGTCGAGGTTTAGGCAATTCCTAGCTTTGTGATGAACGTTTTCCTTCTCCCATTATATATCATTATACAAAGAACTCGAACGGATGATGAATTCGTTTTGGTGGGGAAGGGATAGAAAGGCTAGGAAGGGGATTTGTTGTTGAGATGGGAAACTTTGTGTGCTCATAAGCATAGTGCATGGTGCTAGATCCTAACTCCTTGGCAGCTCGTGTGTACAAGACGTGCTACTTCCCACGATCCTCCGTTTTGGAGGCAACTCCGGCCCAAACCCTTGCTTCATTCGGCGGAACATCTCCTTCATGACTGCCTTGTTAGTGATAGGTGTTATTTATACCTAAATTTATGATGTTTTAAGCTTGACATTTGCTAGTTCTTTTAGATTTTTTGAAGCATTCTAACATGTTTCATGCTTGTTTTGATAGGTGAAGACATGTTGGTGAGTCTTGGTGAAAAAGGGAACATGCAATAGCTCTTTCGAATTTTCAACCTATAGGATGATCTCAAATGGCTCTAATCTTGGTGCGGATGAATTTTAGACTTCTCAAGCTTTTTAACGAGTCCAAGATTGCTTAATTTGAAATTCGGATCAAAAAATTATGGCATCGAGAAATTCGGAGAAGAAATCAGAAAAGCTGAAGCTGGATCCACAAGGGTGGCCCCACAACGCCCATCTTGGGAGTCGTGGTGCCCAGTATGCTGCCAGATGCAGAAATCATGGTGCCGTGGCACGCAATAGCAACACCCAATTCAGAAGTTGATTTGAATTTGTTATAAAAATGAGAACTATTAAATGATAATGTCATTATAATTGTATCATCAAGAGGCAAAGTGATTCAAGCATCCTTAATCAACATACTTTTTTCATAGTTCTAAAAAAGAAAATATGAGAAAAATGCAAGTGATATAAGAAAATTAAATTTATAATTTTGATTCAATATGATCATGAACTACCCCTAATTCATATTTTATGCTACAAGGAGTTGGAAAAGAAATGAAAAGACTCGGTGATTAAAATTTTGTAAAAATTCTTGGTCTGAAATCACCAATTCAATTGTTTGAAATTCCTTAGATATAAGTTTCTTTTTTCACAGTTTTTTTTTCCCTACATCGATGAGTCACTTTTATTTTTCTCTCGCTTTTTTCAGATTGCTTTATTATCGACTAATTGCCACGTGTTTTATCGCCAACTTGTCACATTGGGTAGTTCAGATGACAAAGTTTAATCTCACAGAGTCATCATTCGTTAATACGGCCAGATCAAATCTTGGGTGATTTCCCGCGATTATTGGGTTATCAAACGTGACATCTTCTCGCATCATTTTCGCGACAATACGAATGCCATGGTCATTCCTTCTAAAATTTTTAACACTTTAATTACGATTTTTATCGATCAGACGTTAATCGAATCAATAAATTTGGTCCGATTTAAAGTTAAAAAAGAAATTGGAACCATGTATAATTTCTACAAGGGTTTCTTGACTAAAAGATCCTATGAAAATTGGATTTGGGAGCTTTATCAAATTTTAACCACATTTTCATAAAAACATTCTCATTATTTTGATATGATATATGAAAATACATAAAACCGTAAAAAGATATTTTTCTCCAAAATAAGTTATTTTTAAATTTAGAATTATTCCAAGTTTTTTAACCAAATATTTGGAAATTTATAATATATATATTTTGAAGGAGAAGGGAAAACGGTGTCGTTTAAAAGGCTTTGGGTGTGAGGGGCGAGCTGTTGGATCGGTGGCGGCAATGGAGACGGGCAGCAATCCGAGTTCGCCCTCTGCGACTGCGATGTCGAATCCTGGATGGCCAACAATTGATGGTCCATTAGGCCTCTCCGAGGAAGAGTCTGTCGCTTACGCTCGCAGATTCTTCAGATTCGGATTCTGCCTTCTTCCTTGGCTTTGGGCTCTCAACTGCTTCTACTTCTGGCCTGTTCTTCTTCGCTCTCGTTGCTTTCCTCGCCTTCGCCCCTGTACTTTTCTTCCTTTCTCTGCCTTTTTTTCCTTTCATTTTCATATTCCCAAGACCCTTCTCAAGAATTTCTGGATTTTGACTGTTGTTTTCTCTTGAATTTCACCCTTATATGCCAGTTTTTGTTATATATTTTCATGTTTCATTTCTTTTTTGCATGTATTATATGAGAATTTGTGGATTCTTTTAAATCTTCATTGTTGCATATGGGTTCCCAGGAATATCTAGGTGATTGCCCCATTTGATTTCTGACTGTGTTGAATTTTCATGTTTTATATACTAGGTGTTGGGTAATTCTCAATGTCACTATATACTAGTGTTTGATCTCCCAACAGAGTAGGATCTTGATAAGTATGATGTCTTGCTTGTTGCATTGTTATTATGGTTTTTTTTTTTTTAAATCATTTGGTATGTCTTAATTTTATTGTCATGAATTTTCAATTATTGTGGCATGTGGCTCATATTTAGGTTAGAAGGGCTGAAGGCATTTGCTCATATTGAGGTTAGAAGGGCTAAAGGCATTTGCCCTTCATGCATAACCTTTTTTGTTGGGGTGAAATAACAGGTTGGGAAGCCCACGCAGTAGGTTATATTTAGGGTATACGGGTATTTTTGTAATTTGGTCATATCATATTATAAATATCCTCCTATGTAGCCCTATTTCGGTAATAGTGAAAGTTTGAGTCATTGTTCCCGAGGATGTAGGTACACAGCCGAACCAAGTAAAAATTATGTGTTTTCTTCACTTTTCTTTACTCCGATTTTATCACCATTGTTGCACGAATCACAACATCACTGATAGTCCAAAATTTTAATTTTTCCTTCCCATGTATAAATCTACTTAGGCATCTTTGCAACCTCCTTTCCTATGCCCATCTATGCGCTTGCATTTCTTCTTCCTAAAGGAATTACTGAACTCCCTTATCCAAAAGGAAAAACAGAAATCACCAAACTCTATTTGGATTGTTGCTTCCAATAATTGGTCTCATTTGGATATTCTTTCTCGGATATATTATGGTAAAATACTTTACAAATCTTTGGTGTTTTAGATTGAGGAATCAATATTAAGCTATTTGTTGATAATCTTAGAAGTGGGAGTGATATGTATATATCAACAACAAAATATGTTTTAAAGCCATGAATCGTGAATCGCATTTTCCTTTAGGTCAAAGCATTTTGTTTTGTTTCAAGAAGATTTTAAGTACCTTGAGAACTACCTGCAGAGCCATTTTATTTTTTCTACATGTCTAAAGTATATTACTCATTTGCTAGCCAAAAAGAAGGAAGTGTTATTGTCTATATGTATATCTAAAGTCTATATAACTCTTTTGATCGGTTGACTTGTTTCGGTTGAATTCCTAGTCTTTCTCTATTCTATTCTAATTCTCTTTTCAAACATGCTAGCACCTTTTATCTAATATCATTTTTTTTTTTACCTTGAAACCCTTTTCATATTCCTCTTTTATCCAACTTCTAGGGTTTCTGCTTATGTACCTAAAGGTTTAAATGTGGGTGGATATCGGTAAGCAACAAGGCTGCATTTGTTTCCATATTAGAGGATAGCGTAAAATGTCTAAAGATGGATTTGAAAGATTTTGGTGTCTTAGAACTTAGTCAAGCAGTTTGTTTTTGGTTTCTAGATCGCTAGTTATTGGAATTTTTGTCAACAACAATGTAGTCGTGGTAATTCTTTAATTGGGAACCATAAATCTTTTTATAATTTATGTTTCTAGCTGTTTTAGGGTCTTTTCACTTGGTTTAGAAGTTGGTTTTTAGTTCATTAAGTTGCCACACCCTTTTAGTCGGATGAAGAAAATCAAAAAGTCGAAAGAACTTAAAGAGTCTATGAATGGAACATGTCTAATCATATTGAGCTGCTAGGATGATATTCGAGAGTTGGATAATGTTTCTGTGGGAGAAAATTTTTATTTGATCAGCTGTTACAATCCTCATTTATAACCTATATTTACAAAGAAATTTAAGGAAATAAATAATCTAATAATCCCCATAAATCAGGACAATGCTTATAAATGAGGGATTGTTCTCTCTACTCTAATTTATAGCTGTATACAATTCTAACCTAATTTACAGCTGTTCAAAATACATAAGAAACCCCAAATGGTAAAATTCAGATTTTCAATACTCCCCCTCAAGTTGGTGAATAGATATCATTCATGCCCAACTTGCCTACGATTGCTTGAACTTGTCAAACCCCGGGTTTAAACATTTGCAAGTTTTCTTTTTGATGACAACAAATGAACCCACCTTCTAAATTTTCCTTTATGAAGTGTGTATTAACCTCAACTTGCTTTGTTAAGTCATCTTCTACTGGATTATGAGGAATGTTTATGGTTGATTTGTTATCACAATACAACCTCATGTGTTCTTTACATTTTATGCATAGGCCCTCAAGAATATATATTTCTGGATAGGTAAGTATTTTTTTTCCCTCTATTTGCCCACATTGGGACTTGGATCTAGAACCTCCCATAACCCAACCCTAACCTTTTACCACTCGAGCCAGGCCTCAAGGGGAGCCCTCAAGAATAATTTTAAGCCATAATAGCTCACATATTCCCTCAAGAATAATTTTAAGCCATAATAGCTCACATATTCCTTGTGCCATAGCTCTTGACTTTGCCTTTGCATTCGACCTTGCAGAAATCAGTTGTTTTTTCCTCTTCCAAGTCATTATGGTTCTCCAAGAAAGGTTCTCTAATTTGATGTTGATCTCCTGTTTATCATTGATCCATCATATTTGGCATTTGTGTAGGCTTTAAGGGACAATTTCATACCTTTCTAAGGAGAATTCCCGTTCTTAAATGTCTTGTGTGTGACAAGTAAATTAGTTGTCCACAGTAGAAAGCAAGAAGGAAGAATCGGAGGCAAGAATTCCTTATGTTTTTCAATGATCCATTATGAATACATATACAAAAGTCAATCTAACCTTCCTAATAGATTACAACCCCATACATACAAAGCTCTAATAAAGCTACATAACCTATATGACAAGTAGATATATGCTATAACACTCCCCCTCAATTTGGAGCATAGATGTTAAATCATGCTTCTTCCAAATCAGGTTTGTGCATGTGGTAACTAACCGGCCTCAACTTAAAATTTTTGTGAATATATCACCCAATTGTTCTTCCGCCATATATCCCGTAGGAAATCAAGCCGGAAGCTGTATTTTCTCACGAACGAAACGACACCATCTCAATATGCTTACTGCCTACTAACACTCTGACAAGCAATACGGCAAGTAACCCTGGTTGTCACACCAGTTTTGCTGGGACAGGTGTCTTAATGCCGACTTCCATTAAGAGTTGATGAAGCCACATGATCTCCGTTGGCTGACGGATTGTAGGTTTTCATCACTCTATATTTGTGCTCAGACTAAATCGGAGTATATTAACACTGCTTTACTCTTCTACGATCAGATTCCCCCATCAAACACACAGCGACTCAAGTGACCTTTCCCGTTTCCTAGATCCTACCCAAAACAATCTCGCATCGAAAGCACTCAATTACGCATGCCTACGACATCAGATAAGATAATACGCCCGGCCTCTTCTGCAATATAGAATTTGCTCTACAGCGCCTGAATGATAACTCGTCGATAAGACATGTACCGGCTTTTACAACACTAACAAAGTATATAATATCGCGCGCTAAGTATCAGAAGCGTAGCTTCAGCCTTCCCAACCAACCTTCTATATCTCTCCGGGTCTTCAAACAGTTTGCTATCTCTAGTAAGATGTAGGCTTTGTGCCATAAAGGAATGATATGGCTTGGTTACCAATTTTCCTGTTTCAAACAATAGATCAAGAACATATTTCTTTTGAGATAAGAAGATTCCACATTTGCTCCTCATAACTTCAACACCCAAGAAGTATTTTAGCATCCCTGTTCTGAATTCAGTCATGAAAATGTGGATCGAGTTAAGGATATACCGCCATATCATTTCGTGAATGACAATATCATCAACATACACAACTAACAAGATGATACATGCTTGAGAATTTCTGTAGAAAATCGAATGATTAGATTTGCTCTTCTGTAGGCTAAATTTCTTAATCACTTCACTGAATTTGCCAAACCATGTGCATGGACTCTGTTTTAAGCCATCTAATGACTTACGGAGACAACAAACACAACCAATCTCCCCCTGAGCAACAAACCTGGGAGGTTGCTCCATATAAACTTCTTCAATAAGATCCCCATGAAGAAAATCATTTCCTTTAATATCGTTTCAGAGAGATCCCACGAAGCCACGCTGCAGGATACAAAACAATCGAATAGAAGTCAACTTGGCCATCGGAGAGAAAGTATCGTATCAATCCACCCCCATAAGTTCGTAAGATACCCTTGGAAGAATAAAGGCGGGCTTTAACCGAGCAAATCGATCCATCAAGATTAACATTTACTATAAACACCCAACGACAACCGATGACTTTCTTCCTAGCAGGTAAACGAATCAAGTCCCAAGTACCATTGTTAGTCAAAGCATCCATCTCTTTTATCATAACACTATGCTAACCAGGGTGAGCGAGGGCTTTAGACACCTTGTGAGGCAACAAAATAGAGTCCAAGGGTGCGATAAAAAAGCAAGACTGTGATGACAAGTGGTCATAAGAGCAAAAGGAGGAAATTGGATGAGCACATTGATGTTTACCTTTACGGAGAAAAATAGGAAGATTGTCACTGAGAACTGGATCTGATGTCAAAGCTGGTGGAGGGCTCGAGATTGGGGGGTGTTGGCGCCGAGTGTAGACCTGAGTGATAGAAGGCTTCGTTAGAGGAGGCACATAAGCAGGAGCTGGTGAAACAAGAGTATAAACAAGCAAATCGTCATCCTCCCCAAACTAGTGTGGATCGGGTCTTGAGAAAAAGAATCATTCTCAAGAAAAGTGACATTAGCAAAAACTAGGTACCTACGAAGACAAGGATAATAACAGCTATACCCCTTTTGAACTGGAGACTAACCAAGGAAGATACACTTCAATGACTTAGGATCAAGTTTAGATACATATGGACGAACATCCCGAACAAAACATGTACACCCAAATACTTGTGGCTCAATGGGAAACAAAGGTCCATTCGGAAAAATGATGTGATACGGAGTGTCCTAATTCAAGATTGAGGAAGGCATTCGGTTAATCAAAAAACAAGCTGTGGAAACAACATCGGCTCATAAATGTTTGGCCACCTACATTTAAAATAATAGAGCTCTAGTAGTTTCAAGGAGGTGTCTATTCTTCCTCTTAACCACTCCATTCTGAGAAGGAATATCGACATGGAGGTTTGATGAAGGATGCCATTTTGAAGCATGAATGACTGAAATTGTTCTGAGACATATTCTTTAGCATTATCACTTCTCAAACTTTGAATAGGAACATGAAATTGAGTGTGTATTTCAGGATAAAAGGCACAAAAATGAGAAAATGACGCAGAACTGTTTTTCATTAGATATAACCAAGTGATTCATGAATAATCATCTACAAAAGTGACAAAAACTCGAAACCTAGTTAGGGACACAACTGGACATGGACCCCACACATCTGAATGGAGTAATTCAAATGGAGTACTAGCTCGTTTATTGACTCTAAGACTAGAATGAAGATGATGATGCTTCACAAATTGACAAGACTCGCAATCTAAGGATGACAGACTTGAAAATTGTGGACACGACTTTTTCAACAAGGGAAGAGAGGGATGACCCAATTAACAATGCATCTCAAATGGTGTAGTAACTCCAAAACAAGCGACAGGTCTCGATACTGCATGATCAAGATTGTAGAGACCCCCGGACTCATGTCCTCTACCAATAATCTATTTCATCATAAGATCCTAAAAGAGACAAAAACCAGGGAAGAATGAGATATAACATTTAAATGCTAGAGTTAATTTGCTCATAGAAATCAAATTAAAAGAGAAATTAGGTAAACACAAGACAAATGACAAAGGGAGAGATGGAGTCGGAAAAATTGTGCCTAACCCAAGCACACATGACTGTGACCCATCTCCCAGAGTGACAGTGGAAGTTGAAGGATGTGATTGAAAGGTAGAGAATAGACTAGTATTACCTGTCATGTGATTTGTGGCTCCAGAATCAATGACCCATTTGGAGGACGAAGAAGACACAAGGCATTTATTCGGGTTACCTGAGTCGACAATAGCAGTAATTGGAGTAGATGGAGACTTCAATGATTCTTGATACAAGTGGAACCTGGCCAATTCTTCTACCGTGAACTGAACTGACTGATCTGATGCCTCATTAGTGGAAGCTACATGAGCAGATGAAAATCTATGATTTCGACTCTATTGCTTCTTATAGTCTCGTATCACATGTCTAGGCTTATGGCAGTAATAACAAACAACTCCTCCAGAGCTTGTCCCTCTAGAGTTACCGCCTAGACCACATTTTTGTATTGTTTGCTCATTTGGGCAGAATGAGGAGTAGATGAGGAGGTCTTTTTACGGAGTATCCTACTGCATGTTTCTTGGAAAGACGAGATCTCAGGGCTGGACAAAATCTGCGCCTTAACAGAATCATACTCCAAAAGGAGTGCGGCTAGGAAACCCATCACTGCCATCTTTTCTTGTTGATCTTGCTGCACCTTAACATCTAGACTAAACGGTAGTAGTGTATTCAGTTTTTCATGTCTTTTTATAGTCCATGAAGAGTTCCGTGAGGGACCGATATTGTTTCTCAGTGCGATAAAAGGCTCTACATACATCAAACATGTGAGAAATATTCCTTTTGTCGGAATACACAAACTCCAAATATTCCATTAGTTCCTTAACATACTCACAGTGATTAATGAGGGTGAGTACTTTACCGTCAATGAAATTACAAATTTGTAGGAAGAGACAAACATCATCCTCCAGCCATTGGTCTTTCGAATCATCCTTAGGAGAGTCCTTATTAAGATGGCTGACCAAACGAATACTCCTCAAGTAGAGACAGATTGTTTTACTTAATCCGAGTAATTGGGACTAGTTAGTTTGCCCTCTGTGATTTTAGACATCATCGAGACCACTTCGGGCGTCGAAACATGCTTTTTATCTTTTGAAGTACTCATTAGAAAGCCAAGGAAAGAACTTAGGGACGAAATATATCTCCAGAGATCAAGGGCACAAAAATCCATGAAGAAAACCCCTCCCATATGAGAGAGCCTCCATATGAACTCTAAACAAGCCTAAGTTGGCAAGCTAATTATTAGTAAAACCTCATTATTGACTTAGAACATGATTTCACATTGTTTTTAAAAGGTGCTTTTCACTTGAAAAATGTTTTTGAAGAAAAATCACATTTGATAAAACTAAAAAAATAAATTTTTTAGAAAGTTGAAATGTTGTTTTTCTAGAGAAAATAATTTTAATAAAAATATTTAAAAAAAAAAATTGTTAAACACATCCAATTGTTATGTAAAGTCTTACCCATGATGAACTACTTCATAAGATGTTCATGAGTCAACCCTTATGTAAGGATGCACCGTTATTTCACTCGTTTTTCTTCATCTTATTATTTATTATTTGTAATTTATTTGTCCTTGTTAGAAGCAATTTAGGTGACTCGAATGGTTGCTCTTGACACCAATCGAAAAAATATAATGCAAATGGTGATTTTTCACATCAACAAAACTTTATCTTCCAACCAATAATTTGGATTAGTATTATAAAACCACCGACATTTTATGAACTTTAAAAGATAATGTAACAATTACAATGACTACTAATTCAATGAAAATAGTTATCTATAATTGAGATGGCTCCAAACATCGAACCAAACCATATTAATTTGCTTCCATTGGATCTTCCTCAAACAAAACTACCATATTTTTAGAAAAAAAAAAAAGAAAAGAAAATATTTTTAAAAAAAAAACATATATAAAAATTTTGTTTTACTTTTTTAGAAACTTTAAGGGTTGGAGACTATTTTTGTCCCTCAATTCACATACCAATCTGTTGATGAAGTGAATCGTATTAAATTTTTCACAGATTTTGACAAATGCAATTTCATGATGTGAATACATTTGAAACTGGGTCTATTATGTGGAACCTGAAACTATGTTATCACAAATTATGATTAAGAAAAAGCAAATTGTATATTATGTCATGAAAATTATGATGTATTTCTGTCATATTTTAGGGCTTCCCTCCTTTATGTGCTTTGATGCTGTCTCCTTTATGCATATCTGTTGGATGGTTTTGATTGACTTTCTGTTTTATAGATGTTGTAGGATCTGCAGCCGGGTTCATGGTTTTCACAGTTCTTCTCTCCTCATGGGCTCTTACATTTATCATTGGAGGGAAGCATCTCTTTGGCCATGTTTGGGATGAACTAGTAATGTACAATGTTGCTGACAAGTTAGGCTTGACCGGTTGGAGCTAGCCATAAACCTTCCCCTGGGTCAGTTGGTCACAACATGCTTCCTTTCTTTACCTATTTTTAATGCCCATGGATGTGTAGTTTTCTGTTGAGGGAAATTGAAAGACTTGGTCATGTAACTGTTGTTCATGGTGAAACTCAAATGAAGGAATACGGTGTTAAACTAAATGATGCTGCTCATTCTTGAGATTGCCACATGTCCAATATATATATATTTCAAAGAACTAATGTATCATGAGCTAGATGAAACTGACATGCTAACAGGAAGGAAACCTTTGTCCATTCTTTAGAAGGTCTCTGAGAGCTTATTTTTCAATACTAGGATTCACTTTTCCAAGTGGTGCTAAATGGTTCCTACACAACTTTATCTGACTTTGCGTGCATTAAGCCATGTGATCAGAATACTGGGTACGTAGTTATTTGAGGCGCAAGGTGCACCGAAGCGCAAAAGCCCTTTGGGGCCTTAAGGCGCAAGGTGCACTTAAAGCGTGGACTTTTTTAAGTAAGGCACACTATATGTCAAATATATATTTTATGGTTTTTATGATAGTTGTTTTCTATTTTTACATGACTTTCTTGCAATTTATTGACTATTTTAGTTTTTTTGCTTTTCTCACCCCTTGTGAGGCATTATATAAGAGTAGGGCTGTTGGTGTTGAGTTTAGGACTTTTTTTTGGAGTTGAAACATGGAAGAAATGGGATTTGAGGGGTTGAAATATTGAAAATCAGGCATTTGGGGCCAAAACGATATCGTTTTGGTGTACTAGAGGTTTTTTTTTTTTAACTCAATGTATAAATCAAAACGACGCTATTTTGGATAAGTTAAAATAACTTATTCAAAAAGATAGCTTTTTGGTCTTTGTCTCAGAAAAAAAAAACCCTAGGGCTGCACGGCGGAGAAAATGGAGAAGAAGGAGAAGGAGAAAGGAGGAGAAGAAGAAAAAAAGAAAAACAACCTGAAAATGCTGGAGGTGAAGCGCCGCCAGCCACCAGGATTGGTGGCGTCTGGGCTTTATAAGTGGGCCTGAGGCGCGCCTTTGACAACTGGGTAAACTCTGGTTTTGTGGGCTTATAAAAAAATATCAAACCAGAATAAAATCGAGTTTTTTCCTTTTTGAAACACAGGTTTGGAACATCTGTGAATGGTGTACGACAATTTAATCCTCATCAGCACTCTCTTACATGATTGAGTATATCACTTGTATGTATATATGTATGTATGTATGTATGTATAAAACTTTCTTGACAGCACAAATCACACCTGGAACAGCAAAGGTTTTTATTATCGTACACAACAACCCTCCTTGCCAATAGTTACACCACAAATCGTTCACACACTCAAGAAGTCGGATCATGATAAAAGATCCAAACCCCTTTTGGCCAAGCATGGAGATGATGATGATATCCCCATCACAGTCAAAGTTGTCACTTCCATGCGGAAGCAACGATTAAGATTTTGTCTTCCCACCCAAAATGAAGTGCACCACCCTCCTGCTTCACCTTATACCGGTTACAGTACTGTTGTAGAAGCTCTTGGATTGAGTTATTCACAGACGAACTCAATGGACATGGTCTGAATCCTGCCATTGTCAGCCTTGCCCTCCATTTCCCTGCAACCTCGTACCTCTCTATCCTCTCCTCGCCTTCACATGCTACTATGTTTACTATATCTCTAGCAAGACAGTGCTTTTCAACATTAATCCTGTCTGGGTTCTCTCTTGGCAGTGTTGCATCAAGTGATTCAAACACAGCTGAGTAGTAGTTGTAAGCTTCAATAAACCTGGGGAAAAATGGGGCAGTGTTTGTGTTCACATCCTGCTCCACAACGGTCACCAGTTTAGGGTTCAAGCTCTTCACCATCCGAAGGAGTTGGTCCCTTTGATTTACAGTTGAAACACTCTCATCTGGCATGTGGTGAAGTTGGAATGCAAAATTCACAACAAGAGCCTCACCTGGCTGGCAGTTGAGAATTGCTGGGTTAACATCTGCAGTTTTTGCAGGTATTGCCCGGAACTCAAATGGCACACGACACGCCTCCGCTAGCTGCTCCAGTCTCTGGCCGATGATCTTCAGACCACCAACTTTTCGTTGAACCGATTCAGGATCATCCACCCCTGTAATCCTCAGGTAAGGCTTAACTGGTTGAGTAGCAAGTGTTTGTATCAGGGTTATGTACTGGCTCCCTTGATTTATGTCAAAATCTATTACATGAACTCTTTCTTCACCTTTGGAAGCTTCTGTGATCGCACTATTTGCTGCCATGAAACCGAACTTGAAACACGGGCAAACCTCAAAGAGGATTTGCATGGCGGAGAGCCGGTCAGAAGTGGGCGGCTCTTTGCATTTCAGAGCTCTGTATAATCCTTTGCCCGACGCAGCCATGCGAGCTGCAAGTCCTTCAACCATGTATGCTGCAATTCTCTGGGGAGGATCTCCTTGGATGGAGACAACCCTCCGGAGAGTGGCAATGATGGTGGATGCTTGTTCCATGTTGCCTTCTGAAAGGGCAGCAGCACAATTGAAAAGCATCTGCTTTGGAGTAGTGAGTCTAGATTTGCATGCTGATGTTTCCTTGTTACTGAAGTTAGAGTCAGATGAAGAAGTAGTGTCCTCCTTAGGTGAATTTGGTATCAACAATAAATCCTTGATCGATTCAGCCCATTCTCTGTCGATATCCATGTTGTTGTGTTCTGGACCGCTAACTCCGCCATAACAATAGTAATCATCATCCTCATCATTATCATTCAACAGTGCAGTTTCCAGTTCTCTAAGCTTTACCCTTATATCATCTTCACCATAGGCTATTATTGGATCCAAGATTTTCCCCAAAGACGAGTTCTTTGCTGTGGTAGAGGAGGAGGAGGAGGAGGAGGGGGGAACCTGGGGGCAGAACGCCGCCCCGGGACCACCGGAGTTCGATAGGTGATAGGCAAAGCTTTGCTGGTTGTAACTGTCTGAGTGGTTAGGTTCAGTGACATGCTTAAAGATCTGTGTGTTTGAACTGTACATTTGAGTGGATAAGCTTGAAGAGTTGCTGCTTCCTTTGGCCTGGTAAATTCTGGACTCCCCATATGGAGGAGTAGATGAATCTGTAGGTCGGAATAAGGACATAATTTTGTAGTAGTTTTCAACTGTGATAACTATCTACCCCTCTCTCTCTCTCTCTCTGCTTCTGTTAGGAAAGGAAATCGTTTCCTGAATTCAGGCAAAGAAAAATGGAAACAAATGATTCAAAGGAACATTATTTCAAAAAGAAAGAAAAGGAACATAAAGTTCTGCAGTAACAAGAGTTTTGTCCCATGATATTGCAATTTAAAAAAAAAATACCAAAATAGTTTGAAAAGCAAACAATTGCCCAAACTAGTGCGTCTAGACCATGTGGATGATATCACATCTCAGCAAAACTATAGTTAGTGACTATAGTTTGAAACTTTTTAAGTTAAAACCATAATCATTGATTACGGTTTCAACTTAAAAAAAAAGTTTCAAAATCGTAGTTAATGACTACTGTTTTGTTGACATATAATCCACGAGACTCTGATGCACTAGTTTTGTTATGGTATTTGTTAGCTTTTCAAACTACTTTGGTATTTTTTTTTAAAAAAAATGGACAAAGATTAGTAATGAAAAGCATAGTAATGAACTCATAAGCAGGTTCTGAATGAGCAGCCCTTTTTAGTACAAAGAATCTGTCTGATCCATGACCTGAGAATTTCTGTGCAGAACATCAAAATGGTTTATGTGGTTTTATAAATGGATGGTGAGGTAAACCTTGATAGGTACCCTTGCCCAATTGGAGATTACAAATTTTTAGACCGGTTAGATAGGTAGAAGAACCTCTTAAACTTAAGTATCACTCCATAATCTCATGTGGAACCGATATGGAATTTTGTCATTGTTCGCCCCTAGACAATCCGGACGTCTAGGAATGGCTCATAGTCTGAATATGTTTCACTTTGGATTCTCTTTTGGGGCATTAGGTAGCTCTTTTCCATTATACTGACTTCTCAATGAAAGCACCAATGATAGGTACTTAAGCCCAATTAGAGAGCTCAACTCAAAATATCGGCATGACAAGTAAGAGAACCAGTCAAATTTAAGTATCACTGCACAATCTAATGTGAAACCGATTTGTTTAGCAAGCATCAGAGTATGATCAGCATATAATATGATTAGGCCATAGAAAATATTCATTTGAGCAAAGGAACTGGGGGTTTAGGCTAGAAAAAACCTCTCAACCTGAATTTTCACTTGGGGAAGGCCTTCTGGCATCCATAGAGACAAAGCTTGGATGAAATTTGAGAAACTTGAAGAAGGGTATTTAATCGTTGCAGGAATGGTAGGTTTTCTAATCAAAGATCAGTTAAATCTATTATTGCATTCTTCTGCAGTTTGACTTCAAATTTTTCTTCAAAAAAAAAAAAAAAAAAAAAAGACTGTTAATTCTATGAAACATAACCAAGGACATCTTGTTGAAATATTGACTTGATTTCACTTCCATAATACATCCTAGCCTTCATATCCACTCTTTTCTTAACAATTACAAGACTGAAGCAAACATAAGGATATATGAAAAACAGAATGAAAGCTGATTAAAGGGACAAATTCCAACTGATTTAAACACAATCTGTGTAAGATCATCAGTCAGCAAAATAAAAATTTCCAATAATGATCACAATTGGTATTAGCTTTCTCATTCAGATATCAATATGGAAACTCCCACTACAGACGTCTGGGTATAGCAACAGAAACAATCCACCATGTTGAATTTGAAAAAATTATCTCAAACAAGTAAAAGCATTTCATTTTCAGAAGAGTACCCACAAATGAAGCAATCCATACCCAACCAATAAAATTTCAAAGCAGAAATAATGATGAATTAGAAGGAGAACAGAAAGAAACTGACCCAATAAGCAGAACAGATAGATTCAGGATGAGAAATCCATCTGTGGGCAAAAGAGAGGTATCAGCACTCATATGAAGATTTTAGAGAAAACCCAGATGGAGAAAAAGCCTTATAACTGGCTTGGAGAAGGGGATAAGATGGGGGGCTTGACCTTTGCTACAGAAAAAAGGAGAAAAGGTTAAGGGCAAGTTGACATTATAATAGTATCTCTATCATTAAAAATGAGGGAGATGGATGAACAATATATGGCAGATAATAAAATACATCACAAAAAATAATAATAATAACAATGGACCTGAAAGAAGAGCATATATGAAGAATTCAAAGAACCCAAACCCACAAAGGTTTAAGAAATGCTAAAAAACAACTACAAACAATGTTAAAGAGGGTCCCATATACCTTATTCAAGAACCCAACAATTATGCTCATATTCAAAGCTCCATTCTTCTAGCTAGCTCTCTGTGAAAAGATACCACAAACAAAAGGGGTAAAATAGATAGAGAACTCTCATCCCCAATATTCCATTTCAGTGACCTCCATCCATCTCTCTCTCTCTCTCTCCCTCTCTTTCTCTCTCTATACCAAATCCATTATTGTAGGTGAGGTCATTTGTATTTAATTATGGCTGTTAATCAATTGAATAAATTCATGCTGTAAAGGAAGATGGTGCATGCGAGAGTGTATGGTCCTCTGAGCTCCTCAGCAGCAGACGGTTGTGTCCAACACTTTATTAGGAAGTCAATGAGACAACAGCAAACTGCTTTACAGATGCATATAGTCAGTAGATTCTGAAACATATTCATTTCCCTGTGATAACTCAAAAAACACCAATGGAAAAAGTACAAAATACTCTTAACCATTTTCCTTTTGATCATCTTTTCAACTAAAAAGTTCATGAACTTGGTAAATAAACTTTCAATCAACTTTATAGCTTTCAAAAACAATGAGTACTTGAGGCTCCAATGAAAGATATGAAGAGTTAAATATATCACTCTGTCAAATTTAATTTAGAATTCAATAATATATTTGACCAACTCAACCAATGGTAAGGAGCTCTTTGATTCTTGTTGTTGAAGATTGTTCTTAAAAACACAAAGAACGCGGTTTGATATTCTTAAAAAACTGTTATTATTATTATTAAATTTAATGTTTTTTTGTTTTTTTGTTTTGCGTGCTTTTTAGAATAGAAAATAATAGGAACTAAATGTGATATCTATGTTTTCCTTATTTATCACAACAAAAAATAGTTTTCAGAAATTATAACTAAAGAGGTCCAAGACTTTTTTTTCAAGGATGATAAACACTTCAGCATAAAAATTAAAAAAAGAATGTTGGAATATAAAATAGTGTTATCATATCATATCATATATTTTAATAATAGATGTTATATATATATATATATATATATATATATATATATATGATGGGCATTTGTGTTTACTTTTTCTTCCTAAACTATGATTTGGAAATGCATGTCTACTCAACAATGACCTGCCTCATTTGTCCTTGTGTTGCTGTCTATTTTATCTCATGTGTTGTCATTGGAGTTTCAAAAATTTTAATATATTTTCGTCCTTTTTAATTATTTTTTTAACTGCTCCCTTTACCTTACAACCTTTTTATACATTTTACTTGTCTCTTCTCTTCTATTAAATAAATTTTGTGCTTTGCCTCTAATCATGCCATTTTTAAAATGGAAAAATGTTTATGATAATAGAACTTATTTACTTCCCCAATGAATATTGTTTAACACAAGAGAATTGTAATTTCCCTACTGATATTCTTTATATAGACTTAGAAAATAAGCATAATAATTTTTTTGTTACACTTTAATTTTTAGGTAGTTAACTATCCACCCAATGGGATTTGAATTTGGGACCCCATCAGGACCCTCTCCTTATGCCTTATGCTTGTTTGAAATGATGGACGTTCTACCACTTGAACTAAGCATGATGAATAGTATAATAAAATGTTGGATTATACTTAAAAATTGGTTTAGAAGAATGTTTTATTGAGTTCTTCACAATAAAAAAATGTTTAAGAATATGAAATGTTTGTATTGCTTCATTTCGAATTTTTTTCCACATTTATATAATATTTTTTAAGATTAATTATCTAGAAAATAAGTGAAAATAACTCAAAATATATATTTTTTGCTTTTAAGAATATAAAAAATTATTTTTTGTTGGTTACAAATTTTTATTTTTATTTTTATTTTTTTTCATTTTGTTTTGGGGAACAAAAATTCGTTTTTGGAAACTATTGTCAAACAATGACTTAATTGCATTTTTTTTTTTTTTTTTATGTAGGGGAAATATTTTAAACTCTGAAATTGATTTGTCATCCAAGATGAACCAATAGGCCACCCCAGAGTTGTGGGCTTTGAGCAGATAAATGAATCTTTAGCCATTTACATTGGAGCCCATTACGGTTATTAAGGCCCAGCCCAGTTTACTTGTTGATGCTACCTAATATATTTGGCAAACATGTTAAAATAAAATCCAATAATAATTGAGGTCCGGTAAGGATTCTGAAGTTTGATTTTGAAATATGTTAAAAAAAAAAAAAAATTCTAAAAAATAGTAATTGAAGTCGTACTAAGTTTAGAAGCATGATCAACATTGGAATGAATAATTTCAAATGTATTTCTACTTTCTTTTGTATTCTCAAAATTTTTTTGATTCATTGGAATTATCAATTGAAGAATGGTTAATGAGAGCCATCAATTTTCTACAAAGTCGGCTATATTAGAAATGAAAAAAAAAAAAAGAGAAAAAAAAGTAAATGTGGACTAGTTTGACAATGTTTCTTGTAACAATGCTTCTAATTAAAACACTTTCACTGACAGTGCTTTTATCAAAGACGTTTTTATAGGAATTTGAAAAAGTGATTATACTAGTTTTTTTTGTAACATGTCATATATATATATATATAATATATAACACTTTTGTGCCATTAAAGTTATGAGGAAGGACATTTAATATTTAATTACAAAAATAGATATCATAATAAATAAAATTTATTAAAAATATATATAAATAAAAACATATAAAAATCTTATATTAATAAAACTTTAAATCAACTATTTTTATGATTACAAAAACAAAATATTTATAGAAATAAGTGAATTAATGAATGAACATATATAAATGTTTATATTAATAAAAAACCTAAAAATAATTAATTTCATTTAATTATAAAAACGTTTAAAAATATTTATAAAAGATTTGAACTAATAAATAAACATACATAAACATTTGTATTTGTAAGACTCGAGAAAATTCTAATTTTTAAAAGAACGTAATTTCACCAAAACTGAATTTTCTAGATCTCGATGACGGAACGGATTTCACCGCTGGGAATCGCCTCGCCAAATCTAGCTAACACGTCGATTTTGTCGACCCGAGACGTTTAATTCACGCTGGCGCACCAGATCGCCACAGAAACGTATATTCGATGCCAAAAGCTTCACATATAACACGCATCACGCATATAAGTTGCAATGGTAGTGTAGAACGGATAACGATCTACGTGAGATCGCGCCATGTCAAAATCTGTAAAGCAGTTAGACACGACGGAGATTATTAACTGCTTAAACGACACAGACAAAGTTTGAATAAATCATTGGTTTCCTCAAACACCAAAAAGGGGCAGAAGCTGGAAAACGGGAGGAGCGCAGCTTATTTAAATGAGAGGAGCGCCTTCTCTAAGATTATTCCAGATCGGACCGTCGGAATTCTTTCTACGCTACGAACTCGTTTCTACGCTGGCAGAGCAACGCTGCGGAGTTAATCGGGTTTTGAGAGTCTGTATAACCCTTGATAGGTTTCATCCTACTTGAAGTTACACTCGCTTAAGGCTTAGGACAAGCTTATCGTTTGAGCACTAATCTGCCATTTGACGGCTCCAAATCTCAAAACCGGTGCCAAGGCGTAAAATTTGAAACTCCATCGACATCCTGACTGCCCACGGACTGTTTGGGCATCTTAAAAGGAGCCATGAAACAAATCAGGTTTTGGTACGATGGCGCCTGAACGGCTATGGAATTCGTTCACAAATGGAACCGATGTTAGGTAGTGGCCGTGAACAGTAACCCGAGGGTTTTTACTGTTTATGTGAATAGTGTTCATGAATTAATTTTGTGACAAATTGTGTTCGATCGAAGAATTCAAAATCGACCAAGCCATGCTTTTGTTAAATTAGCCCATGCGAGCCACTCCCGTGATGTAATGCATTGAGAATCACACAACATGCTTCGCATTAGATTTAAATTATGTAAATATACGCATTTACGATATATTCGTATCACACAGATATATATCAGAGGAAATGGTTGAAACGGCATAATGCATTTCATACGCATCAGGCAACCTAGAAATTGTTGCCATATCGCACGACATGTATTTCGAAAAACGAACATATGCGAAAGGAATATCACGATGAATTCGTGAATGGGGTCGTGAGACGGCCCAACAAATCATTTTCGGATGAGGACCATGACTGCTCGAAGGTTCTCCAACATATCCGCCCGAGGGTAGTCCCATATTTTTACTCTATTAATGCTTAGTATATTTTCGAAACAAATGTATTTTGTTTTTGAAAATGATTAATTTTCTTTCATACATGACTTACTAAGTCCGAGGAGCTCTGCGGAGTGACTCGAGACATGGGATGGTATGCATATCTCAGCAGGATCACGACCTCGCTTGAATGTGTGTTTACATTTCGGAGCGCATTGCATATGCACTTAGCGAGAGTAAATCATTTAGGTGATTCCACTAACGCGATAGCCATCTTGTCGAGCGATATTATTTTCGTGCACAAGTGAGCGCTCAAGGAGACGACCTTCTTAGAGACCGATTTTGAAGAAAGTCGGGTCGGGCTGGGTTTTAGTTGGATACATGTATTAGAATGTTTTAAGCTTTTAATATATGTTGTATAAGAGTAAATTATTAACTCTTGAAACTATTGTATATACTTGGGATTTATTTGGATGAATATTAGTTTGTGGGCCCAAGTGGCCGTTTTACTCATGGATATGTCATATTGAATTGTTCGGGATGTTTTCAGACTGGGGTAGAGCTCCCCGTATGTGCCGAGACCGCCCGATTGCAAGAGATGTCGGGTCACCCGACATTCTCGAATATTCATGGTTGACGTAAATAACCAGACACCCTCCATTAGCTCACAAATTAGTATTGTATACAGTGATAATGACTACCTGTGGCTCGAGGGACATGGGCTTAGGCCATTGCTATTGCGGTGAAATTGATACTAGCGTCACAGCTTGGTATCAGAGATTAGGTATACGAATACCTAGGGAGCTCGGGTTTGGGTATCCATCACCACTTGGGTGGTTCGATGTAGGTTTAGGTATGAGATTACCTAGGAAGACACGGAACAAAACTAGAACACTGCATGTGTATTTTGTGTGTGATCATGTGAATTAATGAATGGTTGTGTGAATGGTATGTATACCATTGTTATGTGTTGTGATTGTTTATGTGCTTAGTGATTAGCACATAGGAAAAACATGTTGGAAAAAATTTTTTAGGAGTTTACAGTGTGTAAACTGGAACAAAGAAAAATAAATGAAATAAATTTTAATAAATTTATTTGGTTTATAGGATAAATGAAATAAAAATTTTAATAAATTTTAAGGTTGAACACTCGGTGTAGTGTGAGAACAAAGAGGTTGAAAATTTTTGACAACCGGTCCGTAAAAAAAAAAAAAAAATGATGAAGAAAAATTATTTTCTAAGGTTTTACAATTTGTAAAACGAAGAAAATTGAAGAAAAATAAATTTTTATAAACTCTATTTGAGTATTCTAGAAAAAAAAAGGTATATATATATATATATATATATATATATATATATATATATATATATATATATATATATATATATTTTGTATTTTCCAGTATCGTGGAAGAAATGAAAAAAAAAATCGTGTAGGACTCGATTTCGCACGCCCAATTGTATTTTTGGCAAAGAATTGTATTGCAAGAGAAGTCTTGTAGTCGAGGGAATCGTATTGCAAATACACCTTGCGTATTGCAAGTCATAGTGGTTTGTTCGGGCTAGAGGGTTGCAATACACTAAGTGTATTGTGACAGGAAAGGAGGCTATTGAGAATTGTATTGCAATACAATTAGTGTATTATGACTGAGGCAGGCTTGAAGGCTGTGGGCATTGTATCGCAATACATAAACTCAGACAGACCAAAAGGAGTCGAATTGTATCGCAATACAATGGATGTGTACTGCGACTGTGGGGGCTCAGGCAGCGTACCAGATATGAGGCGTGCCACGATACGGTCGTGTTTGGGGCGCGGCGCACACGCCCACGACACTCCGCCTGGGTGGCCAGGGCCCCGCGACAGCAGCGCCGACACGGCGGGCCTGGGGCGCCACGACACGGCCACGCGCCCCGGGCGCGCCCGTGTGCCCCGGCGAGGGCCGAAGGGCGCTTTGCACCCGACCCGCCTTTGACCAGTTTTTTGACTCAGTACTGTTTCTGAGTCACTAATTGGGCACTGTTCATGAACACAGTTTATGAACATTGTTCATCACAAAATTTTTTCGAAAAAAAAAATTTAATAAAATAAAATAAAATCAAATCAAATAAATGGACAAATTTTGAAAAAAACAAAATTTTGTGATAAAAATGATTGGATGAAGTGTGAATTAATTGTCTCGCATTGCATTTAAATTTAGATATAGTATATGAACTCATTTTCTCTGTGAGCGGTGAATGTAGTGCCCGGGTCGTGTTTATGCCTTAGAGATACTGCATTGTATTTAACTTGCCATTTAAAATGTGTAGATGGCTGGAAGAGGGCAAGGGCGTAGAGGTCGTCTGACGAGGTAATCGTCGCACCATCGGCATCAATTTCTGTACCACCAATATTTGATCAAGGCCTGTCGAGAATGTAGGGGGATTACAATACCGAGCACAGCTGAAAGAGGGTAGTCGTGAGGTCCTAGCAACCTCCGTGAGGTTTAGTGGCGCATCATCCTCCAACATTCATGCGGAGTGAGATCCTGGCGGTGGCGCATCATTGGTTCATAGATTTGAGAAGGTGTTGGGAGGCCAGGATTACCTCTCGGTACAGATTAGACTAGCCTGCCCCAGCTAGAGTGCGCGAGGCCCAAGTATTGTGGAAATGAAGTGCGACCCTAGAGACCTAGAGGCAATGACATGACTGCAGTTCCAAAAGTTGTTCATGGTAAAGCATTTTCCACACGAGACATGCATGCCCTCAGAGTTCCTGTAGAAATAAGCAGTGGATGATGACTATGATGGAGTATTTATTGATTCACTGAGAGCTATCTGGCTTTGTTTAAGGATTATACGGTCACCCGACATGGCCAAAGCTCGATTCGAGAACAATGGTTGTCCATTCAAAGGGGATCAGGTGACCGCCTATTAGACATGACCCATTATCGGGCGGCCCCGACCATAGAGAGAGAGATCGAGGATGCTCTGAGCACTCCGATTTTGGTGTCAGGTAATAAGAGGGAGGATCGCCTTCTTCTAGTTCGGGAAGAGCGTATGACTCGTCACACGAAGTCACCAGGCCGGATCGGCATCTAGTCACCAGTATGCAGGATATGTTACTTATGCCGAGCAGACCGGATACGTGAGATACTCGATCGCCTCTAAAGACAGTGGATCCTTGACTTCGGGACAACAAGCAAACCTAGTTAGCCGTAGAACAGAGAGTATACGCTTATTCCTCCACACCCACGTCAGGAACCGCCAGCCAGGCAGGTAAGCACCTCTCGCTAGCACAGGCCGTAGGGCCTGAGAGTGTGGGTCGAGGTCGCATGACTCCACGTGCCGGACTTCAATGGGCAGTAAGGCATCGATATGTTGGCTTCATTCCGCGCCGGCATATGAAGAGATCGTCTCTGGGGAGGCGCAGGTCTCATGGTACTCACAAATGAGCACATACAGAGTACTCTGGATATGTAGGGTACGTTTCACTCTTAATTTGTTGACTCTAGAGTAGCTGGCTTAAATCTGATGCATCATATTCATTTATTGTTGCATCTTGTGTGATGGATTCAGCTTAGAGGTTAAGGCCTTTAGAGAATGCATAGATGTTCTTCCTAGACAGAGAGTTATGAGAGCTCAATCTAGATAGGGTAGTGGATTACGAGTTAGAGATCTCCGAGATTCTGCTCAGGGTGGACCCCGGGAATGGGTTGTCACAGTATGGCATCATTAAGGGCTCATGTGCATGGTAAATATCGCGCCGAGCCTAGCGTGTGGGTGCACTAAGATGGTCATTCACCACTCTTGGTGAGTGTGGGTTGAGTTTATCTTTGGGACTACGCCCAATGAAGACTCATAGTTCGAAACAGGAAATGAAGAGTAATTAAAGTGTGTCAAGCAAAGCAAGAAGGACCGTTAACTCTAAGGCGTGAGGTTCTGAGTTAAGTGAAGGATGCCAGAGTATCCGAAAGGTCCTCGTGTGGGTGTAAAGAGACCCGTGGAGATATCTCGACCTCCGTGTGGTGTAAGAGGACCGGCAGTATCCCGACCTCTCGTGTGGGTAAGAGACCGGGGTGAGGTATCCCGACTTCGCTTTGGGTGTGCAGAGACCGTGGAGGTATCCCGACCCCTCGTGTGGGTGGTGAGACCCGGGAGGTGTCCCCGACTGCGTGGGTAAGAGACCGAGGGATCCCACTTTATGGGTGGTGAGACCAAAGGGAGTTATCCGAAATTTTTGTGTGTGGGTGTAAGAGACCTGGGTGGAGATATCCGAAATTTCTCAAGGTGGTGAATGCAAGAGGCACGCAAAGGTAGGCCTAAGAGTTAAGTGTTGCCTAAGATGAAAACGCACGGGTCAAGCTATCATGCTGAGACTAGAGTTATGATAGGAGTCGGAGTGACTCGAGATGAAAACACACTCACGTGTTATCACGCACTTAGCCGAGCGATGTGGAGTCGGGAGTGACTCGAGAATCGATACCCCTTTGAAATTGCATTGCGTTGTTGCTTCAATGACTCTCGTATATGGATGCCATTCATGACATGGATCAGACCTGACTACCCATTGATTGTCGTGGATTGGTGACTCGAAGGTCGGCATTTACACACCAAGCGTGTCACAGAGGCTATACGTTGTGTGGATTTTATATAAGTGTTAGAGGACACGCTGCGAGCATGCGTCCTGGGTCATAAGGGTAGCTGGGAGGAGCAATTTCCCTTAGTTGAATTCGCCTACAACAATAGTTAGTAGGCGAGTATACAAATGCACCATGAGGCATCAGATGGGAGGCTATGTGTCACTGCTATGTTGACCAAGGTGGAGAGAGCTCCATCACCGGGTCCCGACCAGCCAGAGACACCTCCTCGAAGGTGAGCTAATACGACAAATGCCCACGGCCCAGCCCCAAGAGCCATACCCGATGTGCGACGCCGACCTGTGGGGAGTTCGAGGCTGGGATCACGCCTTCTCAAGGTGATGCCTAAGAGAGGAGTGGTCAAGTTCGGTAAGCGAGGAAAGTTATCGTCGAGGTTCATTGGGCCTTTCGAGATACCGAGAGGGTAGGCACCGTTGTGGGACGGCTGGTGTTACCACCCAAAGATGTCAGTGTCCACAAGGTATTTCACACGTCTTCATCCTCCTAAGTATACCTCCAGATCTGTACCTCATGTGGTGGATCGGGGACTGAGGTCGACAATCGACGGACCTCTCGAGGAGGGACCAAGTGGTATTTTGATAGCCGATAAGGTTTTGCGACGCAAGACCGCGAGGTGGTTAGCGCGAGGGCGCTATGGCAAAGACCGCGGAGTGGAGGAGCTAATGTGGGAGCGAGGACACGACGGGCCACCGATTCCTTCGTTTAGGACGAAGGTACGTGGTTTAGTCGCTTAATATTTAATGACGAAGCTTACATGCATGGTAGTGCAATGCTACATGCCATGCATGTGAGTGATCAGGATTGTCCGCACTCGGACGAAATTCCTTTTAAGGAGGGGAGAATGTAAGACCCGAGCAAATTCTAATTTCTAGAAAAAGGGAAAAATTGTAATTTCGGTCAAAATCCGGAATTTTTTTAGATCTCGGATGATGGAATGGATTTCACCGTTGGAATCGTCTCGCGAAATCTAGCTAACACGTTGAATTTGTCGATTCTCGCCAAATTCGAGACGCCGCACTTTGCTGGCGCATCAGCATCCGGTGCCGTAAAACGATATTTGATGTGACAAAAGTCACATATAACATGTACTCATGTGACATAAGTTGCATGAGTAGAGAAATGATGAGAATGGACGGTCGAGATCGTGCCACATGTCAAAATCTAGAATAAGGGACATGATTGGTATTATTAGAATTGTTTAAATGATAATAGGACAAAAGTTTGAATAGTGGTTGTCTTCTCAAACACCAAAAAGGGGAAAAAGCTGAAAAACGGGAGTGAGGTGCAGTTTGGGTTTTTAGTGAGAGAGGGAGTGCCTTCTCTCTAAGATTCCGGGAGATCGAACCGTCGGAATTCTTCGGGCCAAGAAGGAAAACTGTTCTACGCAGCGAAGGCAACGCGTGAGCACCGGTTTTGAGAGTTTTCGACAAACTCCTTGATGTAGGGGTATCATCCTACTTGAAGTTACACTTTGTTTAAGTGTTTTGTAGATGTTTAAGTTGGTTTGAGGCCCTCTCTTGAACGACATTTGATCGCTCTAAACCCTTGGAACCGAGCGTGGAAAATTTGAAACTCCAGCTGGATGCCCGTGACTATCCTGTAGATTGTTTGGGCATCTTGGGTGTTGAGTTATGAAATAAATTGTGTTTTGGTATGTATGAGGCCGGAAATGGCCATGGAATTCGGGTTCACAAAGTGGAACTGATGTTGGGTAGTAGCCGTGAACAGTAACCCGAGGGTTTTAACTGTTCACGTGAATAGTATTCATGAATTAATTTTGTGAGAAATTGTGTTCGATTGAATAATTCAAATCGAATTGCTCGTGTTTGTTAAATTAGCCCATGTGAGCTAATTCTTGGTGTAATGTATTGAGAATTCACATAACATGCTTTGTGTGATTTAAATTATGTAAATATATGCATGATGATATATTTGCATGTGTTGTATATATATTGTATGAAAATGGTTGAAATGGCATAATGCATTTCATATGCACGGGGTAACCTAGAAATTAGGTGTGAGTGCATGACATGGATTTTCTGAAAAACGAACATGGTTGCGAAAGGAATATCACAAGATGAATTTTCGGAGAATGAGGTTGGGAGAATGTCCAACAGATCATTTCGGATGAGGACCATGATTGTTCGGAAGGTTCTCCAACACATTCGCCCCGGAGGGTAGTCCCATATTTTTACCGACACGTCGGTAGTATATTTTCGAAAACAACAGGTTTTGTTTTGAAAATGATTATTTTTCTCATACATGGCTTAGGCAAGTGTGAGGGAGTCGGTGAGGACTCGAGACATGGGGATGACATGTAGACATTCAAGTAGGATCTTAATTCTGCTTCTTGAATGTTTACATTGAGCATTGCTTATGCACTTAGGTAGAGAGTAGCCCATTTAGGGTGATTCCACTATTGGGCGATAGCTCACCCTGTCGAGGGATATTATTTTCAGGTACAGGGAGCGTTCGAGGAGACGACTCTTCTTAGAGACCGATTTTGAAGAAAGCCGGGTTGTGGCTTTGGTTTTAGTTGGATACATGTATTAGAATGTTTTAAACTTTTAATATATGTTGTATAAGAGTAAATTATTAACTCTTGAAACTATTGTATATAGTTGGGATTTATTTGGATGAGTATTGGTTTAGGCCTCGCGGCTTTTTTAATTCATGGATATGTCATATCGAACTCGTTGTGATGGTGCTTTGTATTTGGGGTAGAGCTCCCCTGTGACAAAGGAAACTCGCTCCGATTCGTGAAGAGATGTTGGGTCACCCGACATTCTCGAATATTCCGCGGGTTGGCGGGTAGTCAATGGACACCCCGGTTTTGGGGCGTCACAGTATTAATAAAAAACTAAAATAATTATTCATATGCTTATAAAAAATATCACAAAAATATTTGAATTAATTAATAAACCTATGCAAAAATTTGTATTAATAAAAACTTGAAATAATTATTTTTATAAAATAATTTTTTCTGATTATAGAATTATTTTTTAAATATTTACAATAAGATTTGAATTATTTGAATTTTTCTAAGTATACCATATTATCCAAAATTTTTAAATAAAATAAATAGATTTTTTAAGGAAAAATAAATAGATATTTAAAGATAAACAAATAGGTATGTTAGGAATATCCAAAAACTTTTGAAGTGTTTTTTTTTTTTAAAACACCTCCCAAGTCTTCTTAAAAAAAAAAATACTCAAGTGTTTTTTAACTTTTTTAAAAAGCAAGCTTTATAAATATTACTAACTTTTTTTTGTCTTAAAAACACTTTTAGGCCTAAAAACACTTAAAAATGTTTTTAAGCCTAAAAACACTTTTAAGAAATACCATCAAACTCCCTAAGAGGAGTAGAAACATTTTCTAATGTTTTGAGTTGCCCTTTTGTAAATATTAGTTATTTAGCCAAGAGTCGCCTTAATATATATGGCTACAGAATCATGTTTAGATATTTGTATATAAAATTACATTTTTATTACATTATAGTAACAAAAGTACTTTCAAAATAATTGTGTAATATTTAAATATGAGTTATTCTGTCATTGCTCCCCTTCAACCCGACGCGACTTGGACCTGATCCGACTCCTGATCTCGACGGCTGATCCGGACTCCGTGAACGACATACCACTAAATCCATTTATCTGTAAAACACAATTCATATACTCATTTTTTATAGGATATTTAATATCCATTTAATCATATTTATATATGTGTGAAAATATGATCTAATTACTAATATGCATTATATATATAAAAATATACATCAATTATGGTAAAGAGCCCATCATTTGCTCAATTCCCACATTTATACAAGACGAAATTTCTTGTCTTTTTTAAATCATTTACTAAACATTGTAATTCATGTCTAAACGTAAGTCAAAATATACTCTTCCCATGAAGATTTATACATCTTTGTTTGCAATACAAAATAATTACATGATTTTTTTTTTTGAAATGAAATGTATGCATGAGACGGAACATTTACTTACACTCCGCACGATTCGACGATGACTCTGAGCTTTGCGGTCTTTGATTTTGCCCCTATTCACTCGGTACCTGCACTTGATAAAACAACGCGCTAAGCATTTTCATGCTTAATGGTTCTATGCATTTCTATCATCATTTCAATCAAACACAAAATATGTATCTTTTCGAAAACAACATTTTGGCCAATTTTCAACGGTCAATGCAATAAGCAATATATATGTTAATTTTTCATTCAAAACTCAAATTATGTATTTCACACATTTACTTATAAGTTTGTCCTTAAACGAATTTAACCATGACTTTCTGCGTATTAAGATAATGCACTACGGCACGGTCCCGCTGGGCCGTGCTTCCGCATAAAACATTTCAAATAACACAAAGTAGCGTCACTACGCTAACTGCATTAAACCCTTATTGGTATACCAATCTATCCTTAACTCTAATATGACGAATAACATTCTCTTAAGGGTATTAATACTCGGTCATAGTAAATTACAATATTGTATATACATATATACCCTAATAAACACATTTTGATGCTCATGCAGTTTTAATGGCAATCAATTTCCCAATCACTTAAAACAAATTTGTTTATGGTTAAAAACAAAGGACACATGCAGTTTTCCCATTTAAATCATTTCGGTTTTTGACAAATCCAATACAAAGCTGCAATAAGAAAAGAAATGAGAAGAACAAACCAAAAAGGTTGTCACTCCTTGACTCATATCCTTGGAATCCCAATCTTACTCAGGTTTCCTCATCACCAACCCCTAATCCATCACAAACAGAGAAAAATATTAGTCGTGCATGCTAGTGTTTTTGGTTAGGGTTGATTTATACCCAATACACCTTCACTTGTAAAATTTTCTGGGAAAAAATGAGCTATATTTTACCAAACTTCCTTCAAGTCTATTGTTCCTCTATAAATCTATTTTATTCAAAAATTGGAATCATCCAATTTGGATCACCAAAACTCAAGATATGTTCTAAACCAGACAACTCTATTTTCAAAACAGAACCAGAATTTGCCTATAAACAGAGTTTCATTTTGACGAATTTCTGGGTCCAATGGGGTCCAAATTTGAAAAAACTTATTTCAAGGAAATTTGTTCTCCTAGAAGTCTAATTTATCTAGAAATTTGAATCACTCAATTTAGATGAGTGAAACTCAACTTATGACCTAAATAACAAAATTGTATTCAAACACCAAAACTGTACCAAACCAGAACCAGAATTTGCCCAAAAACAGAGCTTCACTTTGATGAATTTTTGGGTCGAATGAGATCCAAATTTGAATACACTTATTTCAAGAAAATTTGTTCTCCTAGAAGTCTAGTTTATCCATAAATCTGAATCACTCAATTTGGATGAATAATGGCCAAGTTATGGTCAAAACAAAAACATGAGTTTTGGAAAATTTTGATAGCATCTCTCATAAAACCCCAACATTTCCTTTATACAAAAATTCCTCAAAACCAATCATAATCAAAGCAAAAAGACTGCTTGAACTCTAACTCAAACGTATATATACAAAAGTAGGGTTTCACCAAACCCAAACACAATCAAAGAGGGAGTTAGGAGGGTTCCTAACCTTGATCTTTTTTATCTTCACTAGCTTTCTCTTCTTTTTTCTTCTTTTCTTTCTTGATCACATAGAACCTTGAACAAAATGGACTAAGTCAAACCAAATTTGGCTTCATCCCCCACAAGCACCGTAGCCCTAAACTCTCCCAAAACCAAAACATGTTCTTCCCCCTTTAAAAGACAAGATTTGGTCTTCTCTCATTTTTATGTACAAGGCCATGTTTGGCTAAAGGAATTTTTGACTTAATTTCCCATTTTTGCATTAAAGTCCTTCATTTCTATTTCATTTGCACAACTTATCACATTTCTACTTTGACATATACTCTTCTTCATTTATGACCTTTAGGTCATCATTTGACAATTACTATTTTGACCTTAACTCTTGTATTAATTCCGGTGTTATTTTTATTTATTTTTACTTAGCATTTAAATTTCGAAAAATTCAAATTTAACTTGTGTTATACCCTAAACATATCATTAAATTACTAGACCTTAATTTGGGGTGCACTAATCCACTATGCGAATTCTCACTTTAAAAACCTCTATTTTTATTACTTAAAACCCATAAAATATTGAATAAATAAAATAAAAATTTGTAATAGCAGAAAATATTATAACGTAAAATAATAAAATGAAAAGACTATTTTTAGGACGTTACAGATTCTCTTAAAAGCATCATCACTAGAAATGGTACTAGTAAAATTCTTACAAATTAAAAATACTTCAAAGTGAATTTGGTATTGTTTTTGTTTGAAGTGTTTTCTTTAAAAGTGGTCTTCAATAACCATTTATAAAGGTAATAAGTCCTAGTTTAGTTGGTTCAAAGCGCTAGGTTAGACATAGGAAGGGGAGGGATAGGATTCAAAACTTCTTGAGAACGGATTGCTTTGTTATTGTGATTAAAAGTGAAAAATTCTCAAAAAAGAAAAAAAAAAGAAAAAAGAAAAAAAAAACCCAGTTATAAAGTGTTTTTTCCAAACACAATATTATCAGTGATTTTTAAAACTAAAAGTACTTCCTAAAATCACTACTGGAATGAGAATTCGGTCATGATTGTAAATGCTAATCAAGGTAATAAACATTGGTAAAAAAAAGAAGTGTAAAACCAACTATTTGAAGTATTTTCTTAAACATAAATAAAGATATTAGCATAATAGAGATTTATTTTTTAATTACTCTCTTTTGTTATTGGTTAGCTGTAGAATATTCTACATGAGTTGGCTAGGGTTTCCTTCACATATATATTCCCCTTTTCTGTGCATTCAATGACTAAGAGAGAGAAAGTGAATATCTTCTTTCCATTTTTTGCTATATTTTTCTCTCATCTGTTCACCATTTGTAATATGGTATCGGAGCATTCCTTTTTTTTTTTTTTCTATTGCTATGCCATTATCTTCTTCTAATCCTTTCTTGCAATGGCCAATGGAGGTCAAATTAATAACAACAATCGTGTTATGCCTTCCACCCCTCCTTTCTCTTATGATATTACTTCATCCGAAAATAACCCAAACTCATCTCCGACGAACAGTATCCATAACCCTTTCTTCCTTCATAATGGAGATCACCTTGGTTTAGCTCTTGTATCCCATATACTCTTTGGCCCTAATTACAATACATGGACTCGAGCCATGAGTTTAGCTCTTAATGCCAAGAATAAGCTTGATTTTGTCGATGGAACTCTTCCGTAACCACACATAGAGGATCCGACGACCAGCATTTGGTCCCTTTGCAACAGTATGGTTACATCTAGCTTCTCAACGTTGTATCCAACGAAATCGGTGATAGTCTTTTGTATCATGATCGGTTCCATCAAAGTAATGCTCCATGAATTTTTCAAAATCAATCTGAACCTAAATTGTCACACCCCGAATCCCTGCCCGACCCGATTGGCGGATCCGAACCGAGTTCGGGGAAAAAGCAGACCTCGGATCGACTCTTTTACTCCGATGATTTAATTTTAAAGCCAACTGTACCCGTGGGTATGGCCTACATCCTATAATGTAATCAAAATATTATATACATATAACTGAGTCCCATTTACAAATACAAAAATTCTTGTTTCTTTACATTGATAAATCGTGAAAGCACTTAACCTACATGTAGTGAACTCCTTACGTGTCGCCCACCGTATGGGATGTTTGCTGATGTCTTCTCCTAAACCTACACGGATTAAAAACCCGTGCTAAGCTTTACGCTTAGTGGGAAACATATGTCTTATGCATATACACATTTAACGCATAAAACAATAACAGATAATATAAATTTCATGCATTTATATTATGAACTTATACAAGTACTTCTTATAACATGCTTATGTTTATTCAGGACTCCCGTAGGAGTTACAGAACTTATACTTATTCAGAACTTATACTTTTACGGACTTATGTTTATTCAGGACTCCCGTAGGAGTTACAAAACTTATTCTTATACAAGACTATACTTATAACATACTTATTTTCAGTCGGGACTCCTGTAGGAGTTACAGAACTTATACTTATACTACTGAGTTTACACTGGTTCGGAGGTACCCGTAGGTATCGCAGAGATTACGGAACGTGTACAGGTATTGCGGATTCTATTCTTATACTTAAGTACTTGTGTTAATTACAAAATCCTATAATTCCAAGATTTGTGGGATCTTATACTTGTACTACTACATATCCCAATCTTACTTAATCCTATACCCGGGGTATTTCTAGAGTTAACATACCGTCGGGATTCATACTTGTATTACGTAATCCCATATACATGTATTCCCGCATCTCATACATGTATTATAGAACTCATACTTGTCTTACGTGATCTGGTCCTTGTGCGAAGGTACACCGTAGTACACAAGTCAACTAATCATAATCAGATCAATACTGTGGTCGACGTGACGTGACGCAGATATATTATCAAGTATGGACATTAAATCCGTTGTGCACAGACGTATCGTATACATATATACTTATTTTACTTGATACGAGTACCCTTTAGGTACTACTGACTTTATACTCTGTTTTATCGATACTGAAAGTACCCGTAGGTACTACGTAGTTTAATCGATACGAGTACCCCTGGTTACTTACGTAAACCTCGATGAAATACGAGAGCACCCGCAGAGGGTACTGGCGTAATCCAATCAGGCGCATGCACTAATCAAGGCAGAGTACCATTAGGGTACTACGTAACTTAATCGAGGCGCATGTAACTTAATTCAATACATGAGTACCATTAGTACTACAACTTTAATCGGGAGCACAGAAACTTCTTTAGGTACTCATGTGACTTATTCGTGATACAGATTAAACTTATTCAGATACGTATTAACTTATTCGTGATACGTAGTACCCGTGAGGTACTGCAGAACCGACCAACATGCGGAGGCACCGTAGTACTACTTAACATAATCAAATACGTGAGTACCCTGTGAGGTACTACTGAACTTATCGATCAGAGTACCCGTAGGTACTACGTAACTTGTTCGATAGGAGTTATCGATACTGTGGAGTACCGTGAGGTACTACGGAACTTAATCAAATACAGGAGTACCGTGAGGGTACCACTGAACTTAATCGCATACGTAGGTATTATCTCGTATCTTTATTCTATTCTCTCTATTCGAGCCTTATCATATACAACTGTTTGACTTCCTAGACCAGAATACGAATGAGTAGACACAGCACAATAAAGTACCCGAAGATGCTATACAAGACGGAAGTGCCGTAGAATTAGTCGTAAGATTGAAGCTCTTCGCAGTAAAGAACAAAACACAGCGCCTTAGCACTAATCGTAATGTAGAGTGCCGTGAGCACTGACAGACAGAGTGCCGCAAAGACTAATCAGAGTACCGGGTTACTAATCAGAGTGCCTGAAAGCACTAATCAGAGTACCGGCACCAACTCGCGAGTGCCGAGCACTCAATCAGGAGTACCGGGCACTAATCACCAGGGAGTGTCGAAAGTACTAATCGAGTACCGAAGTACTAGTCGATTGGGAGTGCGTAAGCACTACCAGAGTACCGAAGTACTATCAGACAAGAAAGGCTGCGGTCACTTAACCAATCGGTCTTAGGTGGTTTTTACAATTATATGAGTTCGCAGAATTTACTATCTTATAATAGGCATTTTAGCCACATTATGTGTTCATGATAGATTGTATTTCACGCTCATGATCACGTGTCGGGCTCGCTTGATATTCCATATCGATTTATGTTTCATGAACACAAATTATGCATTTGCATTCTATATTTTCATAAGTTTACTATTACATATGGCATTTCATATACTTGTATAGTATACTGCCTATATTCACACATCATTTATGTGTATTCTAGTCCCTCTATAAATCTATTTTAAGTAGAAATTGAACTAATCTAACCCGGATCATCCAAATCAAGTTATGGCATTTTCATGCCAACTAGCCTGGCCACTCGATTTTACCGAGGGACAGTTTGAATATTTATTTTCCAGTGCCTTGTTCCATATTTGACACACTGGTTCTTTGTTCTCCTTTAAAGCTAAGGTGCTAAGGGTTCTATTCCAACTGGAATCACCTTGCACTGAGCACCGGAACTCAACTTACACTGAATCAATCTAATACTCTATAATCAAACTGCTATGTGAAATGGCTTATTACGACCCCCACTTTGAGGAATTTGACCACTTAGCCAGAATTTGACGATTCCTATTTATTTATGCGGATGGCTCCTTGAAGTGATATTTTAATTGGCCACTCTGAATCACTCAAATCGGATAAGAAAGAGTAGTTATACAAAATACGTAAAACCTGGTCGAAATTGGGAATAGTATTCAGTGGTGTACCTAAGACACCCCTAAAGTGTACCGGTACACATTGGCCAAAAATGGCCAGAACACAAAGTGTACCGGTACACTTTCAAAGTGTACCGGTACAAGTCACTCGAAATGCCCTAAAATGTGTGTTTTTCACCCCTTTTTCCATGTTTTGATACCCAATCAACTCTACACTTCAAACACACACATCAAAACCATTTCTAATTCACCTGAATCTCTTTTCTATTCAATTCTTCCTTCAATACTTATCTTAGTTCAAAGACTCCATCATGAATTACTTCAAAACTCCATTCCAATATGGGTTATAACCTCATACACAAATCAAACTCAAGGATTTGTTAGATTTATTCTAAACCCTAATTCAATTAGCTCAATTAACTTATGAATCATCCTCAAAGAGAGGATTTCATGAGCTGCGCTTTATATGGTTTTACCCACCTTACTTGCTACATCATTTTGGGTTAAGATGAAACCCTAGCAAAACTGTTGGGGACAAGTTTAATAACCAACCAAGCATGGCAATTCATACATAATCTCTTAGAATCCATAACCAAAGTTAGTTTCCATACCTTGGCTTTGCTTGATCTTGACTCCTCCATCTTCTTCCTCTTCCCTCTTCCTCTTCTTCTCTCTTTTCTCCTTCTTCTCCACGTTTTTTTTCCTCCCCAAATGAGACCAATTTGGTCTTTAAATCCAGATTTTCTTAGGCCTTGTTTGGCCCTCAAAATAAAACCCATTTTTGGGTTAGCTTTCTCTAATTGCAAAAAGGTCCCTCCATGTTTGACCATTTGTATTTCAAGTTTCCTTTATCTCTTACCTAAGGCATCAAATCTTCTTAATCCATATCTTTAGGCCCTTTTTGGACAAATTACACCTTTGTCCTTAAGTCTTGTAAATTTTGGTCCTCGTTTCCATGTTTCGCATTTAACTCACGAAACAGTCAAATTATGCTTACAAAATACCCTAAACATGTCGAAAACGACTAGGGTATATTTCGGGGTGTTACATAAATGGCCTTACTTAAGGGTCCCTTGATGTCAACACCTATTATACTCGATTGAAAACTCTTTGAGGTGAACTAAAAAATTTTCAGCCAATTCATATATGTTAATGTGGTGGTATGAAAGCATGGATGGATTACCAGCAGCAAGAACACATCATGTAATTTATGATGGGCCTGAATGACTCCTATGCTGGAATCCGTGGTCATATCTTAATGATAGATCCCATGTCCCCTATGTTCAACCTTGTTGTTCAAGAAGAACGACAATGTTCAATCGAATCTGGATCTCCCTTTCTACTCGATTCCTTGTCTTTCAACACTTTCTCGTCGGCACCTTTACTTCCGACTCCAGAAACTACCACCATGCCTTTTTCTCTGGGTAAATTGAGACAAGACCGTCTAATATGTTCGCATTATGGCATTGCAGGACACACAATGGATCGGTGTTATAAGTTACACGGTTACCCACCAGGATACAAGCCTAGGCCAAAGCCTGGGGGTTCACAAACCCAAATGTAGTAGACCTCCCTTCAATCCACATCTCACAGGTGCCACACACCATGTTTGCTGTAATCTTTCTCACTTTTCCCACTCAACCATCACTAGTCAGACCACTATCACTTTACCAAATGGGCACACAACCAATGTTAATCAGATAGGTACTATAAAATTATCTGAGTCTTTTGTTCTTGACAATGTTTTATTCGTTCCATTGTTCTGTTTCAATCTGATTAGTGTCAGTGCTCTTACCTTAAGTCACCCTTATCATGTTAATTTTCTTTCCACTTTATGTCTTATTCTCCGACCCGAATTCTAGCTTGGATAAATGGAAGTAGAAAGGCCAAGGGGCAACCTTTTTACTTTCTTGAATTAGGAATTCCTTCTTGTAATCTTATGTTTTCATGTTCTGTAATGACAAAAACTGATATTTGGCACCATAGGCTTGGTCATTGTAAAATTTGTCACATGGCAAAACAAAAACGACTTCCATTTGTTTCTAATAATAACTTGTCACCTAAATCTTTTGACTTGATTCACATAGACATTTGGGGTTCTTTTCATGTTTCAACACCCTGACACAAATATTTTCTTACAATTGTTGATGATTGTACTCGTGCTACATGGGTTTACCTCTTGCATACTAAAGCTGATGTTCTTGCCATTTTTCCATATTTTTATAACTCTGTGTTCAACCAATACAACACCACTATTAAATCTGTAAGGTCTGATAATGCCCTAGAATTAGCATTCATTGATTTTTTCCGTTCTAAGGGGATTTCTTCTTATCATTCTTGCATTGATACTGTAAGACCCGAGAAAATCCAATTTTCTCAAAAAGGGTAAAATCGTAATTTCGATCAAAAATCCGAAATTTATTCTCTAGGGATCTCTATGATGGAAATGGATTTCACTGTTGGAATCGTCTCGCGAAATCTAGCTACCACGTCAAATTTCGTCAAATTTCGAGACAGTCGGGATTTGTGCATTTTTCGAGGCACTGAGTATCGGGTGCCGTAAAACGAGATTAGATGTGACAAAAGTCACATATAACATGTACACATGTTATACATATTGCATGAGTAAAAAGATGATGGAAATGGAAGGCCGGGATAGTGCCAAATGTCGAAAACCCAAGCTTGGGGACATAGATGACATTTTATAAATTGTTTTAAATGATAATAAGACGAATTACCGAATAGTGTTGTCTCCTTCCTTCAAATCAAAGACAAAACGTGAAAAGAGGCAGAACACTTACAGGAGTTGAAATTTTGAGTTTTTAGTGAGAGAAAGAGAGACTTCTCTCTAAAATACCGGGAGATCCGACCGTCGAAATCCTTCGGGCCAAGAAGGAAAGCTATTCTACATTGAGAGGACAACGCCATGGGCACTCTGGGATTCAAGGAGTTTCACAAACCTGGAGGTAGGGAAGTTTACATCTCCTACTTGAGTTTTACACTTTGTTTAAGTGTATTTACGATGTTTGAATTGATTGAGGCTGCAGTGAGTTGGTTGACGGCTCCAAATTGAACCTGCTGTTGGAATTTATGAGACCCATTGTGCATCTCACGCTATAGGTCGTTTGGTGTTTGTGTTGTAATTTGGGAAATAAATTATGGCCAGGATGTGTATGAGGCCGGAAATGGTTATGAGCACCCGTTTCACAAGGTGAAACCGATATTGTAGTTGGATGAATAAAGGATCTAGGGTTTCATCACTACGTGGAATAGCGACACAAAATAAAGTTTTGTATGAAAACGAGTTTGGTCGAGTAATTCAAGTAGAATTGCTCGTGCTTGATCATTAGCCCATGTGAGCTAATTTTTGATGTTATGGATTGTGAAATTACATGACATGTTTGTGTGATTTAATTATGTGAATATATGCATGATTATATATTTACATGTGTTATTGAATTGTACCGGAATTGACATCATGCATTCCATATGCACTAGGGCACCCTAGAACAATAGGAGTGAGTGCATGAGGTGATTCTTGAGAGAATGATTTCGGAGGGTTGACTAAAAATAATAAATATCGAAGGGTAGTCCATATATAAAATATCAATCGCCTGAGTCTACCAATTGATATATCCTCAAGGTAGTCCACTAAACATAACATCGCCTATCCACTACTTATATCGGAGGGTAGTCCATAAATAATAACAAATATCTTTGTTAAAAAATAATGTTTCTCATACGTGGCTTAGGAAAGTGTGAGGGAGTCGGTGAGGACTCGGGATATGAGTTGAGCATGTAGACATTCAAGTAAGATCACGCATTTACTTGAATGTTTGTTTTCTTTACTGGAGTATCAGACATGCACTTAGGTGGAGAGTAGCCCATTTAGGGTGGTTCCACTACTGAGCATTAGCTCACTCTGTCGAGGGATATATTTTTCAGGTGCAGGGAGCACACGAGGAGACGACTCATCATAGTGGCCGCTTTAGAAGAAAGCCAGATTGTGGCTTTGTTATCATTATGTATACATGTATTAGAATGTTTTTCATTTTAATATATGTTGTATAAGAGTCTTTTATTAACTCTTGAAACTATTGGATATAGTTGGATATATATATATATATATATATATTGTGATGAGTATTGGTTTATGGGCCCAAGAGAGGCCTTTTTTAATCCATGTGATCGATGTTGGGACAAAGTTATGTACAAAAAGTTATGTATCCCGCAGAGCCCCCGCACAAAGGAGATTCTCCCCCGCCTCTCGAGCTGGGTGAGAAATGTCGGGTCACTCGACATTCACGAGTGTTTCCGCGGGTTGACGGGTAGTCAACGGACCCCCGGGTTTTGGGGCGTCACAGATACACCTAAGCATAACTCTATTGTTGAACACAAGCATCAGCACATCCTGAATGTTGCTGATGCTCTCCTTTTCCAATCCTCTATTCCTCTTTGTTATTGGGGCGATTGTATCTTAACAACCATGTACTTAATCAAACACCATCTCCATTACTTTCAAACAAGACATGACCATTTGGATTTTAAACAAGAAGGAACCAACTTATGCTCACCTTCTTGTCTTTGGTTGTTTGTGTTATCGGTCAACTTCTCCACACAAGCGCACAAAATTTTCTCCTCGTGCTTGAGCTTTAGTATTTTTAGGTTATCTATCTGGATACAAAGGGTACAAACTCCTTGATTTGGAAAGCAACAAAATCTACATTTCACGACATGTTGTGTTTCACGAGTCTATTTTTCCATTTGCCAATTCCCAGCTTGCTTCTACTCACCATGATTTTTTCTTGTGACCGTGTTCTTCCTACACCTATTTTAGCTTCCTTTGATATACCAGCTCCTCCAACCTCATCCTCATCTCATCTTGTCCATGTTCCCCTCCCTTCGGTACCTACTACTCGGCCACAACAAGTCACCAAATCCCCTTCTTATTTATCAGATTATCATTGCTACTTAGCTACTCATTCCTCTCCAATCATTCATATCAATCCTTCCTTTTCAACATCTCATCCTATATCCAGCTTCCTTAGCTATCATAGATTGTCTCTACCTCTTCTGAAGTTTGTTTTAGCCATTTCCTCACACACTGAACCACAAACTTTCTCACAAGCTGTTCTTTTTCCAATATGGCGTGATGTAATGAATGCTAAGTTGCAAGCTTTGAAAAATAATAACACTTGGTCTATCATGTCTCTTCCTCAAGGAGAGCACCCGGTGGGTTGTAAATGGGTGCATAAGACTAAGTTTAAACCTGATGGCTTTGTTGAAAGGTATAAAGCTCGCCATGTGGTAAAGGGGTACACACAAAAAGAAGGTATCGACTTCCTTGAAACATTTTCCCCTGTTGCCAAGCTTGTTAGTGTTAAACTTCTACTTGCTTTAGCTGCCATTTATGGTTGGTCATTAAACCAACTTGATGTACAAATGCCTTTCTTCACGGGGATCCATCTAAGCAGCGCCGACCCTGCCTATAGGCAGGGTAGGCTGCTGCCTAGGGCCCCACTTTATAGTGGGGAAAAGTGGGGCCCCACTTTATAGTGAGCTCCTTTTTTAAATAATAAAATATTATATATATTTATAATTTATAATTAATTAAATATAATAAAAAATTTGGTTGCAGCTAATAAATTTCTCTCAAAAACTCATGTTAAATGCAATAAAGCTCTAAAAGACTTCACTTTAAATACAATAAAAGGAAGTCTCACATAGCCCCACTTCATTAAATGATAAGGTCTTTTGCAAACTCCTTCAAATCGGGCGAGATTACCTATGCGATGGCTTTATTTTGTTAAAAAGTTAAAACACTCTTTCAACATCCGAAGCCTGCTCAAAATATTAGCTCTCTTTCTCGGTAAAAATTAGAGTTCTTCATTTTTTGCCGATAAAAACAAACAGATAAAAATCTTCAAGATCCTGGATCATAGGTATGAAAATAATTTATTATTTATTTTAACGTATTTTTATTTGATTATTTTAGTATTTTTATCAAATAATACTGGTAGTTTTATATTTTTTATTATGCATTCTTTCCTCAACTTCTGAAAGGAAGACATGTCTGCTGGATCGTAAATTTATCACATTCTCTCATATGTCTCTATCATTATTGGATCTAATTTAAAGTTTGATATTGAATTGATATTGAATTGAGTTATTATGTCTACTAGGAAAGTATTCGTCTGATATGAAAAAGAAAGAAAAGAAAACTAAGAAGTTTTTACTAATCTCAAGTGGGAGCTTGTGGACAAATTTCTTAGTAATACAAGTAATGTTGGATAAGGAAATATATATGAGAAGGTTCATGATGAAAAGATATTAATGTAGAGGGGGAGAGTTTAAGAATGAAAATAAGATTCGACGATCAACAAGAAATCTTGAAGAACGGAAAATAAAGAATTTGTTGTTGACGATAATCGGGAAATAGGGGTGAAGTCACTTAACGAACAACAAGATACGATTTAGATACACATGTTGTTCCTTTCTGTCTTTAGACATTTTAATCCAGTAGAAATGTGGGTACCTTTTATTATCAGTACCATATTAACATGTTGGTGAAAAGAGGTCCTCTTAAAGTAAAAGTGGATAATTTTCCTAAAGACCTTAAAATAAGCATTTCTACACATTACACTCGTTATTTATCAAATGGTGAGAAGACTATTTAAAAATGGTTGGTTTTACTCAATTTCAGCTGATCAAGTATTTTGCTTTTGTTGTAAGTTATTTAAGCAAGAGGAAAATACTTTCAATTAGCTAATGAAGGAACTAATGATTAGAAAATATCATTATAGGCTCAAAAGTCATGAAACTAGTAATGAGCACATGCGTAATATGAGAGAAGATGGATTGAACTAGAAAGGAGATTACAAAAGAATTTCCAGACAATTGATAAAGCATTACAAGATCAAATCAACAAAGATAGAGAACATCGAGACAAGTTTCTTGTGAGAATAGTTTCGTTGTTAGCTTTCTTGCAAGAATAATTTGGCATTTCGTGGGAGTATCGAGAAAATTTATGAAGAAAAATAATGGAAATTTTTCGGGGTATAATTGAAATGATTGGTTTGTGCTTGATCCAATAATGAAAGAACACCGGCGGATTCCTAAAAAGGAAATTCATTATCATTATCTTAGTCACAAAATTCAAAATGAATTTATACTTATGTCATGTGTGAAATAAAAATCGAGATTATTAAAAGTTAGAGAAGCAAAAATATTTTTCGCTATACTTGATTGCAGGTACACCGATATAAGTCATGAAGAACAAATGTCTCCTGCCAATACGATGTGTGGATGTCTCCAAGTCCAAGTAAGGTAGAAGAGTTCTTTTTAGGATTTTTGAAAGTGGAGGATATCTTAGGACAAGGATTATTTGATGAATTAATAAATGCTTTAAGAACACTTGAACTTGATCTTGGTGATTTAAGAGGTCAAGGTTATGATAATCGTCAATATGAACGTGAAAAGCATAAAGGTGTACAAAAAAAAAGTATTAGAAGTAAACTAAGAGCTTTCTCTACACACCATGTGGTTGTCATAGTCTTAATCTGCACTTTGTGATATGGCAAATTCTGTCTAAAGGCTGGGACCTTTTTTTTTGGAATTGTACAATGCATATATATATTGTTTTCAGCCTCTAAGCAAAGCGATGGAAAATTTTGCAAGATAATGCAAAAGGCTCTTGACCTCAAGCCTATCACGCATACGTTGGAAAGCCGGGTTGGAAATGTGTTAAGGCACAAGATTTCAAGCTCCCGTAAATTGTGAAGTCGCTTAACTCAATTTTGGTGGAAACAAGTGATGATCCTAAGACATTCAGGGATGCTAAAAGTTTATTGTCAGATATCATGGATTTTGAATTCTTATTTGGCATGGTTATTTGGTACAATATTTTATCTGCCATTAATAGAGTGAGCAAAATGTTGCAAAGAAAAGACATAGTTATTGATGTTACTATTAGTCATTTGAAAGCACTTATTTCTTGAGACCTATAGAGAAATCGATTTGAATTGATAAGATTATCGCTAAAGAAATTGCTGCCTGTGAAGTGAAAATTGAACTCTACATTTTGTGAAAAGCGATATTTTACGTAAAGAAGCAGCTTTGATGAAAATGCTAGTGAAGATTTACACATTCAAATCAAGAATCTTATAGAGTTGATTATTTTCTATATATAGTTGATCAAGTCTATTTCTTCACTCAATAGTAGATTATACACTCCCAAAATACAAGATATTTTTGGATTTTATTTGATTTACACAAAGCTACATATCAAGTATTTACGATTGCTCAAGTCTCATTATGATAAACTTGAAAAATTTCTTTTGAGACATAATACGACTGGATATCGACTGGGATGAGTTACTTTCCAGCCTAAAGATTGTATAAAGTGCTACCAAAGGAGACCAAAAGAGCAAGGAGTGTTAGACTATTTGAAAATGATGGATTCTGTTTTCCAAATGTATGGATTGCTTATAATACTATTGACTATACCGATTCACAGGTTGCCTCTGCCGAGAAAGAAGTTTCTCAAAAGTTAAGTTAATCAAATCTGTACCTTGATCCAACAATGTCACAAGAAAGATTGAATTGATTGGCTATACTATCTATTGAAAAACATATGCTAGAACAAATTGATTTTAATAGTTTAATTATTTATTTTTTTATCTAAAAATGCTTGTAGAATAAACTTACAGTAAATTTTTATGTAATGTTGAATATATTTGTTCAATAAAAATTTTATTTTAACTATATATATATATATATATATTTATAATAGAACTGAAAAAAAAATAGCCTAGAATTTATAAAGTAGAGGCTGACCGCATCTAGGAACTTTACATGACTTTACCTCCTAGATATACTTGTGGAAAGGGGGAGTCCTTGCCTTCTAATGTTATTTGTAGACTTCACAAGTCTATTTATGGTTTAAAACAAGTGTCTCAGCAATGGTTCCACAAGTTTTCAATTGCATTGATTTTAGAAGGTTTCTTGCAGTCAAGTTGTGATCATTCTTTGTTTGCCAAGTCTCATGTTTCTATTTTCTTGGCCATCATAGTGTATGTTGATGATATAATTGTTGCCAGTAACAATCAACAGGCAGTGGAGACACCGGTTCCTCTAAATAAGCAATTCAAGATGAAGGATCTAGGTACTCTCAAGTTTTTTTTTGGGCTTAGAAGTTGCTAGATCAACTATTGACATTTCCATTTGTCAAAGAAAATATGCTCTTGAATTATTGTCTGATGAAGGCTATTTAGGATGCAAGCCATCCTCTATTCCCATGGAAACCAATCTAATACTCTCTCAATCTGATAGTGATCTTCTTGTTGACTCCACAAGTTACAGAAGGGCAGCTCATTTATCTCACTATTACACGACCTAACCTCAATTATTCTGTAAATCATCTCAGTCAGTTTTTGGCTGCACCTCGCACTTCTCATGCGCATCTTGCAATATGTTAGAAAGACTCTAGGTTAAGGCTTATTTTTTTCTTCAAAATCAGCACTTTAGCTTAAGGCTTTTTCAGATGCAGATTGTGGTACATGTCTTGACACTAGACGTTCAATCATTGGGTTTTGCATTTTTCTTGGTTCCTCACTCATCTCTTAGAAATCCAAAAAATAGCAAGTGGTCTCACGCTCCCCAGCATAAGCAGAATACCAATCTATGGAAAATACTACCTGTGAAGTTATGTGGCTGCTTGGTTTGCTCAAGGATTTGGTGGTTGCTCACCAAGACCCACCCCACCTTTATTGTGATAATGAAGCTGCCCTATACATTACTACCAATCCAGTTTATCATGAACGTGTTAATCAAAAGTGATTGAACAACATAATCAATCAAATTATGCAGAAGAAAAATACCAGAATCTACATACCTCTAGCCATTGTTAAGAAATCGAGAAAACTGGAAAAATGGAAATATTTTGGTTCTTAAACCCTTCTCGAAATAATTTGATAGTGATTTTCTCTGTATTTTTGAGTAGGCAGGGACCCCGAAGTAATGCGGTGTCTCTTCTTTATATGGAGACCAGGCCATTACAGGTCTTCTGAAGAGTTGCAAGGGTTGGGGAAAGGTGTTATGGGAGATTCAAAATTTAAAAATTCAAATGTTCATATGGATCACACTCTAACGTTCTCCCACTTGATCCATATAGTTTAACACCTATCATGAAGCGAGCCTTAAATATAAATCATGTGATAGGTCCTCTTATAGTGAGTAGTATCTTCATCGTATTACAATATATCAAATTCCCTCAACACAAACCCTTAAAACTTAATAGATAAACCATATGTTTATTCCAAGGTCCAAACTTAATGATAGTTCTCAAATTAATAATAATAATCTGAAATGTACAAAACCATATAAGAAATATCAGACTGAATAAGAGTTTTATTTAAAATAATGAATGTACGTACAATTAAAATTACATCGTGGAACCAAGTCCCATTTGTACTACATGATCGCCAAAAATACCAGGTGGCATGCGGCTTTGGTTAAGGATCGGCAATCATCAGCTCGGTGCTATGTGTTGATGACCGCATTTCTCTAACACATTCTCTTATGGCTAAGTACTTAATGGGCTGCAACACTTAGACTTCCCGCTCTTATTGTTCATAGCCATAAATACCGCAGCGAGTTATCACGAGTACAACTTCAATGGCCTAGATATAGAATCCTGATTCTAAGCGAGATATGAAACTCTTTAACCATACACCATGCGGCCCAGCCACCAAGCGGGATACGAACTTCGGGCCATAGTGGAAGTGGCGGTCAGTGCGATTTCTGCACTTCTCGAACCGGCTCCATCAGCTAGCGAAATATGGCAGGGCGTTGATTTTTCGAGAATCAACACAGCCAGCAAAGTCCACATCGGGAGTAGCGATCACCTCCGAACCATATGTTCGTCTATGCATAAGCATGTAATCCGCTTTGTTCCTTGAGGAGTATCTCATCACCCTTCTTTGCGGCTCTCCGGTGAAGTCAATACGGATTACTCTGATATCTTCCTAATAGTCCAACAGCAAATGCAATGTCAGGTCTAGTACAAACTTGAGCATACATTAGGCTTCCAACAGGTGAAGTATATGGAATGTTCTTCATGTGTTCGAATTAAATCATTTTTAGAACCTTTGATTCAAATCGAATACGTCACCCTTCAAAATGGGTGCTGTAGGTGAACAATTTTTTCATGTTAATCTCTCTAAAACTTTATTGATATAGGTCTTGAGACAAACCCAAAAATGCCTCGAGATCTTTCACATGGATCTTAATGCAAATGACATAAGATGCCTCACCCGCTATCCTTCATATCAAAGTTCTTTGAGAGAAATTGTTTCACCTCATATATGAAACCCTTATCATTGGTTGCTTGAGTAGAATATCATCCACATATAACACAGAAAACAAATCTTACTCCCCTTGACCTTGATATATACATTGATCCATGATATTTTCTTCAAAAGCGAGCAGTAATGTTTGTGGAATTTGTGAAAATACCATTGGCGGATGCTGTTTTAATCCCGTATATGGTTCTTGAAACTATGAGCAAATGCTCACCTTCACTGAGGAGAATCCTTGGTTTGTTTCATGTAAACCTCTTCCTCTAGATTACCATTAAGAATGCAGTTTCATCCATTTGATGTAAATCAAAGTCAAAATGAGCGACCCAATGCCATGATTATTCGAAAAAGTCTTTCTTAGATCACGGAGAAAAAAGGTCTCGTGTAGTCGATTCTTCCTTGATTTGAATCCTTTGACAGTGCGCCTTATGTCTCTCAATGTTGCCCAATGAGTCTTTCTTTGTTTACAAGGCCCATTTACATCAGTAGCTTTTACACCATCAGGCAACTCAACGAGATCCCAAACTAGGTTAGATGCCATAGAATTCATTTCTTCTTTCATGGCATTTGTACCATGGTTAGATTCCTTAGAACTCATGGCTTGTGAAAACGTTTACGGATCATTTGAAAACAATGTTATAGTCAAATTCTTGTAAATACACTATATAATCTGTTAAGATTACTGAGTTCCTAACTCTTTATGAATCTTCTTAATGTTGTTTTATCATTCTCTTGAGCAATTTGTTGATCAACTTGTTGCTTAGTGGTTGTTCAACAATTTCTTGAATTTCTTCATTTGCAACTTGATCCAGGGATCAATATTAGCAATATGTGGAATTCGAGGAAATGGTTGTCTCACGCGGATTTGTACTTGAGGGTGTGAATGACAATCCAATCTATCACTTGAACGGAGGATTGACCTTCATAATGATCCTTCTCGGAAGCTTGATGTCTGAGGCGGTCACTCGCGATTAAATCATTCTCGAAAATTTCGTGTTCTTGATTCCCACAATCTAGTCGCTGTAGAGATGGTGATAAAGTATGCCCCTTGGCGGACCTTTCGGCATATCGATGAAATACTGTGATGGTCCTTGGGTGCTTCTTTTCTTATTAGGTTATAAATTCTTACTTGAGCCGGAGCACCCCAGCGGCGTATATGTAAACTCAGGTTTCAACTGAATGACTCAAGCGTCTTAGAGAGCGACCCAGCGGTTTGGAGTTTCAGATTTAATATACTTCTGGCCGTCTTTAGAGTTTCGGTCCACGAGGTGAGGTAATTTTGTATTACTCACACTCATACTCCCTTACCATGTCCGTTAAAGTTCGGTTTCTTCTTTACGCCACACCATTCGATATGGAGAACCGGGCATAGTGTCTTGGGCAGCAATCCCATTTTTCTTGAGAAGAAACTTACTTAAAATGCACCGAGGAGCTTGTCCATTCTACGTGTGTTTACCATAGTACTCTCCCACCTCTATCACGATCTCCACGATCTTAATATGTTTTCCGCTTATTGATTCTACACTTAGGCCTTAAAAACTTTAAGGCGTGCAAGAAGCCTCATCCTTTTGAGCGAAGTAAAGTAGAATACATATATGGGTGAATAATCATCCTATGAAGGTGATAAAGTATTTCAGACTATTTTCATCCATGTCAGACTGACAAAATGTCGGTATGTATAATCTCCCAATAGGTTTTGTGCTCCTCTTTCGCGTCGCTTTTTAGACTTGTTGAACTATGCTTGCAATACGGTCGCACAAAGTCTCGAAATCGACCAAAATCAATACTGATACCCATCGTTAACTTGTTCTTTATTCTTTGATGGAGATGTGTCCCGATCTCGGTCTTAGTAACGTAGAGGATTCGCCATGCATGCGCATCTTTTAATCAAACGTGCGTCGTAGGGTATAAGTATCGCTATAGCGAAAAAGTGTGACCCGCAAAGTGGTCACAAAGTGGTCTCACTAGAGGTATGGCGACGGCTTGGTGACCCTGAGGTGTGGTGCTTGAAAATCTCGATCGCGAGCGAATTAGTGACCCAGTGGTCCGCAGTGTGACCCTGAAATATGGTCAGCGATAGCGACCGCTGCCTCAATGTGGTCGCGGTTGTGGTGATGCGAGACGCGACGGCCTGATGTGGTCGCGGATAAGTGTGAAATGTGGTCGCGGATACGACCACTGATGTGTGGTCGGCGGATGCATGTATTGCGAGAAATGTGGTCACGAGAGATGCGATCAGCTCTGATGTGGTCACGGATAAGTGTGACCACGAATGTGATCGCGAGATAACAGCCGCCTGATGTGGTCATAGATATTGCTAGATGATGACCAATTTTATGGCCATCTTGGTCATTAAGTAATGGTTCTTTGATGTGGTCGGTATATAGTTTCCTTCTTGGGTGACCCGCGTCTTGTCAATAAACTAAATTTATAAATATTGTAATTATTTAATTAATATTTCGTAAAATTAATTATTACTTATATATATTAATAAGTTTAAATTCTTGAAAACTTTTATATATGATAGTTATCTCTTATATTTAAATTTAAAAACACAGTGTAAGCATTAAGTCAAAGGTGAAGTCAATTAATGTTTGAAAACAATACAAAGTATTAAACATTAAGTGAAGACTAAGGTCCAAATGTTAAAAACACACAGTATTAAATGTTAAAAACATGATATACTCAAGACTAAACATGGTGCAGAGCGAATCACGTGCGATCTATGCACGGACTCCATCGGTGTATTGGCCAGGCTCGAAACCTCTCTCTTTCCTCCATCATCTGCTCCATCATGCGAGCGCATCATCTCCTCGATTACGAAGTCTCCGGCTCATTAGAGGGTGAATGTTGCCGTGGCTCGTGTGCCTCTTTGCGAGGTGTCTTGACTCAAGCTCTCTAATCCGGATTGTTAGACCACCTCGGGGTGTAAGGATGTAGAGCATCGAATGCAAAAAGTTGGATGATTTATTCGGCCGTCCCATACATGTATACGCCATGTGATGAAGCCTCGATAGCTTGCGAGATATGCAGTCCTCATCTTCCTTTGGCCAGAGGAACTGGTTTTCCAATTCTTCTTGGGATTGTAGCAGTGGCTCTTGTATCTTCTCCACGAAACAAGCGTCCTTATGAAACTAGTAGTTTTCTTAGTTAGGATGTAGATAAGTTTTTTGAGCACTTACCACTTGTCTTGCGTTGATCGATATAATCGTGATCCTGAGTTCTCTTCATATGGGTATCGTGAAAGTCGTGCCTTGCTTGGAGGGACACCTCCCTCATTTCTAAAATAAACACATTAGATATTAGATATGCAGAAATTGAGACATTTTTAAAAATGTAAAATATATATATATATATATATATATATATATATATATACTCATATATATACTGTGTATGTATTCTTACGTCTTGCGTGCCATTTAACATTAGCGGATCACTTGGCGTGTCGGTGACATTCGGATCTGGTCCACCGGTCTCCTTTATGTGATTTCTGGAGTTAGTAGCTCATATCGATTGGAATAGGCATCACTCCAGCGATCTTTGTAACTACGCCACACCTCATCAGACACAAATGCAAGTTTTCCACCTTTCCTCCAACGATGAAGCATATCCGAATATCTCTTGCAGTAAAAATTTCCACAATTTCTTAACGATCCATTCCAAACACCCCTCCCACTCATAGTATTTCTGTAATATATAAAGTTAGTCAACATATATGGACTTTAAAAAATTCCGAAAGTCTCCCCTAAAATGCATTATCGAAAAATTACACTACAATGTTTTTCAATGTACATTCACGATTCTCGATAAATTCCACCAATTTATAGTAACTCATATTCACATTATTTGACAATTCTCAATATATACAACTTAAAAAGCACAATACAAGTAACATCAATTTGATATGATCAAGCATTTTCAATCATATCAACATTGAAATATATAATATATATATATATATATATATATATATATTAAAAAAATTAAACGAGTCTCCCCTAAAAATTGCATTATCCAAAATATCCTACAATATTTTTTCAATGTACATTCACCAATTCTCAATGATTCACCAATTCATGTCCAACTCACATTCATGTTATTTGACAAATTCTCAATATATACAAGCGAAAAAGCACAATACAAACAACATCAATTTGATATGATCGAAGCATTTTCAATCATATCAACATTCAAATATCTGAAATATATATATATATTAAAAAAATTCGATAGAAGTCTCCTCTAAAATTTGCATTATCCAAAATTTCCTAATATTTTCAATGTACATTCACCAATTCTCAATAAATTCCACCAATTCATGTCAACTCATTCATATTGTTGAAGCAATTCTCAATATAGAACTTTAAAAACATAAAAGAAACCTTTATCAATTTGATATGATCAAGCATTTCAATCATATCAACATTCAATTATCTGAAATATATATATATATATATATATATATATATATATATATATATATATATATATATATATATATATATATATATATATATATATATATATATATATAATAAAAAATTTCGCGAGAGTCTCTAAAATTGCATTATCAAAAATATACAATATTTTTCAATGTATTCGCAATTCTCAATAAATTCCACCAATTCATGTCAACTCACATTCATATTATTTGACAATTCTCAATATATACAACTGAAAAACTGTAATACAAACAACATCACTTGATATGATCACATTTTCAATCATATCAACATTCACACCTGCATATATACAATCATCAATCATTCACTGATTAGAAGGACCTAAGAGAATCCGCTTAATGATGCTCATATATCACATTGGCTTGTTTCCATGCCTATTCCACATCAATATATTCCCGCTTGGAAACCAATATTCTTGCCAGATGGTATTTCACTGTTTCTATCAAGAAACTGGCGCATTCTGGCTACTCTGGTCTCCTACACTTTATTACCCTTTATTTTTTCCCGTCCATCCACTCGTGATGAGCACGTTAAATTCCAAAATTTCAACCCCCGTAACAAACTCTGATTAAAGAAAGCCATCTATCAACCTTGGTACATCCAGCTTATTCTCATTCATGATCGCGGTCATGGGAACAAGGCACGACAGCGTAATCGCATTCGAGTCGAGTTGATATGAGAGCCAAGCTCCAACCGCATCACAACCCACAAATTCCACAACAAAATTATTTTTTAGATGAAGATTATTGAATAACAAATTATCAATGCCACCCTAATGATGCCCAAGATTCTAATCATCATTTTATTAACACACCGCCTAGAAGGTCTTATACCACAACTCAATTGATAAAAGCCGAAGATTGAATAATTCAATGATGCATACGCTTTGTAGTCGCTTAACAAATAGTCTCATACCTATTATAAGAACATTCTTTCTTTCTTTCATATATTCATATCAATACAATTTCAAAATAAAAATAAAAATAACATGAGCTTAAAGAAAATGAAGAAAGCATGTTTACCTTTCTTCTTGTTTCACCGAACTCCGTTTCTTCTTTTAGTGGATATGTGTTCCACTCTTAACACGTCATTGTGATAATTGTATATGGATTGAAGCCTGGGATTTGTTAAAGGTCGAGAAGATCGATGCTCGAACCTAAGGCCCTAGTGCCACCCCTGAAATGACAATAATCAGTGAAAATCGAACAGAGAAAAAGAGAAAGAAGGATGCAAGGAAACTAGTTTATTTGATTAAACTGCTGATGCATGAGCAAATAGTCTTCAGTGCGGGGAGAAGCCGCTCATAATATATTCCATAGATTTAATTTCCTCTCTTCAGCTTTTGTCAATGAAAAATTCTCTATCCTTTACCATATTCCTTACAGTTCATTTTTCTATCAACAAGGCGTAATATCAAAGCCGAGACAAATTTAGCCTCAAAGCATAAAAGAGACGAGAAACTATGTCAAATTCCATCAAAAGCCATAGTCAGAATATCAAGATAATTCGAACTCCATGATTGGCCAACCAAAAGCAAAGAATCCTTCATGAATGTTGAAAATAGATAGCCAATGCAAGCTGATCTAGAGATAAACAGGGGAGATGGGGGAGAGGGAAACTCCGCGTAAACGACCAAGTCTAGCATTTTAGCTGAAAGCAAAAAGGGTAAAGGCATACTATTAGGATCAACTTCCAATCCTGAAGTAGAGACAAGGCTCCGACCATAAAACATTGATCCCCATGACACAATGCATCAACAAGACACAGACATGAAGATGATTACATGCAGGGGTCTAAAGCATCTCAAGAACTCACAATTGTATTCAACACTATTTGCTACCTTGATCAAACATTTACAATAAGTTGAACAATTCAAGAAGATCGTCACGGGTCATCAAACCATCTTTAGATAATATAAAAGATAAATAAATAACATAAGTGGTTGACAATAGAGGCCCAAAGCAATTCATAAAAGGCGAAAATGGAGGACCGATCATTAATATCACAAATGTTAAAATTAACATAGCCCATATTAATTCTACCTATGCATTGCTTAGTCTCCTAAGAAAACCCATAGAAAAAAAAAGAAATTAAAAAAAAAAGACAAAGCAAGGGTTGTCTTCTATAGCTAAAAATAGTTTAATTTTCTGATCCATTTCTAAAAAAATTATGCTTTAGGAAAAACAGTTTTAGTCAGCAAGACTAAATATAGTACTTCAAATCCTTTCTACTGATAACATCAAAATTGTTTCCTTGGATCTCAATTTTCATTTTCCTATAATGTTTTTGGAAAACATGAACCATCCACCTCGACAACCAGATAGAGTAGATAAAACTCAAATTCCACACCATCCACCAATAATCCCACAATCATGACCATAAAGAATCCTAAACCTAGAAACAACTCTTTATCTACTCCGGGAATGTGAATTTATTTTATTAGAAACCAAAAAATCCTAAGTGAGTGAACAATTTAACAAACCCGCATTTCTACATGACAAACCAACAAAATATCAAGAAAAATTCCGCCATCTAATATAATCAACCCAGAAAAAATATCAAAATTCTGTGTATATTATTAGAAATTTAAAAGCAAGACAGATTTTGAGAGCTGAGCACCCAAATAATCTAAGGGACATGCAATCAATTGGAGTAAGAAACTCAAATTAACGTTTCTAATCAAAACTCGCATCACATAATATCTTTTAAAAAAAATCCACCTATGCTTGTTTTGAGTATATAATTGAATGAAAAATTCTAGTCAATAATAACAAATTAGCTCAAAAATATGAATGGGAACTAAAACTATGCTTACTAACTTGTTTAAGAAGAGTGTTTTCTTCCTTTAACTTGCTCGGGCTTACTTCCGGGGCCTAACAAAGGTAAGACTCCAGAAAAAGATATAATTGTAATAAAACAACTCCAGTCCACTTAATTTCTTCATGACTTCTAATGTGAAAACAAAGATCACCAACTCACTAATCAATCAATGAATTAATTAATTAATTTTGTTTTTTCTATTTGAATGCATTGTTGTATCACAACAGCAAAAATCAAGCGCTATAACTCCATTTCACCATGTTCTTCTGATTCATGTCAAATGATTCGGGGTTTTTTGCTGGCTCACTGTTTCAAATAGCTCACAACCACCATGATGTTATGTTTTTCTCAATTTTGATTTTATATAATCTTTAAAATACCTAGAAATGGAAAACTATTATTCTATCCTCCATTCACCATCTATCAGCCCCTAAATCCTGGCTATGGGTAGTACATCAATATCAAAGACCCAAAACCATGTTAAAAAACCAAAAAAAAAAACTCCAACCATGTTTAAAATCCCCAAATCAATATCTTCTATTACACGATTCATCATCTACATCTCAGACATTTATGTGTAAAGGTCGATCTTGCTTTTAGGGCTTTCGCTTGTTGCAAAGTTGAAGAACAAATGAAACAAAACAAATACTTCCATTAAGGCTGAGATTGGAACTATCGATGCCACGACTAAGAAGTGAAGATTCAAACCTTGGTCGAAGTCAGATCAGACATCCGCTTATCTCGATATTCCGACTAAGACCCGAGTCAAAATCAATGATAGATGCTTCAAACTTTCACTCATTTTGTATGGAAGAGAAAAAGTAAAGATAGAGATGTGGGAGAGGTTTGTCTAGAAGAGAACAAAAGAGAAGGAGGAGGAGGGGAGGGCTGCTATGTGATCAAGAACAGAGAAAGAGTGGAGAAAAAGAGAGGTAAAGGGTTTCTTATGGAGGGGGATAGTTTGAAGAATAAACATAAGTTAAAATATATATTTATTCTGAAGCTGGTCCCATCTTAAATGAAAATAAAATCTCAATAAAAACTGCATTTGGTTTTATTTAAAATATATTTGATACGTAATGATATTTATATTTTAAGTATGATTTATGGTTATTTAAATAAACATTAATAAAATATTATATTTAAATAAATATATTATAAAATAAATTTTATTTGGCTTGTTTAATATCCAAAGATCGAGATAATAATAAAAAAATGGATTGTGTAAAATAAAATAAACATATTTAAATTATCATTTTAATACTATTTTGATATGTATTAACTAATATAAACAAAAATTAAACATAATAGTTAAAATGAAACTACCAAATCCAATTCAAATCCACTCATGACCCAAGAAATGCATAAAACTACTAACCGTGGATGTTCGCTTCTTCAAATTCACAAGCTCATCGACTCTCCCATGATAACATTTGTATCTTTCCACTGATGAAGCTCCGACGAGGACCCTCAATGTCCAGATCGACCAAACCCTAGGCTTCCTCTATCGCAAACAAAACCAAAGAAACAATAAGTACAAATGGAAGAACAAAGCATCATAGCCAATCAAGCTATGATCAAAATGGAAGCATCAAAGGAAACCCTTGTGATAGAAAGGAAAACATGGCTTTAACACCAAAACTATATATAATAAATGTAAAATACCGAAAGGGAGAAACTAGATCTTGCAATCAAAGTCTCCCTAACTCATTCTTTGGGGGGAAACACCAACAATATTTCCAGAGTAGAGAAAGGAAGGGAAAAGCCGATTCTAATCTCCCATCTTCATAAAAAGCAAGTCATTTCCTCTATCTACCACTCACACTCATATCCACTCATTTCGTATCCTTCCCTCTTCACACGTCCTTCCTACTTCAAATTCATCTTAATCCTCTCTCCCACTTCAAATTTAGCTATTATGGTGCTTCTTCTATCTTTCTCTTTTACGAAATTTTAAGGTAGAGGAAGAGAATGGAATGGATGGAAAGGTGAAAGGAAGATGTGGTAGAAAAGAGATTAGGGTTAGAATTTGGGGAAGATCGAAGAAGAAGAGAACTGAGCCACAAGGAAAAAATCTATTTAAAAACGTAGTAAAGGTTTTTGTATCATTTTCAAATACACTCTCATCTCTAAAATCTATTAAAAACGTGTCATAGATTTTAAAATTTTCAAATTAAGTTTCATTCTAAAATTTAATCATATTCAAACAATCTACATAAATTTAATTTTTAGTAGTGTCATTGTTTTCTTAGGTGTCGATATTTACGAAAGAAGAAATTATAAGTTCTACATTTTGTTTTTTTTCATATTTTTGAGGAAATTTCTAATTTAATGCAATTTAGAGAAACCATACAGCACGTGTTTGAAATGGTAATTTTTTTGATGAAAATTTCAAGAGAATAATAAAAAGAATGTTAAACAAAACTCAAGTGGAAGTTGGAGTTACCGGCATGTTTTGTCTTCTTGCATGCAGATGAACAGAAGTCACAGAATGGCAGTGCAAGTGTTGAAGAAAAATCGGGCTGTAGGGTCATGAGAAGAAGAACGTGAAAGTGGGGAAAATGACATAGGCCAAAAGGGTTCATATAATGAGAGTTTAAACTTTACTAAAATTTAAACTTTTTAAAACTAAGTAAATTAAATAATAAATTACTAAAATGACTTCAGTGGGTGCCTGTAAAATTCCCAGAGTTAGGATGACGAAACGAACCGGCTATTGCTGGAAATTCGTCCTCATGAAAACACAACTGTAAGGTGTTTCACACCTAGGCATCGAGAATTCTTATGTGAATTTTCAGTTCGGGTATCCTCAGTTCAACTTTTTAAAAATATAAAATTGAATAATAAATAACTAAAATGAGTCAGGGAAGCCTAGAAAATTCCCTAGAATTCGGATGACGAAACGAACCGCGTCGTTGAGTCCGTCTCGTGAAAACGAGTAACTCATAAAAGTTTCGCTAAATTCCTGTGTTACTGAGAACTCCTTGTTTCTGAAGTTTGGTATCCTCGACTTAAATTTTTTAAAATATAAATTTAATAATAAAATTACTTATAATGAATCAGGAAGTCTAGCACCCCTAGAATCCCGATGACCTAAACGAACTGCCGCTGAGTCCGTCTCAGAAAACGAGTAACTCGTAAAAGTTTTACTAAATTATTAGCCATTGAGAATTCTTTTATGAATTTCAAGTTTGGTATCCTGAATTTAAACTTTTAAAAATATAAAATTTAATAATAAATTACTAAAATGACCTCAGTGGAAGCCTAAAATTCCCTAATTCGTGAGGACGAAACGAACTGCTGGTCATGAGTCCGTCTTTGCAGAAAACGAGTTAACTTAAAAGTTTCATCGACTCCCAGCAGATAAGAATTCGTTATGAATTTTTGAAGTTTGGTATCCTGAATTTAAACTTTTTAAAAATATAAAATTAAATAATAAATTACTAAAATTACTCAGGGAAGCTTAGAAAATTCCCTAGAATCCGGATGACGAAACGAGCTGCTATGTGGTGAGTGGAGGGTGATGCCGAGAGGAGGAGTGGAGAATGAATATGTTGATCAGCGACCACATAGCATGTGGTCGCTGATCAGTGACCACAAGCTATGTGGTCTCTGATCAGCGACCACATAGCAGCTATGTGGTCGCTGATCAGTGACCACATGCTATGTGGTCGCCGATCGCGACGTGCCATGGCGTCACGCCGACGCTGACCACAAAGCTATGGTCACCGATCGCTGACCGATATCGCGGGTCATCGACCGTAACGACCACAAAGATTATGTGGTCACCACCGTATCACAATGTCGTCAGCCGCATAAGGCCTGAGCCATGACGCACGAAATGTCGCAATGGTTCACTTTCAGCATTGCGACCACTTTCGCACAAGCACTCATATTAATATTCTTTACTATTTTTCAGAGTGCGATCATTTTGTAATCAATACGTTAATTATCGGGACAACGCACATAACCACAACTTTATTTATCGGAGCAACCTAAACTAGAATCAAGCTAAAGGAAAACCCAAAGGCACAAGTCTTGAAATGGAAATTAAATTCTGGCAGAGAAACTCGAACATAAAATGTCTTTTTCCAATTCTAAATGAAACCGTCGCTAATACAAGGCTGCAAGTGCCGACAAATTTTCCACACGCGGAATGTCCTCATTCCGCCGCTCTCGAATAGATGCATCGCTTCACTCCACCAAGCCTTGTGGCTCTCAGACACCCTCAGTGGCTGCATTTGAAACATGGATCGCAGAACCGTAATCAATCCACCAATGTACGTCATGATTAACATTAACCATATTGTATTCATAACATACAAAAAGCGAAAAATCAGCATCTTCTTATCAAGCCATATCTAAATTTCAGCAAGCCCTTCACGTGTCCCTTCTTCTTACGTAAAAAACACTTTGATTCTCTCTTTATGCCTCGATCGAATAGAATCTTTCCCCTTTCTTTTAGTTCGATCCTTTCTTTCTTTCCAAAGCGTGGTCGTTTAACCTCGTCGCCTCCTTCCATCATTAACCTCTCCTCTTTCAAGGCATTACATGGTCAACAAATTCATTAATCGATCATCATCCTTATGCTGTAAGAGATTTTGAAGTGGATCAGATTGTCGCAAGAAAGTTGCTCAATATATAAACGAATAAGGAAAGTGTCTCGACATGGTAACTTCTAATGTCCGTCGGGCCGCTTATATCCCTCATGCACAGATATGATCATCGCGACTCCTCTCGTCCCTGAGCTCGTGGATGAAAATCGATAATTAAGGTAATTCTGTGAAGAGCTTTGTCAGAAGTTTCAAACTGCTCATCGATGGCTTTCAGAAGTGGTTTGACTTTAGTAATTTGCTCGACGGAATCACTTAATACCGAGAGATATCTTAGTCTTTGTGATGATCACGAGAGCATTGGTCAGACTCCTCCCACCTCATCATGTGTGGGCACATACACTGCAGCCACGCCTGCTTTTCATGAATGATCAGTTCCTTCCTATAGCATAGTTGTGTCAATATCCATCCATCCCAAATGCCAGTAATAACTCTTTCCTTCCATATACCTTATAGTTATCGCCCTTAATTCGAATATCACACTTAGAAAATCAAGTAGAAATAGTTCACAGTGTCGAATAACCCACAAATATTAAATACGAATAATGCTTACCAATCAAATATCGAGTGCAAGATTACAACGCTTACGTTTTATCAACGTAAATCGCTTTTTAAACATGTAAACCTAGTGATTACAAAAACCCGCCTGTGTGGCTTTAAAAAGTCTTACTCAATTATATTTCACTCACTTTATGACAAGATTTACCAAACCATGTTCCTTTCCTAACTTTTTGTGTGAATTGGGAAAATAAATACGCATTTTATTGATTCATCCTGTAATTCATCCACACAAACGTAATAAAAATTCTCGTGGGATGAGAGAGATTTATCACAACTATACATTAATTACAATTAATGTAATCAAAATGTGATCTTAGTCTTAATATATAATTTTAATAAGGATGCCGCTATTCTAATTAATTAAAATGAGAATGATCTACCTAATGATTATTACATAAAACTTTAAGAAATTTAAACAATAAGATTATCATTTAATTAATTTTGTATGTAAAACTATACATTATTAAGTTAACAATCACAACGACAATAAATTTAATATATAAGGAAATTTAATTCTTATATTCTAAATATTACTGCAAAACTTTAAGCAATTTTATACAATAAGATTAGTCATTTAATTAATTTTGTATAAACTATACACATACAAATAATCACAATGATAAATAAATTTAATATATAAAGAAATTTAATTCTATATTCTATATATCCAGCCATAAATTCTATAAAAGAAACCAATGTAAAGAGTAACAAATTAACACCTAGCTTCAGTGGTAGAAGCACTTATGCTCACATGTGGACGCATCACTGTGTTCGAAACTCAGGAGTCCATTCCTCATTTTATTTTATTTTAAGGTTCAAATTATCAAGCCATGCACATTATTGTGTTCTAAAACAATCCACATAAAGAGTCTTGAAAATACATTAAGGTCAAGCCCACCCCACTCCCAAATTTCAATCACATATTAAGAAGCCAAGCCCAATCCTACCACATAAGAAATTTCTCGTCACCCACATAAGAGCCTCTCGAGGGTCCAAATTCCCATTCCATATAGCGCCAGCCTACCCGCTTTAGGCCTACCAAATGGTGCCAAAGCCCAATCGTAGGTGCCAAATCTCATGTACCTCGTAAATCATACTTCAAACAAATCAGGTTGTTTTCTCTAACCTTCACTCAGAAATTCCTTGCTTTTGCTACCCGTAAAACCGCTTTTTTTTTTTTTTTTTTTAAGTCATCTTCTTCGTACTACCATGAGAACTGCCATTGAAGACCTTCATCCGAAACAAAAGCATGAATTCCCTATGTAGTTTGATATCATTTAAAAAACACAAAACACATCAAAATTATTATGAAATAGTTTTAATGTATTAAAACCAAGTAAAAATGTCAAACCAAAATATCTAGCATTCTGGAAAATCAACACTGCATTGCAAATTTTCAAGAATATAAAATTTGCACAAACACGTATAAAGGCAGAGATATAGTGTAGCCCGATACCAAATGTTAATCAAAAGGACAACAACATAACTAATCAAATTATGCTAAGAAAAATACTCGTGACCCATATACCTCCGTACCATTGTTAAGAAATCGAAAATCGAAAATGGAAATATTTTTTGGTTCTTCTAAACCCTTCTCAAAATAATTTGACGCGATTTTCTTGTATTTTTCGAGCAGCTTAGGACCCAAATGTGCGCGCGGTCTCTTATACTGGCACTGTGCCATCAATGCGCCTCTCAAGAAATAAGTATGGTGAAAGCGCTACATGAGATTCAAAATTTAAAAATTCAAATGTTCATATGGATCACACTCTAACGCACTAAGCACATCGAAATCGATTGTCATTTTTATGCCGCAGAGTTAATCCAAGCTAAATGCCTTGAAGACCACATGCACGCTTCAACTCAAATCAGTCACAGATCTTTTTGTACTTCCCAAGCCACCTCCAGATCCAACTCGATAACTTTCTCCCAAAGCAAGATTTGAGCACTCCATAACCCATATTCCTCCATCTTTGAGGAGTATTAGTTACAACAGAGATTATTTTTAATAAATCCTTGTTATTGGTTAGTTGTAGAATATTCTAGACAAAGAGAGAGAAAGTAAATATCTTCCCATTTTCTAGACAAGTTGGTTAGGGTTTCCTTCATATATATATATTCCGCTTTTCTGTACATTCAATGACTAAGAGAAAGAAAGTGAATATCTTCCATCCATTTTTTGCTTTGTTTTTCTCATCTGTTACTTTGCATGCGTAACGAAAGAAAAAGAAAAACTAAAAATATAATTTGATTAAAGTGGATAAAGAAATAGAAAGAAAGATAATATATAATTACAATTATTGTAGAACTTATAACAAATGAGAGAATATAATTAATCTATTTTTCTTTCGTTCACATGCCTAAATTTTAATTTTCTCCCCCTCTCTCTCTCTATATATAGTACTAATATTGGTTTGGCCTCAAAGAAAATTAATTACAATAAGATATATAAACCCATGTTTCACCCCATAAAACAAGAAAGAAATTAAGGGGAAAGAACCAAAAGAGGACCCTCTTACATGGTTAATTTCTTCCTAACTATAACAATTCATACACAAATAAGGTTTTATATTAGAGTGGAGAACAAGAATATGGTAGAGTAGGAAGAAAGAAAGGGTAGTGGAAATGGAATGATAAGTAGGTTTATAATAGCAAAGAGGTGATGAACTGGATGAAACCCACAAAGGTTGTTCAACTGTCGCTTTCTTGTGCCACTCTCTCTCAATACCCATAGCCTGTCTCAATCACATAAACAAGCAACCATCTCAACAATATTGCATTCATCATGAATATATATATATATATATATATATATATATATATATATATATATATATTCTTGTTGCCAAAATGGTGATGAAACCAAACTTCATAGCACCCCCAAAATGACCAGCCATCTGTCCTTGACCTTCATTAAAAAAATAAAAATAAACCAACCATATCATATCATGATCATACTCATCCTCATCTATCATCTATTATTATTATATGCATACATACCTAAATGTTTTATTTCTTTAAGAAATACGGTTTCAAATCTCAAATTCCATGTTTTCTCTTGGCAAAATATTAAACATGTTTTTTGGTTTATATTTTGAAAATTGTTCTTAGGAATAGTTTTAAAAATATAGAGAAGCCCCATTTTAAATGTTTGAATTTAATCTTTTTTTTAAATGTGATGTCTTTGTATTTAAAAAAAAAATAAGATCAACGTGGTTTTTATGTTTTTTAACACATTCTTATTGTTTTAAAATAAAATAGTTTTAAAAGCTAAACAAACATCACATATTTTCCATTTCGTATATTTTAAAGAGTTACTTTACCAAAAAAATTAAAATGACCTTTATTCCAAGGACATCAGATTACAAAAGGGTCAAATTTTGGAAATTGGATTTTTAAAAGATGTTTTAATCAACTTCACCCTATGTTTTTTAATGGGGTTAGTTTGATGAGAAGCAATAGAACGAAACGCTGTCCATATTCCGTGTGTGGTTGCTGGATGATGGTAACTTCAAAATATTGCCATTAATTATATTGTTTAAATGAACCATGTTTAATCACTTTGAGTGGGATATTAATATTCATCTCCTAATCAACTTGATTAGGTCAAATCATCAATAACTTGCTTGTTTCATAAGGATAATGTGTGTCTCTCATTTCTTAATTCAATCAGTTTTTTTAATCTTTTGCCACATATTTTATGTAGGTCCATATGTTATTTTCTGTTTCTATTTAATAGTCTATTTGACAAGACAATGTGGGCAGTTACAAACCATGCTTCATGTCGCTTCATGTTGATTTAATTTATCTGTTTTTAATGGCAGTATTTTTTGAGATATGTTTAATAGTATTTTAAATTTCACTACAGCATAGCAAAAATTTTAGTCAAATAAAACTATAGCTGTTTATTGTTTCATGTCTTAATTTTCCAAACCCTGGACAAATCATAAGGAGTAAAAAATTTATAGGCCTAGTTTTTTTTTTTTTATAGATATAACACTTACAGGTTCGCGTCTGTATTTTAACAGGAAATGATAAAGTTAATTGTTTTGACGAGTTTCAAACCTTCTTCAGGCATTAGGAGATCCCAGTTTGATGTGATGAAAACGATTTAATCTGTAGCGAAATTAAAAATGTAATAAAAATATATTTTACTGGTTGAGTCATTCATGTTTTTTGTTACAGTACAAGAACACCGATGTGAAGCTCACCTCTACCAATGTCTTTAATGTGTTTATGAATGTTTAAATTATTAATCTTTGAGTTAGAGTGGTTTATAAAAGCACTCTTAATTTAATAAGCTATATTTTTAGCAGTTAAAAAATAGTCTTGTAAAATAATTTTTGAAAACTACTTTATAATTAATGTTTTGTTAAACAACAGTTCCAATATATTTAATATTTAAAAGTGGTACATGTCCAATAGTTGAATAATTCAATCATTCACATGTTTATATAACTATTTTTTTATAAAAAGAATGGTATTTTAGAAATAATTAAAAATATTAATAAAAATACTTCTTTCTCTTACATTAGAATAAGTATGAAATAAGCCACTTTTTGTGGTCAATGTGTTTTCTTGATATTTTTTTTAATTCTTAATCTGTTTCAAATATTTTTAAATATACATTTTTTGAAATCTGATGACTGCGTAATACAGTAATAACTTATTAACTAAGGATTGACATAGATTTTTACTTGACCCTTTCCTTTATTGGGTTGAAATCAGAACAGAGATATGGACGGGACAATAAACTTTTATTATCTCTAATATTTGTTATTATTCGTTTATTTATATATACATGGTTGTTCTTTGGAAAAGTCACACAAAAAAAAAATGTTATCTGAAATAAGAAAGATTATATATGAATACTTTGCTATCTTGTTCATAATTTTGATAGTGTACTGGTTGTGTCAAACCTTTTTTTTGTTGGAGGAACGTTTCTTGAAAATGATGCTCATAAAAACAAACAAGAACTTAAGATGATTAATATAAATTTTTAACTCAATCAACCAGTTATTATAAATTGCATGTACCAAGTTGTAGGGGTAGAAAATGTTACATGGATAGATTACAAAACTTAAAATTTTTTTACATTCTGATAATTAACCCTAATCTCTTCATTAGCAACTCAGATCTTCTTGAAAGAGAAACAATACTTTATCAGTGATGTAGAGCTATGCTAAACACGGAAAGTTGATCAATAATTAATATTCCATGTGAAACAAAACTGAAAGAATTAAGCCAGGCAGCTAGCCAGGCAGCCAGCATGCAAGCCACTGTAGCTAACATGTAACCAAATGCATTAAATGAGAACAAAAATAGGGAGAAACACAGACAAGGGTTTCTGTGAAAAGAAATTTATGTTTAGCAGAAATGGAAGCATAAGATATGGGGCCCACAAGAACTGCAGAAAAAGGGGCTTGATCAAGTGTAAGTAAAAGATGAGGGGGTTGATTCCATTAATTGAAGATGGTATAGTGGGTTTTTTGATGTTGAAAGTGTCTGTGTGTGTGTGTATATATAATAGAAAGTTTGATGGTGGTTTTCAAGTGCTAGTTGATGTCACAACTCACATAAGGGTGTGGTTGGGAAAAGAATGGGTTATCTAGAAATGGTAATGATAATCAGTATGGGTTAAATGGACTTCCTTTTGATAGGGCTGAAGTTTTTTAAATTTTGATTCAATTTTGTTAAAGCAGCAATGTCGTATTAGCCCAAATCACAAGTTTGAGCTTTTAAGAGAGTTGATCATTTAATATAGTATGTGAAGGAGGTCCTGGTTCTAATGATATTTGTCTGACCATATTGTTGATTTGAATATATCAGGAAAAGCCCATATTTAAAGTTATTTATATTTCTCTTTCTGCATTGTAGATATGGGTAGAGTGTAAGGAAGGGTGTTAAAGATATAATATTATTATTAGCGAAATGAAAACTTTGAGCTTTCTTAAAAGGAATTTGTTCTGTTTAACAAATTTTAATTTTATGAAAGTTTTGAAAGTTTTTCTATGAAAGGGGACAAAATGGAAAGTCCACAACTGCATGCTCATCCATGAATTATAGATGGAGAGAATATACTCTGTTATCCATTTTTATTTTTCCTTGGCCCTCTATTTTTATTTATTTTTAGTAGAGTTACTTGACTTCAATGCTTCATGAATGAATTTAGAAAGGTATCTTCATCCCCTGCAAATCTCTTTATCACAAACCTTCAAACGTTAACTAGGATGGAATTTGCAACCCTTATCTGTATAATAATAATATTTTATATATATGTATATATATATATATATATATATATATATATATATATATATATAACATATATATATATATATATTAACCCTATATATAACAAGAAAATTGCTTATTTTTGTCTTTTGGTATTATTATTATTATTTAAAGAACGTGTTTAACTTTATAAAAACATCTGAATAGATCTCAAAATTTTTTTATTATAATTTGTGTTGTCAATTAATTCCTATTAATTTTAATTATTTTATCTAAATATATAAAAATAAAACCTTTTTTACTTTTATTTGAAATATGAAATACGATAAATTAACCTTTTTTTTCACAAATTTTTTATTCATATTTCATGCAAATTGGACAAGATAAATACAAAAAGCCCATCTGACAGTAATTTTAGGAAATATTTTTAATCCAAAAATGTTTTTATTTAGAGAATAATTTTAGAAATTTGAAAAAAAGAAGAAGATATTTTCTAAATAAAATGATTTAAAAAAACATTTTTAAAGAAGTTTTTTATTAATTTTTAAATAAAAGACATCAAACACATAGTCTAAATTACTAGCTATAGCATAGATTAGAAGCTCAGCATCTTTAGCGATCAAATTGTTTAAAGTAAGAAAACAGATTACTATCTGTTCTTTGTAGAATGTGTGTTTTCATCACTAAGTGGTATAAAAGAGATAAGAAATAGGGTGTTAGAACTTTTCCTGGTTTCATTTCAGATCACCTCGACATGCCACATTCACCTATATGCAGACACATCCATGTTGAAATTTTAACTACATTACTTGTTAGAGCAAACATTGCTTTTCAATCATGCATCATATGGCTAGTAATTCTTTTATATATATATATATATACACATCTGTTTCAGGTCATTTTCAGCAGCCCCCCCTCTCTTCCTTCATAAAGAGTAAGACCATATTCTAACATTTTGATGTATACTTTCCTACTTTTAAGATGGCATCTCAATGAAGAAATGTTTTTAGTATGGAATCTTGAAGATATGGTAAAAGCAATTTCTCAATGATCATATTTTTTAAATGTGGAATTATTGTTGTATGTTGCCAAGAGTTTATCATACAGTGATATGTTGCAGAAAATGATATTGATTTCTAAACATCAGATGTTGAACAGAAATATATTATAATGACCAGTCTTGCAACAATCAATTGAACTGATCAGATTTCTCCAACTTGTGCAGATTTGTCCACAGAAATTAAGGACCATCAATTTTCCTTTTGAAACAATCCAAGCTAACCAAGATCTGGAACAATTTTACTAATTGATAATTAAACCAGGTAATAGTAAGCTTAATTACTGGCTTTTATATGAACAATATGGTCTGATAATTATAACACCAAAGTGGAAATTTGAATTCAACAGTATGCTAAAATGCTTTCTTAGTATGTTCTAAATTGGCGAAATACCGGGTTTTATACGAACAATAAGGTATGGTAAAGATCATAATGCATGTAAACTTGTTGTTTTGGTTTTGATATGAAAGTCTATTGAATACTTGAAGCTTTACTGCTCTTGTCACCTGTTTCCCAAGTCCTTAATATATTCAAATCAAAGTCCACCAAAAAATACTGTGAATTATCAGCTAAAGAAGTGCTTCAGATGTCATGAGAAGTCTCTACATATAACTTAACAATTGCTAGAAAAGTTATACTAGAAGGGGCTTTGGGGTGGGTCAAATTCCACCAACATTGAATGATTCTTTATTGCAATTTGTTTTGTTTTTTTTTTTTAAATTTCTACCTTGAGGAAGAGATGATAAAACTGACTGCATAATACTAATGTTGTTGGTTAAGGATAACCTATCTTAAACTAATTTAGTAGGAAGGAAAGAAGCTGAGAGTCAGATTTCTTGGGGTGTAACATCTCAATCAGTCAAGAAAGCATTTTATTTACTTTTTTTTTTGTTTGACTTAACATTCACATGAATGTTGATCAGAAATGAAGACATAACATCTTATTTGCGTTTCTTCTACCCATGATGCCGTGCTTAAACGACTATTCTCCTCCGAGATTTAACCAATCACCTTTTTCATATATACCTAGGAAGGAACTAATGGCTCTACCTCATCTTTTTATTTATTTTTATTTTTTATTCGTTTCCTTTTGCCTTGCAATTGAATACTACTCAGCTTATGCTTTATCAAGATAAGTTAGAAGATTCAACTATATTGATATTGTCTGGTTTGGACCAAAAACCTCTCATGACTTAAAATACGTTTACTTGGTTAAAATAAGCTCATACTTATAAATTTAGTGTCAAGAACTTTCCTTGATAGGCTTCCCTATATGAACTCCTATATAAGGCAAGTCCCTAAAGTCCACATGGTTCTAGGAGAAAATTGACTATAAATAGACTACTTTTAACTGACAGACCCATTTAAAGATGTATAAAAACCCTTACACTTACAAATTGGATAATATATACACACATTTAAATTTTGAGGTTATTTACACACATTACGTATTTTTATACATAGAATCTTTACCCAGTTGAACCCAACACTTGTTATGAATGGTCTGTTTGGTCCTGAAAGAGAATGATGGTTCCATTAAATCAGAGTGCAGCAGGCATTGACATAATATACCTCAGGCCTCAACCCCCACATAGACATATACATAAATGAATATGCAAGATACCACTCAGTTTTTAATTAAAGGACTTTATATTTTACGCACTATTGCATGTATTCAAGTAGCTTATAATTATCATTCTGTCAATCAGTTTTGATAGCAGCAGTTTACCTTTACATCGCACAAATCGATAAAACCTCCTTATTTCATTACCTAATAAGCTGCGATAAACAAAAAACTTCCCAAGATTATTAAGTCATTATAACTAAAGAATACATATATGGTATCAAATATGGCCAATATTGAAGCCATCTGAGGTAAGCTTACCACATTTAGGATAAACATATCAGAACCTATGACATCTGGTTAGAGAGAAGGGAGTTGTTAAGGAAGTTAGAGAATAGGTGAGAATTGATTGGGAAATTTGGAGGGCCAATGGAAGTACACGAAAGGGTTTATAATTATCTATAAAAATTACCATATGTTTCAAGTAGAAGTACATGTGTATATAAAGCTTTGGAATGTCGTGCTGGAAGCCAACAAGGGACTTTCATCCAATGCTCTAAAGACTCTCAGACCAACCCACTTCCTTATCTATCTTACTGTACTTGTATTCATTCCTCTTAGTCTTGTTTTCTTCTTCTTTCTTCTTTCTTCTTTCTTTCAATAATAATAATGTTACCATCTGCATCACAAACAATTTGGTTTAGTGAAGCTGGAATCTCACTCGATGGAGGATTAGTGGTAGCAGTGATGATGGGAGGAACTGCTGAGGACACAGGCCTGCTGAAGGCCGAGAAACTCTGGCCTTCAGTGGAGCCAGTATGGCCCCCATGGCACAGATTATTGCAGATAAGCTTGAGGGAAGATCAGGTAATTAGTAATTATTTATCATCACATCATCAATTCTCTTCAATTTCATATATATATCTATATATATATATATATATATTCTTACCTGATTTTTCTAGGATCAATCCCTAGCAATCTTATCCTCCTAACAATTTTGATCCTGATCAATTTTTTTTTTTTAACAATAACTGATTTCTATTTTGTTTCTGGATGAAACCAATTAATCTTGGTGCAATCTTCCATACCTTCAAGTTGTATCAAAATTTGGTAGCTTGTCCTATGCTTTGACATGGACTCTATTATTACTCATGTTCTAAGAAATGATGTATTCATATATATTCCTTTTTCTGTGTAGGAAAAGTTTGAAGATGAATGTTTAACCAACTTGACCCCATAGTGTCGAAAACCTTACCGAAGAAAAGAGAAAGAAGAGGAAACTCCTTGCAGCTCACAGGATTCATGGAAACAAGTGGTCTCTCTCATAGCTATCTGCGCCTTTTCCAGGAAAAAATTTGACTCAGCTAAATCAAGAATCCTACCATGGCTAACATCATACCAAGAAGGCATAGAAAAGCTGAGGCAATAGTACCAAATACAGAAGTTTCCAAAGTGTATTCCTATGGCTTTTACGAACCCTAGTAACACTTTATTTGAAGATTATGGAAGCTTCTTTAGCTAAATTTGAACTTTAATTAAGTTTCAGATTTCCAAAACCATGAAAGAAATGGAATCTTCCCGGGTTCATTATCAAAGTCTATTACTCATCAGAATCCTCCAAAATGTAATGAGGCTTGATATTATTATATTTTCTTGAGGCAAGCACTTCTTATTTATTAAAGAAATTTTAATTCGACTGGTCTGAATCAATCAGCTCTTATTCTTACTATTCTAACTCTTCCTTTATTCTCTTGGAATTTTGAGTTCACTTTTGGATGTGCTTACCTTGGCGGTGAATCTTGGGGATGATCCATGGGATTGACAGAAAGACAAAGTTAGTGAAACTAGGCGATAATTCAACTGCATTTCCCAAGTCGCGAACAATTACTGAGCAAAAGCACGAAGAATCGCTCAAGAACAAGGATGTTCCTTTCATCGATTTTCTCGGTGTTGGAAGTTCTTCTTAGTTAGGGAACTCATGATGTTCAGTGATTGGCTGGCTAGTATAAGTCTGACCTTGTTTCTTTCATTTTTCATATACATATGGTCTCCATATGTCTCCTTTAATTGGGTTGTGATTAAACCAGATTTGCAGATACTTACCCAGGAGTCTCAGCTGAGTCCTTTATAACGGTTAATCATGCATATCGATAGATCTAACAGAGCTGCAATATTGTTTAATTTAATTAGGGTTTAATTACCAAACTCTGTTTCTTTGTTTTAATTCCTTCATATGATAAGTATGTAATGACTAGGATGCTAAATTTTGTCTATGGATGTAACATTATTCAATTTGGCACTGTTTAAAATCTATATTTTCATATTTGAGGTCAACTCATATGCTTTAGAACATTATTCCACATGTTTAATAATGGTTTGGGATAGATCATGCCAAAATATAAAATGATGGACAGTACTAATTTGTGCATTGATGTTGTGATATGATCATCAAAGAATTTATTACAATAAAACAATAGGCCAAAATTTGATAGTTACCATGTTTCTGCTCGGTTTGATCTGAGCTAATGATGTGGTTCTAAATGATCTATCGGTGATGTTAAATTTATTTCCATGTATTCTAAAATGAACTAGTAACACAGAAACTGTTCCTGGTTTGATCTTTTCATGAACAGAATGATTATATTAAGTCAGAAATTATTTCTTTGTACATAGAAATTGTTCTAATATTTACAATGTAACAGTGATGGGCACATGTATGCAGTTAGTATTCTGTACACTTGTCTGGGCAGATGGGGGAACTATGAGGTATATATTCAGTGTGATTATCAGCATTTATAAAGGAGGATTTGGAGACATGTTGCAGGCAAATTTCTAAGAAAGAGGACCTGAATGCTGAGTTAATATCAGTGATAAGGAAATTTAACAATATTAGGCATATTACATGCATTTTTGGTGTGATGGAATGTCATTTGTCTACTTTCAAATCCTCTATTTGAATTTCAAGTTCTTTACTTATTCCTTTTAGGGGTTTAGCTGATAAACCTCAGACCATACATTGAATCTGGCGGACATTGATTTATGTTAGAGGAAACCTACCATTTCAAACAAAAATGACATAACATATATATATATATATATGAAGAGAAGGAGAGGATTCAGGTGGAATATGAGGCATAGGTTTCATATTGTCAAGATGGTGTGGAATAGTTTATGGGTCAGTGGGTGCTGGCATCTGCATTTTGATGTCGATCCATGTCAACAATTTTGTGACCAGTTCTCTCCTGGGATTCATGTACCTTTTTAGGCGAAATTCCAAATACGAGCAGTTTTATCTTGGGAAAATTATGCTGCGTTACATATAGTTCAAAGATGGTATTTGAAGTGGGCTCATACTCACATTTATGAAGAAACTCTTGTTTTTCACTTGCAAGACCTCCACCACTTGCACTTTTCCTTCACCTCTTGCATTAATGTTTCTCTGATATCATTTCTCAAAATGTTCTTTGAAGAGAGAAGGCTAAGACTTTTACATGTATCTCATTTTCCATTTTTGCATTGTTACAACTCTGATGCATAAATTGGCTAGATTTTTTATAGGGATGGTAATGGGACAGGTTTTTGAAATGAGTTTTTACAGGGATTTTAATGGGATAGGTTTTGGGATAATTGCCATGCCCTTGGTGAGATCGATAGAGGATTTAAGTAAATGCGTTGGGGTTGGTGGTGGGTTCAATTGTTGCTTTATTCCATCCTGTCTTCCCCATCCCGATTATAATTTAAAATAGGGGTGATTTCATAAAATAACTTTTTTTTTTCCTTTTTGAAAGCTAATTACTTTTAATATAATGCAATAGGCCATTTTCATGTCTTGCCTTTCAACATTGAACCTTCTAATCAACTGAGTTAGATATGTAAACTGATAAAAAAAATTTTAAAAACTAAATTTAGAAAATTCAACTAACCATCAATTTTTGACCCTGTTTTGATAAAAATATCTTTATTATTTTCTTGTAAAAATAGTTCATTTCCTTTCAAAGATACATGCAAGTAAATAAAATAGTAAAAGACATTTTTATTATTTTTCAAGAGAAAACATGGAAAGGGTTAGATTTACAAAATTTGAGTTATTTGATGATGTCTTTTAATCAAATATTTCTAAAAATAATTTAAAAACTTAACAATAAACTTTTTAATAAAATAAATTATCAAAAGATAAATTTTTTTATTATTGGTAAAATAGATTTATTCTTATGAGCACAGAAAATTTTACAAAAAGCAATTTTCTCTTTACAAAAGGTAAAAAAGCTTTAAACAAGGGATTTGTAGAAATTTAAAAAAGCTAAAAAGACATTAACTTTTTAAAGAAATAAGGACCTAAATAAATCATGTACAAGATTTTGAATCTTTAAAAGATCTGTTTGAAAACTTCTGTAAATCAATCCAAATAAATAAGCTGAAAAATTATTTAATTATTTTAGTAAACAATAACCTGGTTTTGGAAACATTATTATAGTGGACATAATAGGGAGACGAGTGACAAAATAAGGTCTCAAGAGTAACTCCTCAAAGAAAAATGTGGCATTTGTCTAGGAGATAAAGAAGTGGGATGAGCTGGTTGTAGCAGGAATAAATCCAGGCTATGAGTTCAATATAGGCATGTGGTAGTTGTAGTTTTAGCTGGACTTGTTTGTATACTAAAGAATAAAAAATATAGATATGGATCAGAATTTGTCAGTTATTATATCTTTGGGAATTTTAACTTTGTTGAGTCTTTTTTTTTTTAAATGTGTGATCTAATCTCAGGGAATAAAAGCAGAGACTATAGATTTAAAATATAATATGCTTTGAAATGCAACTATATGAGTCTTGGAAGCTCAGCTGGAGACTTGACTGATAGGTTCTTGGAAAAAAGTTCAAACTTATTGAATTGAGAGACTTATGAGTGATTTATAAAGTTAACAGGAGTAGAACTTGATACTTAGGGATGAAACTTGTAAGTTTGGGTCTTATAATCTTATTCTTGAAGCTTTTTTGGGAGCTTTTGTGTAATTTTTCATGTTTGTTTTCAAGTTAGCCAGATTTATTTTAATTTTGTTACAAAACCTTGAGCATTAAATGTTTTCTTAAGAATTAGTGAGGTCTTATGATGTTAGTGTTGGGGTAAAATTGAATATATGGGCTGATATATTAAATAAATGTGAATTATAGACTATCAATGTGTAGAGACAAGCGTCAATGTGAATTATAGGCTATAATTCATAAAAATGTGAATTATAGGCTATTAATTAAAGTGATTAATATAAGTTTTGGGGCCTTAATTAATATATTATAAAGTGTGGGCATCAATGTGTAGAGACAAGCGTAATTTCTATTTTTATGATGGGTTAAATAGAAGTCTACGAATAATATTTATTGTTCGTATCAGTTGCGGTGGTTGTGTAGAAGTCATTGGTGCAGAGATGCTTTGAGGTTTTTCTTTTCTTGATTCCCATTGTCGGAATGAGCGACGATGAATGCGGAAGATCATCGCGCCGAGTGATTTGCGATCTGGAAGATCATAAAGCGCCATTTCCAGTTTAGATTTGGAAGATGCGCCGAAGTTTGTTGGACTCAGTTCAAATATCTTCTAATATTTGTTATGGATTCGAATGCCCCATTTGCTGCCAAATCGCATCTTGGTTCTTGATGATTAAATATGGTGTTTTTGTTTGTGTGATGGTTTTCTGCATGGTGTTTTAAATCTCGATTTGGGCATCGGAAGCGTTTCATCTTGGTGTTGAGAATATGTTAGAAAATAGATTTTTTTATTTTTATTAAATTTTTCCCTTGATCGTTAAATGATCAGGCAGGATTCTTGTCCCTAAAGGACAATTCGGCGTGGATTAAATGTAATCGCTAAGGGCCATTAACGCAAATGAGTGTCTGCTTTGAAGCGTGGGAGACTGTTAAGTTCGAGAAGGATGTTTACTTGGAAGAGAGCACAAAATGAAACGTTGATATGCTGTGAAGGTACTTAATCTGAAATTAAAAATATATATAAGTATGAGCCATTGTTTGAAGTTGTTGATTAAATATAAATATATTATCGTTACAATACATTTAAAAATTTTACATTTCAAATATAGATGTTTTATATATATTTTGAGATGATTAATTAACACAATTTGTCATAAGTGACCCTACTTTTATGCAAATTAATTTATTTCAAAAATATAACAGATATATTATCTGTAATTTATAAGCGAATATTAACAATATTTGAAGGAAAATTAATATTTATGAATTTGCATGTACTTTTCAGCCTGGTAATAAATGCGTGATGATTATTTGGTTTTCACATTATGAATAATAAATTGGGCGAAAGGAATATTTATCGTCTTCGATATGACACTTATTATCGATATTTGATTACTATACACCAAGATCGCTTTACAAGTTATTACTTTATCAAGAATAAAATATTAATAGATCTTAGATAATATCTTGAGATGGGTTTTACCTTTATTGAATTTATTTTTCGGTTTGCATCTTATGCTAGGTTGTTTTGCTTTATTTATTGTTCTTTGATTTTATATACTGGATTACCTTCTAACATTAATGCCAACATTAATTCTATTCCTATGCTAAATGACCTTTGACTTAGACAGACATGGGAACACTCAGGAAACAGTTCTTGATTGTCATGGATCTAGGACCTTTAGTTAGGGTTTCTTCTACACACTCTTGTTGAGCATGGTTCTATGATGAAAGAGGGATATTGAAGGTGGGAGAAGTCGAATCGCGTGTGTTTAATGATCGTTAAGAGGAAATTAGTGAGGCGTTCGAAATTTAGAATATCAAAACGATGAAGACAACCAAGAGTTCATAGAAAATTAAGAATAGATTAGCGAATGAAAATTCTTGAAACAGACACTGCTTTTGGAAGTCTCATCTCAGTAGGATATAAAAGTAATGGGAACATTAGGGTTTTGACATAGAAAATGTCTCCAGTAGCCTGAGGATTTGCGACACATAAACTTGATCTCTCGAGAGTTTGCTTGTGCATTTGGTTTGATAGCTCTCTTCTCTGCACAATTAAAGTCAATTAAGGTGAGCTACCATGCGAAAAGAGACTTGGGATCTGCTGACCGCCAGGCTCATCCTTACATTATGACTCTTGAGAAGAGGAAGGTTATGGAAAGCGAAAAGATAAAAGGAGTGTATTTGACCTTGTACTTCGATGATAAGGGAAGAAAGAAGAAGGATAAAGAAGTTGCGGAGGTTCCATAACCAGAAGCAGCTAACTAAAGAAAAAGGGTTGATGGTTTGTTTCTTGTGGAGCGTAGGACATAAGAAGAAGCGATGTACCCCGACTATCTGTGGCAGCGTGCAAGAAAGGTACACTTTAATCTAGTTTGTTAAAGTTGAATTTGACTTGGGCACCTAAACACTTGGTGGATAGATTAAGTCTGCGACACTCTCATCGAGTGTGTCCTGTCTGGGTTACTGAGTTCTTGAAATCAAATGATGGTGAAAGATACATCTTTGTAAAGCGATAATAGAGAGGTGAAGTTGAGGCAATTGGGACATTGGGTTAGTATTAAATCTGGGCATATTTGGTTGGATACAGTTGTATATTTTGTGAATCCTTTGACAGGTACCAGTTTCTATTTCATCAATGAGGAACAAATTGGTTGTGCCCTTGTTCTTTTGAAATGAGCTGATCTTTTCGAATTCAAATTTTGGTTGGTACTAGTTCTTTATCTTTATAGATAGCTTTATGTAGCGTCTGATTCTTGTATAATGAGCACTTTTTAGTCTTACCTAAAGACATTTAAAAAGAAAATTAAATGATGAGATTCTAAAATCATTATAACAGAGATTAGGTGCCCTCTCAAAGGAATTGAAGGCTTAGTAATCTCATATGAGTTCTAGATTTCCTTGATTTTTGATTTGAAATTGCAGGTATAAAGGGAAAACAAACTAAACACAAAAGGAGATTTGAGTTGCTATGGAACTCTGAGATGTCTTCTGGTGATACATACAAATATTTGGGCATTTTCTGGTTTCTGTGGAATATTGACAATATTTCTCGTTTATAGACTATTTTTCACGTTATAAGCTCTCCTTTATCTCTCATTCTATGTAAATATCCCGATCTAACGGATATTCCGTCTGTTAAGTTAAAGTTAGAAAATCAAGCAATAAAGGATTAAACTGGAATCGACCATGGTGGTGAATCTAAGTGATGTGGTTCAAGTGTTTAATCTGGGACCATTCTTTAAGTTCACAGGGTCATTATCGTCCTGATACCATGCGGGTTCTCGAGCATGGATGGTGTTCTTGAAAGAGTAAAGCAGGCAGCTCAGAAGGCATTCAGTAAGTATGATTAAGTGTTTCCAACGCGATATCACTTTAGGGTAAACATTAAAAATTGCATCCTCTATATCTTATAATTACTGACTAAAACAAGCTATACCAAACCCTTATGAACTTTGAATTTGGCAGAGAAGCCTAGTCTCAAAAGCACTTACATTGGATGTCTAATTTGACAGGCCTTCTGAGGCCACGAAAGAAATTAGATTAAAGGCGGTTAGTTGCTGTTTGTTGGGATACTCACGAAAGATCAGAGGTTACATTAAAGTCCTCTTACTAAATCAATTTTTGAGGCGAGAAGTATGGTTCTTTGGGGAATGTTGAGTTTGATGGGAGATAAGGACAGGATTTTTGCCAAGAGGAATATTGTTCTGCATTTGTCATTGACATTGATCGACTCCTGCACGGCATTGTTGAAGCGATCGGAAATCAAAAGCAGTATGCAAGAACTAGTTCGGAGGAACAAACTCTACCTCCTCCGAGACTCGCCCATTAGGAGATCCAACTAGAAGGGAAGTGCATTGCGGATGATTACATTGCACCATTTCTTCGAGAACATGGGTTTGACATTGGTCGATTCTGGAAGATGAATCGATCAAACTGCTGAAACCACAAAAATTCATTTCAGAAGTGGATTGATCTCACGTGAATGAAGAGATCAGTCCGTGAAGAATGATGACTTTTGGAATCTTGTCTCATTCTTTGAGGGTGAAACCCAGTGGATTAAATGGATGTTAAGCAAGAGGGATTAAAGGGTGAGCGTGGAGATACAAGGCAAATCTTAATATTAAGTTCTGTCTACCTGAGGAGGCATCGATTTATCAAAGGGACTTTTTCCGTTTTCTGCTGAAAGAACTCGTTGGACAAGTAACGCCTTGGCGCACTTTGACCTTAAACTTCATCAGATTCAGATTCTTAGCACATTCTGATAAGTGACATTGAATTGGGAAACAATCTGCATGATGCGACCAGAGAAAATTTGTGTCCGGACACCAGAAGGGATGGTTCTGAGTTAGAGAAATCTATCGCAGTATATGATAACTGGTGATGGTATTATAAGTTTCATCAAGTTTATCATTTAATTGTTTTTATGAGATGAATATAGTTCAGTGATTATCTCTCATGAAAATGCAGTTAAGTGTAGGAATAAAGCATCTTGCTTTGTTTATCTCAATTGATATGACATGTTGCTTGCACAGATGATGCTCCAGTGGCATGTTGCATGAAACCCCGAGGACTCTATCAAAGGGTGGGGATGAGAGATCTTGGTGAGTAGCCTTCTTTTAATGTTAGGTATCTGGTCTGCAGGGACAGTCTCGAGATACTTTGGTTTATCTGAAGAGCTGTATTGAGGAAAGATTCTTAGGTTGGCATGCATGATTGAGCAGGTGTGAAGCTTACAATGGTAAGAGCAAATTTAGTCTTAGTGATGCAGGGAATCAATCTCCAGTTGTCTACAGGGTACAACGGATTCATGCCTCGTTGCGTGGAAATGCCGATGTATCTCTTTCCAGTATATAAGTTGGATATTACATGCATTGTTGTAATATTTGGGTAAGATGTTTAAACAATCTTTTGGAAGGATCACATTGGATGCGACCAGAGTGTGTCGTGAGGAATTGTACTTAAGTGAGAAGCTTTACGTACTCATATGAAAGTTATTAGATAAGTTAGAAACATTGGATAATTCACGACTCAGATTTCTTTTGAATCACGAAGATATGAAATCATACAATTTATATCTACTATATTTGGGCATTAACTCTATCTTAGAAGAGTATTAAGCAGTCTATTAGTAGCTTCTTCCACCATGGGTGAGTTTGTAACTTATTATGAGCATTGAACTATAAATTATTTTGCTGACAATAAATCAATGATACTATATTGCCAATATGAGTTAAATGAAATCAAAATTTATGAACATCAATTCTGGTTATCGAAAGAAAGTTCGAGTGGACATATTCATAGATCACATTGGAGATGAGCTCAGCGATTTGTAGATCCGGCGGCCAGGGATTCTGCCACCCCAGAGGTCTTTCATGAGCTGTGGTCATGCATGGGTGTGGTTTCTCTTCCAGATGTATCGTTTAATTGGGAGTTTGTATTTTATAGTCTTTAGATACTTTTTGTTATGGATATTGTGGATTTAAGGATTATTCTTTATATAGTAAAGAGTATTCTTGAGTTCCATCCCTTTGATTTTGTATGGTTTGATCTCCTTGCCCAAGGTTTAGGAGGACTGAGTTGGAAATAGGCATGTTGAGATCACATTGCATGAAATATATATGGGTCTAGTTCTTGATCTTTGTCATTAGTTACATTGATATATGTGATCATTGATGGAGTGCAGTTCAAAGTATATGTAATATTGATCGCTTTGGTTCTATAATGCGGTGTGGATTAAATAAGACAAGATTGTTAATGTATATAAAGTTTGATAGCAAAACTCATGAGCTCATAAAGTATAAATTCACGTTTATAAAGTTACATATATGGCCAGTGGATTGTTTTGAGGTAAATCGAATATGTAAATTTGATATATTAAACAATGTGAATTATGGAGAATATCTCAAAATAAGGATTTAAGGCTAATTAAAGTGATTGAGCCCCAGTTTTGGGGTCTTGGTATGTATTATAAGTGTTGGACATCAATGTGTAAAGAGACAAGCGTAATTTATGTACATGATGAGTTGAATAAATTTGAATAATATCATATTTGTTCGTATACAACCTGCAATTTGGTTGCCAAATAGGGGTCACTGGTCCTCAGATCACACAGGTTTTTCTTTCTTCAAGTTTCCCATTTGTCGAGAGAGAGAAATATTATCTGAAAACTGTGATGTAGATCTAGAAGATCAAAGCCTCGGGTGATTTAGATGCGGAAGATCATAAGCCTCAAATTCAGATTTAGATCTGGAAGATCATAAAACCCTGATTTCGGTCGAATAAAGGAAGATCCTCTGATTCAGACTACAGTTCGAATATCTGATATTTTGTGTATGGATTGATGCGCTTCTACCTCAGATCTTATTTTGATTCTTGATGATTCAATATGAATGTTCCTGTTTGTGTGATAGTTTTCACATAATTCTTTTTAAATCTCTCAGTTAGTAGGGGTCCTAATTTTACCCTTGTCTATTTACCTTTTAAAATACTTGTTATTTTAATTTATTTTATATATTACTTCTTCATTTAATTTCCTTTTGTACATTTAATGCTCCATCATATTTGGAATTTGCTTGTACAATATAATAGAGTTTTAGACTATAATAATGCATATGAAATAAAATATTATTAAGTTAGTTTGCAGGCCAAACTATTAACCGAAGTAGTGCTTAATGTCGATGTTTGTGACAACGACAAATTGATTGTCGGATATCTGCATTGTTTGATGACAGCAATTAAGAATTGGTTGAATTGCGGCCCGATTGGAATATGGAAGAACTGCATTTAAATGCAGATTGTTCAGTCGCAGTCTAACAACAAATGCCTTTCTCCTTTCTCTGATCTTGACACCATACTGAAATGGGATTCATTACTATATCACTACTACATTCATAGAAGAATAAAATATATATTTTGATTTCAGTTATATGAAATATGAAGCATTCTTTTATTGGGATTGTATCTAAGTGGTGTGGATGAATCTGCAAGAAAAATCATGTTGACCTTTAAGTATAATATAAATATCGATATCTTGACAAATTATTCTTAGGTCACATCAGGCTTTGTCAAATCTAAAACCTTGGTAATTTTTAATATGAGAGGAGAAATTTTTGGGTTGGATATGTATTTAACAACAATATTCAATTTCAAACACAGTTTCTCTGTGATGCTTATCTAGTGTAGCCTTTTAATTCTCATATTAGTTTCCTCTATTTCTCTATAAAAATGAAAATAAATAGAACCAGTGTCTTTTGTTGTCATTGATCATTGATTGAAGGGGGAGAGGGGAGAAGACCAGCGTTAGTGTCTGCGGTTTTTCACTTGACATATGAAGGTGTGAAGGAGTCGGTGAAGATTTTAAGTTTGAGTCACTTTAGGGGGTATCTTTGCATTCATGACAGCCTGAAAACGTTATTAAGTTATCTCGACTGATGCTCGAGGTTGTGTGTGTTGTTTGCGGAAAGCGATTTCAAATTCTAACATTTTCTTGAACCCAAATTTTTGATCTTTGTCGATGTGAAACTGGTATTGAGTTTAGTAAACATCTGATTGGTGGATTTTCAAGTCTTCATTGCCTCAGTGTTGCAATGATTGGGTATGGCTAAATTGTTATATTTTATTTGATGCCATTCTTCTTTAAATCTCTTAATGAGCCCAACTTATTCAATAATTTTATAAAGATATTGATTTTGTCATTTATTACAAGGATGGGAAGAAAGTGGGCAGTTAATATTTATGTCATTTAACTTTTATATTTTCCAAGTTTACCCTTAAAAATTCTTAATTTCATAAAATTGTAAGCATTTTCCAGTCGATTAATGCTATAAAATTAGTTTGGTAGGTGTAATGACCCGTACCAAATAATACAAGTTTGCAACACGTTTGACCAAGTTTGACTAAGTTTGACCAAATTTGACTAGGTTTGACCAGCACTTGGGAGGTTGACCAGGATGACTTTTCAGGATGAATAATTTTGGGTTTACGAGAGACACCATTTCGTAGGCCTCGTCGATCTGAGTTCATAGGCGTGAAAGTCCATCAAACTACGGATAAAAGTTATAACTACAATTCATTTCAAAACAACGAGTGTTTTAACGGTGTCCCAGCTGTCTTCAAATTTTTACGGCGATCCTATTTATATAAACATAACTTTGGATGTGAATGAAACCTGCCCAGCTCATAATTTGAACTCCAAAACCTAGAAGCTCTCCCAAAACTTGTGGGGCGGGTTGGGTCATTACGACCATTTGCTTGAGGCAGTGGGGGTGGGTTAGCGAGGCACCCGCGGCCCACCATCAGCGTACCGCGGCGCCAGTACACGCGCCAAACAGATGGGAGGAGTGATCCGTGATGAAGCCGGCCGTGAAATTTCACGGCCAACCTGGTCGGACGCTGCCGGACGCAGCCGGCTGAAAGCGGGCGACCCGCGCCACCATGGGTAACCGCATTTTAGATTTTCCGGCCATTTCAAAGATGAAAAGAACCCATAGCTCCTTTTCCATCATTTTGACCCCTGAACTCATTTCCGTGGTCCCTTTTGCAGATTCCACACCGCTTGGAAGTTACAACGAAAAGAAATCTACCGGCGTTAGATCGGTTTTCCGCCACCACGCTGATCGTTGGACCAAGGTAATGGAACCACGAATTCCCGCCTCGGGCTTTCCATTGATATGTGGTTTGAAAATTTTGGACGCCGTTTGTTAGTTTTCCATTTTTGGTTGTTTCTGTAATTACCAAAGCCTGGATCAAATAGTGTACCACCGGGTCAAATTTGGAAAAATCAAGCTGTGATAGTGAAATTGGATGTTTTTAGGAATTATTGGACGGTTCAATTTCGAGAAATTAGCTCCCGGGTGAAAAGCCCCAATTTTGGGTATCGGGCCTATAGGGCACACTGTGTAATTGGACCTGTCGGAGTTCAATTAGGATGATTTCATAGTTCTAAAAGTTATTCTAAGGCCTTAGAGGCATTCCAATGTCGCTGTTCAATTATCGGGTCTTAAGCAGATTTTTATTTATATTACAGCACTCACGCCGGCCTGAGACGATCCTAGCGTGGGAACGTAATCGAGCATCTATAGTCTGGGTGGGAGTGGTCTACTTGTTTTTAGAATGTTTTTGTGGTATTATTATGATATATATTTTGAGGTTAGTTATTCATATAACTTATTTGATCGGGATTCGGTTGGTCGTGCATAAATGAAAATGTCGCTTTTATAAAAACAAGTTATCATTTCATGTGAGTTTTGTCATCATTTTAAATATTTGGAAGTTTTACTGAGTTCCTGGATGAGTCTGTGGTATTAGGATATTTTGGGTACGTGGATTGAGGTTTTAAACCGCTTTGAAAACTCATTGTTTTAAGAAAGAGATTTTAGATTCGTGGAAATGATTATGATACAAAGCAGTCGTTGAAAAGTATTGTGAGTAAAAATACGGTTATATATTATTTCCATGGTCGTGAGGTCGGATTACCGACGGTTGGTATGCCACGATGTCGAGAGATTTGTTATATATTAATTACACGGTCGTGAGGTCGGATTACCGACGGTTGGTATGCCAATGCATGTCGTGAGCTTTCTTAGTGATATATTAATTCCATCGATCGTGAGGCCTGACACCGACGCTGGTATGCCACGATGTCGAGAGATTTGTTATATATTAATTACACGGTCGTGAGGTCGGATTACCGAAGGTTGGTATGCCACGATGTCGTGAGTTTAGTTATATATTATTTCCACGGTCGTGAGGTCGGATTACCGACGGTTGGTATGCCACGATGTCGTGTGAGGCTCAAGCTTACCCGATGGTATATGATGGGTATATATCACGGCTTTATAGCGATATATGTACTCAGACATTGTTGGTCTCTGATTAAGTATAAGCTTTTCCATATTTATAGTTGTGGTATTTTCATGTTTATTTTTACGACATGATGGTTACATATATTTATGCTCAATTGTATGTTGTGAAATCGTATTCAGTTTTAAGGTTCTGAAATTGATGTCTAAATTTCAGTACGACTTCATATCATTGGCTTCGTAAAGTCGAAGTTTTATGAAACGCTTATTGGAACGGGGAACATTACAAAAGAGTGGACGTGAGGTCTTGAGAGAAGGAATTTTTTTCGAAAAAAAAACATTATTTTCCATATAAATTATGCCACCTAATCGAGATTCTTTCTCACGCTATTGTTTTAATATCTGTTCCCCAGTCCGGCAAATTTCGTAGTGGCCTAATTACAACAGATTCAACATCGTCAATCGCGATGTACCTACAGTACTCTATCCCACCTATATGTCTTTGTTTTGTTGACCTATTTAATCTCATCGAATCCTAAATCAAGAAATACCTTAGAATGCCTCGATATTCAGACAACGTTTACGGGTCCTTATCTATATATGTATGGACTTTATATAAGGAACAGGTATTGTGGTACCGCATGTGTTCACTTCTCTTTTAGGTGGGGTCCCTTTGTGCATTCCCTAGGGATTGTACAATGGAACCCCACTAGCGGACCACCCGGGGAACCCCGAGGTATCCGGCCGTCCCGTCGTAGGTCCATTCACATTATTTGGCTTGCAAATTTATTTTTTGATCGGGTATATCTATTTTCTATTATTCATTTGATACCAGTTCTTCACTTTTGCTAAATAAACTATATAAATTGTATTACATATTTTGAGTACTAAATATGATAAGTTGGGTATAATTTTATCAACTAAACTACTAGAAGTATATAAAATGTAATATTAATTTATTGAACAAGTAAAAAACGACCTGAAGATGATGAGGTCATAGGAAAGCCAGATGATGTATTATTTAATATTTCTTTATAATTTTGTAAAGGTGATTGATAAATATCCACAATAATATTTTTAAAATCTTTAGAGAAATTTGATAACTAAATTTTTTGAATTTATAATATTAATACCTTTTTGAACTATATAATTCAGCAGTTGTATTTGTTTGTTCAACTTATCCGTATTGCCATAACATTTTTATTAAAGTTGTATTCGTTTCAACTTAAACAAAAGTTTAATTTTTTTTTGAAAAGGATTAGTCATTGCGTATTTGTTACAGCAAAAGAAATACAAATACGCTGGGCCTTAAATTCAAGTGTCATGGTGCCTCTGGCTGTATTGATTTGTTTTTGTACATACCTAATAAGCATAGGCACCTCAATGAAACTGGGCTGGGAAAGCAGCCCCAAACAGGGCTGTGAAAGCAACCCCAAATAGAGTTTAAGGGATGTATACAATAGGTGCCCCAAACCTATACAAAAGCAACAAAAAACAGAAGCACCATAAACTAAGATCTTTGCAAAGACACCAACTTTCTGATTATCAAAGAATCATAACAGACAACCACACTAGTCGATTATGCGGCTCATGCATAAACCAAATCATATAAATATATTAAAACATTGTACATAAAAATCAACAGATAAAAATATCAACAAATATTAATGAGTCCCACAAGATGGTGTCTTTATATTTCTTAGATCTGCTGGTAATAACACACACCGCCGGCATCAGCATCCCGCAGATCTCAAACGAAGGTGATGGAGCTGATGGAGCCGAGCGAGCTGAGGGAGCCGAGCGAGCTGAGGGAGCCGAGCGAGCTGAGGGAGCCGAGGGAGTTGATGGATGAAGTACTTGACGTATACGTGGAGCACGAGGTCGCCTAGATGGAAGTGGACCCAACTCTGATACAAGGTCAAGGATGGTGTCACCAATGGAGGCAATGTAGGGGATGATAAAGTGGTGGAATGAGAAAGGAGCATTCATCAAGCATGGACGGTTCGGCACAGCGCATAATGGATATGGTAAAGACGTGTGCGTCTGTGGGTATGGAAGGTGATGTGTGGCAAAGGTATGGAAGGTGATGTGTAAGTGTGTGGGGGTATGGAAGGTGAGGGGTAAGTATGGGGGGGTATCGAAGTAGGCAAAGTCGGCTCAGATGTACCACGACTGATCTCACAATCTGGACCATGACCTCGGCCACCATCTCGACCACCACCTTAGTGATCAAGTCTCCCTCTCCCTCTCCCTCAACCTCGAATGGGTTGCATACGTACTGAAGTGGATGACACCGGAGGTTTAATGGATGGTCCATGTGATGTAGATGCCTCCCGATCAGAAAGGTGCGATGCGATGCTCTCCTCCGATCCGTAACACTGATCGAAAGCAATATGGATGTCGCACACCAAACCGATGGTAGCATAAGATGAGCGACCAGCCATGTCACCCATCAAGAGATCCGGCTAACCAAACAGCACTACGACACATAATCTATCGATTCTAATTTTGAAACACTTTAGAAACACATGACTCTAATCCTACCAAAACCCGAGTAGTACCACCGTAGTATGGAACCTCATATCATCCCTATGCAAGCAGGGAAAGTCAATAAACGTCGTGTAATACGATGATACCACTGCATATATGGATCATGGAAGTCCATCATACCCACCATAGGGGGCGTAGTGATGATCCTACCCGCTCGCGTATCCCATAAGACAATGTATGGAGCATGATACGTCGCCCAATCTCTCTCACGCCAAGCCATGCGGTATCCACTTGGCATGAAGTTGTCGTCTCATAAGTGCAAGAAGGAGGTATCTCCGTCAGAGTTTCCAACCCGGCGTTAAGACTCGCTCTGGACGATGCCACTCAACAGTCTCAAAACATATAAGCGGTGACATCGTGTACCAGATCTCCCGATCGCCTGCAGAGCATCGTGAAGCCGGTCAACCAATCCTCTTCGACGTACGGTCGCTATAAGACCCTACACATTTACACTTGACGCCAAAAACTTTATGTCAATATGAATGAAAGCAATTATAGAACCGATATACTTTACATATAATTACTTGATCAAGATTTTGTGCATCTAACTAATCTCGGTATAGGAGGAGTACACTGGATGGGTTATGCACCCGCGTCAAAGGTACTCTCCACCTACACCCCAAAGGAAGAGTGGGCTCTGGCTTTGGCTCAACGGCAGGCTCAACTGGTAATCCATTGTCGAGGGCCTCAGCTAGGTCTCCATCGATGACATGAGCATCGTCATCGTCATCATGTAAGGCATGAGGGACTGGTGGTGCTAGATATGCCGATCTTCTCAAAATCGGCCGCCCACGGAAGTCTCTCCCAAGACCATAGCTGAATATAAAATAAACATAAAGTAAGCAACCTAATGATGTGTTGTGTATATGAATTTGTATGTAATAAAAAATAATTTTTACATACTTGTATCAGTGTAATACAACCGCTAATACCGCGTCTACGATCTAAGTTGGCTCGGTATAACTCATGATATGTATGTGCTAGTACATCAACGATGGTCGCATGTCGGATCCGAGCAGAAGATGAGGATGCAGCACTCTCAACATCGCAAACAAAGAAGATCCCATCGGCTGCAGATGAATCACATCATCCCATCAAAGAGACCTCATCTCGCATCGCGCCGTGATAACTAGTCACATAACCACCGGATGGAGATAGCGGATCCTTTGAGAGCATGAGCGGGTGGGGTCACACTGAGCAACTCCCCGCACAACTCCGCCACATCGAGCACACATGTCCCAGTGACTGTTGGACCGTCGATACGAAGGCCAAGGATGATAGAAACATCCTATAATGTGATCGTCATCTCTCCTACTGGCACATGAAACGTGTGTGTCTCGGGCCGCCATCTCTTGACGAGACATGTGATAAGTGGCCAATCGATCATGATGTGGCCCAAGCGATATATACCATAGAATCCTGCGCGGATCACGTATGGACAAATACGTGGATCCATCCTCCACATACTGATGAAGGCCATCTCACATGGCGCGGCACTTCCCGGAATTGCAAGTAACAAAGGAAACCAACTTTACAATTGAATATATAAATTATACGGGACAATTGGAAATATTAATTGATAAGTAATAAAATGCTATACCCGTCCTCTGTATCTATTAAGTGGGACCTGTGTCTGTCTTGCAATACTAAGACAGATGGATCCAATGGTTCTGCATCATGAAGCCCTTTGAACGCCATATCTATAACCTGGATGTCTGAAAGACACTATAAATATTAATAAAACACATTGGATAGACTGTATATGTGAAGATACAAGGAAGGTGGGCAATGTGAAATGAATTCAGAAATTTCGTAATTCACCATATATACCCAAATGTTATGGAAATAAAAATATGAAATGAATTTCAAATTCCCAACAAAAGTGAAGAACAAATGTGAGATATACTCCGCATATATGATTTTAAATTCCCCGCAGCTGGGCGCTGTTTAACGAACTCGATTTCTATTCTACAAGATCGCCGACAGACCCGCTTTTGTTTGCACAACCTACATGTGATAGTTGTTTTCCCCTCCCTAACGTCCATTTCATTATGCAACTGGGTTGATTTAGGACGTCCATTGCCCATGTGTTTCATTGACTCAGGTGCTACAATCGTAGGACCATCATAAAGAGGCCACTCCTCTTCATCATATATTGGATGAAACAAGCTTGCCCATGTATCATAGTACGACTACGTATTATAGTAGCCTTGCACAAAAAGTTGAAAATCAACACATCGATGCTGACATGCTGCTATGATATGACTACATGGAAATCCATATATCAGTGTCTTTCCACATGTTCATTTTTTTTCGCATAAGTTGAGGCGATGCGTTCGATCACTCCTTAACTTGACATGAAACGGGCTCCTGTACGCGGATCAGCCAAAAAAATTTCCATCGACCTAGCCTTAACAACACGACCCTGAATCTGAGCATCAACATATGGAGTGAACTGCTCATCAGATGCCAATCTATTAGCACCTAGTTCCCTTCTTGCAACAAAGTAACCGTTGAGGCGGAAGAAGGTCAACTGTACTAATGCAGTTACTGGTAAGCTACGATCTCCTTTAAGAACACTGTTAAATACCTCCGAAATGTTGGTTGTCATTATCCCATATCTTCGACCTCCATCATGTGAAAGAGCCCATAACTGAAAAGGGATTGCCCCGGAACTATTGTGCTCAGAATTCAATTCTCCCAATCAGAAGTCATATGCTTATTGAATTTACGTTCTGACTGCTTAAAGCTGCTTGACATACCAAATTTTTCAAGAGTTTATCTTTGAACTCGTCATAAACAAATTGCTTGGTAAGATGGCGATGCAAATCCCGTGGATAGCAAATGGGCGCACCCCAACCAAGATGGGGATCTATCATTGCTACCATAATACTTGGATGTCTGTCAAATATAACGCAAATTCCCGTCCGTTGAGTAACTCTATTTCTTATACATGGCAAGAACCATCCCCAACTATCGCATTCTCATTTTTGTAATATGTCGTTGGAAAACAATCGATTATTTTGTCACACCCCATAAAGAATCAACGTGCCTTTATACTTCCCATATAAATGTGTACCATCAATACTCATTACAGGTTGACAATGTTTGAATCCGTCAATAGATGGTTGAATGACCAGAACACGCGTTGGAATATCTCAATGTTTGGCATATTAATGTCATATGTTTTCCAAATTACAACACATCCGGTAGATTCATTAATCTACGGCCAAGAACAAACGCGGGCGTACCAGATATGATTGAGAGAAGCTACCAAATAACCTGTCTAATTGCTTTATGCTTCCATCCAACTTTTTAAAGGATATTTCATATCCCCATTTCTCCATCACACCGCTTGAATAGCGTACTGCATTTCAATGAGAATCGCGCTACGATAATCGTTTCACATGATGCGAAACTAAGTCGAGTCCAACTGATGATATCCTGTTCACAAGGATTGACACAAGTATGCGGGCTCTATATATTTGTTGATAAATAAATACAAGTATCTTTCGTAACCATTTCACGGAGCTCTATGTGGATGCTGACATTCTTCCGCCTTCTTACATCTTAAAACGAGCAATTTTTTTGAGAATGCAACAACGACAAACTCTTGGTGTGCTTTAATTGAGTAAATCATTGCAGCCTCTTGCAAATCAGATTTAGAATTAAAGGCTTGGCCAACTACAAATTATCCACTCGAATAACTCGGTAGTATGCTACACCCTTGGAGTCTAACCACTTGCAACAATAATACCCAGGTTTTCAACATGTTCAAATTGAGGCGTTGGTGGTAAGTGATAATGAACAGGGGATGACTCATCTAATGTCTCTGCATATGGGTTATTTGATACATCACAAGATGGTGCTTGCACAGAGACATATATCCCTTGCTCATTCTCCAAAGTTTGGTTCAAAGTTCGGAAGGATGATGCATGTCCATTAGCTTCAATGTCCTCATCTCCATTATAATCATCATCAACATCGTCATCATATTCATCATTACCTTCTTCATAAGCGCGGTCTTCATCAACTCTAAAAATTCTAGTTTCCGGTATTAGACAGCTACTAGGCCCACAACCATAGTCAAATTCTGGAACATTGTAATTGTCGCGAACCAATAAATCTACATGGCCACCCACAGATTGATTCACTAGTGCCTTGACTTGAATAACTTAAATATAAAATTCAATGTCCTTAATGGTAGTTGTGTTATCTAAGTTCAAAATTCAGCACACACTACTGTCATTCCATATTGGAAAAGGTTGGAACCTATTTCCACTTTTTAGGGGATACTTACAATTGAGGACTAATTTGAACCTTTTGTTTGTCAATGGTTGTCCATGTGTATATCATATCAGTCAATTGTTCAAAAGTGCATTGAACCGGTACATCCAAAGGCATACGAGCTTTTCTCCCCTCATATTTCACATATGTTTCAGTCCTCAATAATTGTCCATTGTAATAACATATCATGGTAATAGTTCAAACAGACATAATTGACTTGTACAAAATGGTCCCAAATGAATTAAATAATATGAGAGGTCATTATCCTGATATCTCATCAACTTTATCATAAAGGTCATTGACTTTAGGGTTTTAGGGTTTTAGGGTTTTAGACCATTAGGGTTTTAGGGTTTTAGGATGGTTTTAGGGTTTCAAGGTTTTAGGTTTTTTGGTTATAGGGTCTTGCCTGGTGGTCCAAGGCACAGTGGCCTGGGCCTCGGCCTCAGGTCCAGGCACAATAGTGGCCTTGCACTCCTAGGCCTTGTGCTAACAGGCCTTGAGGGCCTTGAGGCGGCCTGGGCTGCCTTATGGCTACAGTGGCCTTTGGTCCTAGGTCTTGGATCTTCGGGGGCTCTGGGTACCACCCAGCTTTGTGCTACTGGAGGCCTTGTGGCCTTAGCCTTAAGGTCCAGTGGAACTAGGGCCTTGCCTGTGGCTCCAAGGGCCTTGGGTTGCCTTGGCTGCCTTTGAGGCCTTGGGGTTTTGGGTTTTAGGGTCTTAGGGCATTAGGGTTTTAGGGTTTTAGGGTCTTAGGGCATTAGGGTTTTATGGTTTTGGGGTTTTTGGGTTTTGGGGTTTTGGGGTCTTAGGGCATTAGGGTTTTAGGGTTTTGGGGCTTTTGGGTTTTAGGGTTTTAGGGCATTAGGGTTTTAGGGTTTTAGGGTTTTAGGGTTTTAGAGCATTAGGGTTTTAGGGTTAAGGGTGGTTTTAGGTATTTTGGCTCTAAGGCTTTGGGGTTTTTGGGTTTTTGGGTATCATCGTTTTAGGGCATTAGGGTTTTAGGGTTTTAGGGTTTTGGGTTTTAGGGTCTTAGGGCATTAGGGTTTTAGGGTTTTAGGGTGGTTTTAAGGTTTTAAGGTTTTAGGTATTTTGGTTCTAGGATTTTGGGGTTTTTGGGTATCATCGTTTTAGGGCATTAGGGTTTTAGGGTGGTTTTAGAGATTTAGGGTTTAAGGTATTTTGGTTCTAGGGTTTTAGGGTCTTTGGGTTTTTGGGTATCATCGTTTTAGGGCATTAGGGTTTTAGGGTTTTACGGTTTTGGAGTATTTTTCTGGACTATATACAGTTAACTCCATTAGGAGCTAGAAGAAAGTGATTGAAGTTCAAATTTCTAGTGGGTTTCCCATGGAAGACAAATGATTTTTAATGCATAATTTAGCTTGCTTTTACATATGTCAAATCATTGTATTTCAATTTCCATTTTTCCTGCATTAAGCATCATGGAATTTATCATGTATAACTTACTAGAATAGAGAAAAAAATGGGAACAAGTAAAGGCACATAAATAACATGCACAACATAAAGAAGCAACTACCTGACAGTGGATAAGAAAATTTTAAGTACTAGAAACACATCAGGATTAATAAGGAAAGTTACACCTAGAAAAAGTTTGGTTTCCTGCCTAAAGCAAAATTCAAGCACAATACTAATGGTATGTTTGGTTATTGAGAAATCAATGAAAAATAACTAAAACTAACTAATACAAAAGGAATCATAAGCCCTATAAACTCTTCATTTTCAGTTCCTAAAAAATAGAGTCAACTCAATTAAGTCATATCCCCCATTATATCAACAACCAAACATCAACGAAAAATCTCAACTTTGCACCATTCCCTCCTCCAGGACTTTCTCAATAACCAAACAGGTGGTTTCCGATACTTATAGAAAAAGAAAAAACCATATTTATCTGATATTTCAGTCTGGCCAAAAAATAATACTAACTCACTATCTTCAATCGATCATTTTACAAGAGAACTCATAACATTGGGGAGCACATCACCCCAATTAATGCAATGAAAATGGAAAGAAATTAAAGGGGACAAAAACGAATGCAAATACTTCCCATTTAGGGCACAATCAGGTGGGATAAAAATGTCGATCCAACAAATAAATAAATGAAAAGAGAATGCAGAATGCAGAAAAGAGGAAAGCATACCAGAGAGGGGAGGAGGACCGAAGAGGAGTTGAGGAGGAGAAGGGAGGACAACCAGAGAGGAGCAGAGCGGAGGAGGACGGGAGAGGAGCAAAGCAGAAGGAGAAGAGGAGTAGAGCGGAAGGAGAAGAAAAAGAAACCATAAGTTATATAGGGCCAATTTCCGTTGTTCTTGTTAGCGACATTTCACTTAACAAATCGCCATTTGCCTAGCTTATGACATCTCTCAGATTAATGACAGCCGGCTGCTGCATGGGCCGCCATTAAGCACTAATTCGGCGAAGGGTTTCACCTGAAAAACTAATCTTAATAATTTTTTATTTCAAACACGCCGCCCCCTCCAAAACCTCAACAGACAAAGGTCTATCTCAGTCGGGGCAAGGAGGCATTACACCCAAGGTTTGTGTACTTATCCCGTCTCAACTCTTTTGTATGCTACTACTCTTTTCAATAATCCATTTATCAGTAAGAGAATATCATATTCTTTATGAAATTGCAGAACATGTGTGAAATTAATTCAACTCTTATTTTTGTCGTGCTTCACAATTTTTATGTGTGAGATTCTACACCGCTTCATTTCTAATTTTGTAAACTTGATTTTTTAATCTTTTTGTAATTAAGCTTTCAATGTTTGGTTTGGGGAGGGTTTGGGAGCATGAAACATAGTTCACGTAATTCTATCTCGAACTTCTAAGTGATGGAAATATGCAAAAAAGAGGCATTAATCTCAGTGATGATACCCATCCTGAAGGGACCCAACCCAGATTTCTTTTTCCTAACCCGGGAGGGACCTCTCACACTCTCACTGGGATTGAGAAAACATTTTTTAAACCCTTTAAAAAGTAACCCGGAGGAACCCATTTATACAATTATGCTTTCCATTTAAAACCTTATTAAACATAAGGAATTTTTTATTTATTTTCAACATTAAACCCTTTATATGGATTAAACATTTTGCGTAAAATTGGGCAGAGTTTCTCGGCTGGAGCATTTCCCAATTTAAGCAACACGCACAAAACATTTTACACTCCAAATAGTGTTCATTTACTCCACATCCAACTACGAGACATCAAGTCCACCACAAGCAATTTCAAATCAAACTTTAAAATCATTTTCTAAACACCATAGAAATATAAACAATATTTTTATAACCGTTGGGCTTGAGTCGGGGATTACACCCAATTGCCTACGTATCTCTACCACACAGAGGATCAGAGCTCTCGTAGTTCATTTCTTTAAAACATATATACATTACAAAATAAAGGTGCACAAGTAGTTATTTACAAAAAGGTTTATATATTTTCAAAAAGTGGTCGTTGCATGAGGCGGAAGTGTCACCGGGTTCGAGGATGCTCGGAACTGCTCAGCCGCCTCACTCCCTAAAACATTTGGAAAGAGGTGAGCCAAAGGAGCTTGGGCAGCACAGCCTCATAGGAAATAATGGCTTTCCGTATATAGTTAAAATATAATGTGTAAAATAGTTGTATAAATATCTCATTTAAATAAACATTTACTTTACTTTCTTTTTCTTTTTGAATCCATCATAGCCTATGGAACCCACCTACCGTTAACCACCATTAGCCCATGAAAGAACCTCCGATGAAACAGTCTTACGATCACTGATGGCCCAAAGGAACCTCTGATAAATCGTGCCTTAATTTTAAATACCATTGCACTATGGAATAAATCACATCATGCGTTGGTAACCTTTTCGTACTTTTCACATGCATGGCAATATGCATCACTCTTCCCTTCCCTCTATAAAAAAAGTCCTATCCCTTTCCCATGTACCATGCACGCTTAAAACACTTTAGTCGACTTTCCTTTAAACTTCATCTTGTAACATAAACCATGGATTCAATCATAAACATTTTCATATAAACATATATTCATAAACATTTCATTTAATATGGAAACCATAAATCATGCTTTATAAAACTATGGTAACCATAATCATTTCAGATTTTCTCCACATAAATAAAGTCAAGAAAACCACATTTCCTTTTTCATTTAAACATTTATATATAGATTTGAAAATATATATATTTGTAAACATTAATACATATATATTTCCATAAACATTTACATTTTCTCTCACCTTAGTTATTTAAGCCCTTTTCCTCTAAAATTTTCCGCACTCCACCTTGTCCTTAGTCACTTTCCTCCTACAAGTTAAGCATTATCCATACAAACTACAACATTCATAAATCAATTATATTCAATTAAACCATTAACTGAGTAATATACTTTCTATTAATTAGAAAGCAATCTTAAAGCATTTTCTTATTCAACTTAATCTCAACTTATCCAAATTTCACTTCCACTAAATCAAGGCTCATGACAACATCATTACAAGCCTTAAATCAAGCCATTACATGCTTAAAGTGAAAAACCCATAATGCTCTCCACTTTTAGCAAAATTACGCATTTATACCTTAATCAATTCTTTTTCTTAAAACTTTACTTCTAATATATTCCATTAGGCATTTAATCACTTCCAATTGATTAAAATCAATTGAAACTCAACTACTTCTTCTAGGGTGGCCGAATCCTACTTGTCCCACATTCATCATTATTTCTTCAATTACGTCCATTTTCTTTCAACAATTACATTTAATAATTCCTCAAATGCCATTGATTCAATTAAACTAAATAAACCAATGCATCTCCAATTAAACCCTCTCTTGGCCAAAATTTATAACCTGGCAATCTCACTCTTCTTTCAATTTAGCAAAATCCATAGAATCATGTCAATTTAATAACTAAAGCCTTAACATAACTCAATTGAAGGTTTAGATAAATAAATCCATAAGACCCTAATTGCTTACCTTAGTAGTTTTGGTGTCTTGGTGTTATCTTGAATTCCAATGAAATCTCTTGTTCAAATCTACATAAAGACATGCCAAGAAACTCATTTACACCATCATATAACCATTTCCTCCATTAACCTTCAAATTCACATAGACTAGTAAGTGATCTCACCTTAGAAACTTGATTCTTCACTTAGGGGTTGATCTAGGGCACTTCATGGACATGATGAACACTTGAAATGGACTTGAAATGACATGAGAATCACTTGAATTTCTTGGAAAGTGGCTGCCGAATTTTCTCCCTTGCTTTGCTTCCTTTTTGCTCCACTTTTACCTCACAAATTGGTTTCACCCGTATGCACCCAAAAGACAAGTCTAATGCACTTTAATGATACTTTTTCATGCCTAATTTGCCCTCCAATTGTCCTTAAATTAACAACATGCCATTGGTTAGCATTCTTGCATTCTAATTGGTCCATATGTTACCATATAGTCCAAAAGCAACCAAAACCACTTTATGCTCCATAAAATCCCACTAACTTAAACCATAGTTAGGCTTAACTAACTCTCATAGTTAGCTAACACAAATATCTCTTTAACTTTAGTTAACTTTAACTCATCAACTAACCAAAGTTAAGTTAATTACTTTAGGACAAATGCTCTCATAGGCCCATTCTTAATCACATGGATCACTAAGCTTACATGGCACCATTCTATTAGTTCTTGCTTGCTTACTTAGATTAGGGTTACTCATTAAATGACTTTAATGCCCTCCTTGAAAATAATACCCTTATACAGATAAAACTCCGAAAATATTCCATGATCGTCCAATCTTAAAATTGACTATGGAATACTCTAATTAAACTTATTTCCTATCATGAACATGCTTTAGAAAAAATTCTAGGGTTACAAGGAATATTTTTTAAAACTATTTCGTAAAAAGGGCATTTTTGTCATAAATTGTCGGATGCTTCAAAAACCACTTAAACGAATTCCTTTTTAATCCGTTTTAGTTTCTTTCGACTCAATACATTATTCTGAACATTTTCAATTTTTGGGGCTTGTTTTTTGAAAGTTACTATTCACTTGACTGTTTCTAGTCAAATACTTAACTTAGCGAAAACAAAATTTAGTATTCATAGAAACAGTAAATTCAGGATCTTACACATCCTGTACTCTTATATATCCTCAATGTTGATGATTTGATTGCCAGTACTCTATATTCCCTCCAGTTATTAGTCCATGTAATTGATATAGAAAAAAAGCCTTAAATAATTGATGAAATAGTAGTTTTATTTATTTATTTTTTGTAAAGATACGATAATCCTTTTAGTTTGTATGTCATTTGTTCTCATTTTTAACTTACAACTTTAAGTTAATTGTCATTTACTCTCATGTTTGAGATGTAACTTAGTGCTTATTCTTGCTATTGGCTTTTTCCACCAAGTTAGGTAGCATTGCTTGACTACGAGGAAGTGAAGGACCTCCCAAACAAGTTGAGGTTTGGACATGCCAATTTGATTCTGGCTATTGTTGATAATGGCCTAATAAAGGCATCATAAAGCTACATGTATTAATTTGTTCCTATAAATTGCTTATTGTGTCTAATAAATTTGTGATTGGTTTCCCATGATTTGAATAGAAACTGAGACTATAAATAGTATGCTATGGACTGCCCAGCGCTACATGCAAGCTTGAATGAGAACAAGGCCCTGATTATTTAGTCCTAAACATTTATAGATATGGAAACTTACATTAAATTATTCATTTGGACCATTAAGAAAGCCAAACGGAAGTTGGTATATGTTTTTGATGATATTTGGAAGGCATGGAATGATGGATTCAATAAGCCCAAGTACATAGCAAGAGCACGACAAAACAAGCTAAAATGGAAAGCTGATGAACCTGCCACTCATACCGGAGGATCTATCACACATTCTTCACATGCCAAACGCATGGTTAGGTTTTTACGATAAGAAAAATTGTTACAATAATATTTTAATTGTGTGATCACATTATATACATTTTTTGTTTTAAACTCACATGAACAAAGTTTGGAAAAGAAGCCTACATACTACGAGCTGTTTATTCACAATCATACTAAAAGAAGTGATGACTCATTTGTCAATGAGAAAGCCAAAGCTTTGAATGTTAGCATCTTAATTAAAATTTAATGTTTTATTATATACATTAGTTAATTTTTCATTACTAAATTTATAAATTCTAATGTGATATGTTGTTGAGTGCAGGATGATTTCATCTGACTATGGGAGGAGATGTCCCAACTAGAGGAGGGGTTGTTCGATCCTCGTCTAGTTGATGACAATGGAATTTTTGTTAAAAATGTCGAGGGAGTGAATAAATCAAGACTATACGGTATTGGCTCTGAAATATCAACATACTGCAACATTGCCTCTTTTAGTGACACTTCACCTGCTACAAGTCATAGCCATGAGTTAGAAGATCAATTGCAGCATGTGCAAGAAGAGAATAAGCTGTTACGTGATCAGTTTAAGGATTTGCAAGACCAGCACCAAAAAATACAGGAGCACAATGAAAAATACAAAAGCAAAACCAAAAAAATGGAGGAGGAGATGCAGAGACAAATGTAGGAGCACGACCAAAAATTCTAGGAGATGCAAAGACAAATGCAGGAGAAGATGAAAGCAGAGTTGGCCACTTTTTTTTTTGCGGTACTCCTTAGTAACCAACTTGTGACAAAGATCAGTAACTATATTTGACACTGATATAACCATTTTGTTATTTAAGAATACTAATGATTTTAGACTTAATTAAAAGTATTGTGTATTTCAACTTATTTAATGATACCTATTAATTAAACTACTAAACTACATCTTAATGATTACATATAATTGGCTTTGAATGAGAACAAGATCAGTATGAAAAATCAAGACATGTCAGCAAAAATATTAGTATATATAGATGTAATTTCGGGTTCTAATTTGAGATTTTGCTCGAGACCGAAAACGGCGTTCGGGCCAAAGACGGATTATTTCCCGGGTCCGGTGATTAGACATCGACTTATTCTCGCTTGATCGTAGACGGAAAAAAATTCGGGCTTCGACAAAGATGTAATCGTCATTGGGAATTAGAGACGGATAATAATTCGTCTCTATTTAGAGACTGAAAATCCGTCTTTAATTCGTCTCTGATAAGAGATGGATTAGAGACAAAAGAAATGTAAAGCCCTGAAAACACCCTAACAGTTTTATAACATGTTCAGGGTGTAAAATAAATTAAATTATATTTTTTCTGACTTTTAAATGGTTAAAAACAAAAAATGATAAAAAGCCGAAAATTTTATAGGAGTTAAATAAATTTGGTAAAAATGTCAAATGAGGACCTATGGTCATAAAATGAGTAATGGGGTGCTAAAGATACATGAAATGAAATGAAATGAAGTGGAAATGAGGCTTTAAAATGAGAAAAATGAGAAAAAGCCTGTTAATGTGCTAGCCAAACATGACATTACACATGACATGAGAATAAAGACCAAAGTGGTCTATGGAATGCCCATTTGAGCGTTCACATTTTTGAGAGGACCAAGGCAAGGAGCTAGGGTCGGGGAGTAAGGTATTTTTTTATGTGTTTCTCTCCATTCTTGGTCTATTTTTGTTCAAGCAAGAAGGAAGAGAATATTTGAAGAGAGCTAAGGTAAGAAAACTATCCCTAACTCCCTCTTTGATGATTTTGGATTTGGGGAAAAACCCTAACCTTATGTAAATGTGATTTTGTAAAACCCCGAGAAAATCCTAATTTTCTCAAAAAGGGTGAAATGGTAATTTCAGTCAAAATCTAGAATTTTTATAGATCTCGGATGATGAAATGGACTTCACCGTTGGAATCGTCTCGTGAAATCTAGCTACCATGTCGACTCTCGCTGAATCTCGAGACAATCTAATTTTCACGCTGAGGCAACTGGGTATCGATGTGACACCAAGACATTTTCGAGCGAAAAGCGGCGTGCCGCATGTCGGGCGCGTAATTAGTAAAATAGGGAGAGCCAAGTGGGGCCCATGTGGACATGTGGCATCTTCTAAGTGGATGGAAATCCACTATTATGGATAGGGTGTAATCTAAGTTAACTAATGGAAGGTTGACATGTGGCAAGTGAGAGGACAAAAAGGGAATAAATGAAAAGAGAAAAGAACATCTTCTCTTCTCTTTTTGGAGCTGGAATCCGGCAGTGGAGGGGAGAAACAGATTTTAGAGAGAGAAATTCCAACTTCTCTCTAGATTTCCCGGCGATCGGACTGTTGGTTCTCGACGAGCCAAGAGGCAAAGTTGGTCTACGTTGCAAGGGCTACATGTGGACAGCGATTTTGTAGAGTTTTGACAACTCCGGAAGGTAGGGGTTTTCTCCTACTTGTTTTATTCTTTGGCTAAGGGCCATATTAATGGATGTGGATTTGTTAAGGCCTGGATGGCCGTGTTTTTGGTTCCAAAAGATTTGGACCAAGTGAAGAAATTCCTAGAATGGTTTTGGACAGTCCACGGATTATTTGCGTGGCTTGTGTTATATTTGTGTGTTTTTCTTGACAATTTGAATAACATGAAAATTGTGGTCAAGTGCCTGGGGGTTGAAATGGTCGTGAGTTTCTGGTCCTCCGGAGTGAATCAATGCTAGAATTTTGGGCGCTTCTGACGTACCCCAAAGTTGGACGGAGACTACCCTTGGGTGGTCCTACATGTGTGATTGTGTTGCTTGGGCGGTTCAAAATGAATTGCTTAAATTGTTTAGTAGCCTAGGTGGGCTAATTTTGGATGTTATTGCTATGAATAAATAACATGTTTAAAGTGTAACTTTAGTTAATATATGCATGATTGATATATTGACATGTGTTGTATGAAAATGGTACATACTTCATATGCACTGGGCAACCTAGAACAATAGGTGTATGCATGACAAGAAGAGAAAGGAAAATGGCTATAAAGAAATTTAAAAGGAAGACTTCAAGAATTTGCCTTCAGAGCGTCCAACGCTCATGTCGGAGAGGTTTGAGATCTTCTGAGAATTAATTCTAGCAATCACCTGGGAGGGTTGTCGAATAGATCTTACCCTAAACTCGCATTATGTTTTCAAGAACAAAACCTTGCGAAAAATTGAGCCGTTTTCTCACACTCGCTTAGCATGCTGAGGAGTCGAGGGCTCGAGGAAGTGGGAAAGGAAATAAGATTTCATCTTAATCCATGTAGATATCGGAGTAGGAAACATATATGTTTTTGCTTAATGTTTTGGGTTTGCATTGCATGAGCACTAGGGTGGGAGCAACTATGGTGGATACTCCACTGATCAAAATACTCAATTCGTCGAGAAAAATTTTTTTTCGTGCATCGAAGGTTCACTAGATGGACACATCCGAGGCCTAGAGAGATCAAGAAACGGCTGCATGGCCTTGTAATGTATTTTTTGTAAAAACTGCAAAGACCCGCTTTGGATGCACTTTGTAAATCAAAACACATTGTAAATTAACTATATTTTTTACAAAATACACATTTTGGTGAGTATGGATGTATGGGCCAATGGCCATTTTTACTCACGGCGGTCTCATGATTTGAGACCTAATAGCTTCCGCAGTTGACTGTGTCAACGGACCTCGGAAATGGGAGTCAGCAGATTTGAATTGCCAGGGAGATCACCTGTGAGCTTGCTGCTAAGTTTGTTTTCTGTTGTGATTGGTTTCACGAATTTTTTGTATAAAAGAATGGGACAAGTTCTCAAAGGAGTTGTCAATAAAATTTTTTAAAACCCCTATTTTGTTTCTATTATACAAGCTTATAATCATCCAAATTGGTGATTCTAATCTGATAGTATTGGAACCATAAGATCTAGAGCTACAAATTTAGAGTAGAAGGGGATCAGAGCAAATTGTACTTCTAAGGCCGAATATGGATTAAACGTAGAATTTGGCAGTTGATGGGTATGCTCTATTTTGGGTGTGGTTGTAGTGTTTTGGCCGTAAGTTGAGTTTCACTCATTCAAATTGAGTGATTCCAAATTTTGAGTAAACAAGACTTCTAGGGGAATAATTTAATTGAAGGAAGTGTGCTAATTGTAACCCCGAAAAATTCTAAACTGGCCAAAAGTGGAGCCATGCAAGAACAACCCACTGCTTCTTGCAAACAGAGTGTCTGATGCAACAAAATGCACACTTATTTTGCATCCAAATTCGGATGATTATCTCCCAATTATGAAGAAAAGTTTATTGTAAACTATAGATTCAAAATAGTAGAAGTAACTATTACCAATTTATGGATTTAGAACCCCGAAATCACATCAATGGTAGAACCAGTGAGCTGGCATACCGACTGGGGCTTTGATAATAAAATGTCAGAATCCTTGAGTTTGGATAATCCAAATGAGATGATTCCAATTCCTATTGAAAATAGGCTAATAGAGTTATCATTTTCTTGAAGGAAGCATAAGGAAAATATGACTCATGTGTCCCCAGAAAAATTTTCAAGTGAAGGTGTATTGGGTAGACATCAACTCTAACCAAAAATCCTAGAATGCACAACTGATTTTTTCTTGGGTTTTTCTTTGATAGTGACATATTTGTGATTGATTAGGGGTTGGTGAAGAGGAAGCTTGACCTAAGAACGGGATTCTGAGAATAGGAATTGAAGAGCGACAACCTTTTTGGGTTTGTTCTTCACACTTCCTGCCTTGTTTTGGTTTTGTGTTTTGTTTGACAAAATAAATCTAAAAAGTTTTATATGAATATGTGTGTGTGCTCCGTTTGAGCCAAAAATGAATTGGTTTGTTCTCCACTTCTCTCTCTCTATTTCTAAAATGTTTGAAGGATTATGAAATAAATGGATTTATTGAAATGAATTGCGAAAAATTGCATATTGATTTGTTTTAAATTGATTTCATACAACAGATTGTGCAATGAATTGCACATGAAAAATTTGCATGAGTATTGGAAACCAAGTATTTGGATATAAATGTATATACACTATTGTAAATTGCTATGAATTATTTGAGCCCCCTTAATAGAATGTTAACTCGCAAATTGTTAAGGGATAGATTGGTATACCAATAAGGGTTAAATGAGCAGTACTACGCCAACGTAATGATGTGTCACTTCGATCTGTAGCCCACGGGACAATATCAGTAGTGTTCACGAAATGATTTTTAATAACCGATCAGCAGCCCAACATGACCGTACTATGTTATAAAACCTTTTTTATACCGGCCTGCAACCCAAAGGGACCGTAATTTTGATTCATATCTTGTGCAATCGAAAGCATAGTTAAATTCGCCATGGGCAAAATGAAAAGAAAATTGTGAAATGCATGACTGGTTCAATGATTTATCAGATATGAACTGATTACTGGAAATGTGACCAATGAATTGTAATTGAATGTATACGAAATGAAAATATACATATATGTGTTGTACCGCATTGGTCATTGAAAAAAATTATACAAAGGCATCAATTTAGAAAAATGCATGATTTACTTAAATTGAAATGAAGAGAGAACTGTATAGAACCACTAGGCATCAAAATGCTTAGCGAGTTGTTTTATCATCATGCAGGTATCGAGTGAACATGTACAAAGGAAAAGACCGCAGCGATTCAGAGTCAACTTCAAGGCCTCACGGAGTTGAAGTAAAGCTCCGTCCCTGCATTCATGAAATATATTTGACACTTTTTGTACAAACTTTGATTTTGTTTTGTACATATTTTGGTATTGAAAACGGCTTATAATGCCAGAATGGCAATGTGGTGGGAATGGACCAAATGAGGATGTACTGCCATATTTAATGGAAAAATGTGTATTGAAAACAAAATGATGGGCCCCCTTTAAGTGAATTAGTATATACAAATATATTTTCATAAAGATAAATATTCTTTACAAAATGAGCATTGGAAATGTGTTTTATTGACAATAGTGTAAGCATGGAAAGTTCAGGCCCCAATAGTGTCGTTGTGAATAGAGTCTATAGATATTGTCCCATTAGAATACGAGTCCAGTTTCCTGAGATTCGACCGAGCTGTCATTTAGAGTTTGATGATATCGGGATGGATTGTCTCGACACCAGGTGGTAGTTGATTGTAGAATGAAGAGAGTGACCTTAAGGACACCGAGTGGCGAGGAGGTGACTTTTATCGGCGAGAGGTCGAACCACCTCTCTAATGTGATATCCACCACTACTGCTAGAGCGATGGTTTGAAAGGGGTGTGAAGCCTACTTGGCATATGTGATTGATACGAAAAAGGTAGAGCCTAGCTTATTGAACATCCCTACGCTTAGCATTATCCTGACGTGTTTTCGGCTAGTTAGTAGGATTGCTCTCCATGTAGAGAGATTGAGTTCACAATCAACGTTATTCAAGGTGTCACTGCATCCATTACATCGTATTGAATGGCTCTAGTGGAGTTAAAAGAATTGAAGCTTCAGTTGCAAGAATTGCTAGAGAAAGGATTTATTCGTCCGAGTGTATCACCATTGGGAGCTCCATTGCTCTTTGTTAAAAAGAAAGATCGTACGGTTCGGTTGTGTGTTGATTATAGGCAATTGAACAAAATGACAATGAAGAACAAATATCCGTTACCCAGGATTGATGACTTGTTCGACCAATCGAAATGTGCAAGTGTCTTTTCGAAGATTGACTTGCGATCTGGGTATCATTAGTTAAGGATTAAAGATGCAGATGTTCATAAGACGGCGTTTAGAATGCGGTATGGACATTATGAGTTCCTTGTAATGCCGTTTGGGTTGAAAAATTCTCCAGCGACTTTCATGGACTTAATGAATCGTGTTTTCCGATCGTATGTAGATCAGTTTTTCATGGTGTTTATAGATTACATCCTTATGTATTCAAAGGATCGGGAAGATCATGATACACACCTTCGAGTAGTGCTAGAAACCTTGAGAAAGGAACAATTATATGCCAAATGGAGCAAATGTGAATTTTGGTTGAGAGAAGTGTCCTTTCGACACATCAGACGGGGTTAAGGAATCTGGAGGATCCAAGGAAGATAGAGGTGATTATCGAATGGAAACCACTAAGATATGTCATAGAAGTGCGTAGTTTCCTGGGATTGGCAGGTTACTACAGAAGGTTTGTTAAGGGGTTTTCGATGACTGCGGCCCCGATGATAAGATTGCTCTAAAAGAATGTGAGATTTGAGTGAAGTGAAAAGTGTCAAGCTAGTTTTAAAATTTTGAAAGCATTCTTAACCGAGGCACCGGTTCTTACTCAGTCAACCTACGGTAAAGAATACGTGATTTTTAGTGAACCTTCATTAAATGGACTTGGATGTGTCCTTATGCAAGAGGGTAAAGTGGTAGCTTATTCTTCAAAGCAGTTGAAGCCGCATGAAAAGAACTACCCTACGCATGATTTGAAATTGGCAACCATTGTGTTTGCATTGAAATTTTGGAGACACTATCTTTATGGAGAAAAGTGTTTCATCTACACCGATCATAAAAGTCTTAAGTATTTGCCCTCGTAAAGAGAGCTTAACTTGAGACAACTTAGATGGATGGAATTGATCAAGTGATTATGGATTGTGTGATCGATTATCATCCTAGGGAAGGCCAATGTAGTAGCATGCTTCGAGTAGAGTCGATACATACGCTCTAGCCGCTTACTCATTTGGTCATTAATGGTCGATTGTGCTAGGCAAATGGCGGTAAATTTAATAGCAAACCAGATTTGTTAAAACTTGAGTGCTCGAGGCACAAAAATAATGACGAAATGGTAACAATTGTAAATCGTATTGGGAGCGGGGAAAGAAACCCAGCCATAAATGAAGAGGACATGGATTCAGACATCGAGATTGGTCAGGTGTACCCAATGATGATGAATTGAAGAAATGCATTCTTAAAGAGGCACATAGTGGATCTTTTACTATGTACCCTGGTAGCACAAAGATGTAGAAGGATTTAAAGACTTCTTATTGGTGGTTCGAAATGAAAAGAGATGTTTCAGAATCTGTAACCAAGTGAATGGTGTGTCAGAAAATGAAAGCCGAACAGCAAGTTCCTTCGGGATTGTTACATCCTATCATGATACCCGAATGGAAATGGGACCGAATCACAATGGATTTTGTGGCTCCGCCACAAAGGATAAGAAGAAAGCATGATTCGCTTTAAATAGAAACTGGACACTAAGTCACCACTTCCTGCCAAGTGAGAACCAACTATTCACTTGACAAGTTGGCAGAGCTTTACATAAAGGAAATAGTTTGGTTACATGGGATTCCAATATCGATCATTTCAAATAGAGATCTAAGGTTTACCTCGAGATTTTAGGGAAAGTTGCAAGAGACATTGGACACTCGATTGAATTTCAGCACAACGTTCCACCCGCAGACGGATGGACAATCGGAAAGAGTGATCCAAGTATTGGAAGATATGTTGAGAAGTTGTGTCATCGACTAGGAGGGTAGTTGAGATAGACACATTCCTCTAGTTGAATTTGTGTACAACAATAGCTTCTAGTCGAGTATTGGAATGGCACCTTATGAGGCTCTCTACGGAAGAAAATGCAGAACACCATTGTGTTGGACCGAAAGGTTTTGCAAGAAGAAACTTGGCCTCGATTTGATTCAAGAAACCGAGAAAAGTGAAATGATTAGAGGTTATTGAAAGTGGCTGGCGCATAGACAAAATAGACAAAAATCCTACACGACATGAGAATAAAGGATATCTCGACATGAGATCTAATAAATTTTTCAAAGTATCACTCGAAGAAAATGATATTCGGGAAAAGAGTAAGTTGAACCCTAGGTTCATTAGCTACATTAAGTGATAGAGAAAGGGTCCAATGGCATACAAATTAGCTTTACTCCGAGTCAGAAAAGATTCATAATGTTTTCCTTGCGGTCAATGTTTGAGGAGGTACAGTCGACCCATCGCATGTAAAGTATCTTCGAGACGCATTGCTTGCACTGCATTCGACGTATGAAGAGGAGCTAGTAGAGATCTTGGCTCGAGAAGTGAAAGAGTTGTGGAAAAAGCGACTTCCATTAGTAAAGGTGCCGTGGAGAAACCACAAGACCGAGAAAGCCATGTGGGAAAGCGAAGAAGTTATGCGACAATAATACCCTGAACTGTTCAATGAAGGTAATTTCGAGGACAAAATTCTTTGGGCGAGGGGAGAAGTCAGGAACACCTCGAAAATACCATGTCAGCTTTTATAACATGTTTAGTGGTGTAAAATAAATTGAATTATATTTTTCCGGCTGCTTAAATGGCTAAAACCTTAAATGATAAAAACCTAAAATTTTTCGTGTGAGCCAAATAAATTTGGTAAAATGTCAAATGAGAACCTGCCATTATAAACGAAAGAATGTAAGTGCCAAAGTATAAATAAAATGAAATGAACTGGAGATGAAAGTGAAATGAGGCTTTAAAATGAGAAAAAGCCAATTAATGTGCTAGCCAAACATGGCATTACACATGAAGGAGGTGGCATGTGATGCTCCATCTACTTCAAGTATTTATGTCATTAAGGTTAATATTGTTTCTCTTGACAACATATTGGTATATGATAACAGTTGTGGCTCATACATATGTTTTGAACCTTCCTAGTGAACTTTGTTTAAATTTGGATGATTTCTTTTATGGACTAGCATTGAAAAGAACATTAGTTTAATGGCATTCTTTATGCTAGTGGTACATTAATAAATGGAATTTACATATTAGACATGTCCAATCCAAGTTTAAATGTTAATGACAATAAAAAGGCCAAATGGAGATAATTTGAAATCATCGTTTTTGGCTTGGTCGCCTTGGCCATATAAGCGAGAGACGCATGATTGAGTTACACAAGAGTGATAAATTGGGTCATTTGATTGTGATTCATTTGTAAAATGTGAATCTTGCTTGTTAGTAAAAGATGACCAAGTTGCCCTTTATCGAAAAGGGTGAAGTGCTAATGGGCTTTTAAACCTAATACATACAGATGAAGTATGTGGTACTATATCCATACATGCCGGAGGTGGTTCCATCTACTTCATTACCTTTATTGATGATCATTCATGATTTGGGTACTTGTATTTGATGAGATACAAATCTGAAGCCTTTGAAAAGTTCAAGGAATTTAGAAATGAAGTGGAGAAACAACTTAGGAGAAGTATCAAATAACTTAGATGAGATCTAAGTGATGAATACTTAAACCATTTCTAGGTTATCTCTAGGATAATGAGATTTTATCCAAGTGGACTCCACCTTATACGCCACAACACAATGGTGGTTAAGAGGATAAATCGAACCTTGTTGGACTTAGTAAGGTCTATGATAGGCAAGGCGGACCTACACAAATCCTTTTAGAGGCATGCACATGAGACTATTGTTTAAGTGTTAAACAAGGTCCAATCCAAGTCAGTTAAGGTTGCTTTATATGAGAGATGGACTAACAAGGAACCATATCTTTCTCACTTGAAAGTATGGGGTTATCCAACTTATAAGAATCGAACTATGTCAGACAAGCTAGAAGCTAAATCTGACAAGTGTTTGTAGGATATCCTAAGGAATCTATTGGATATAAGTTATACAACACTTTGGAGCAAAGGTTGTTTGTTTCAAATCATACAGTCTTATTAGAGAAAGAGTTTCTTCTAAGAGAAGACAGTGGGAGCAAGGATGAACTTGGTGAAGTTCAAAGTGCTCAAATAGACACAGATCAACCGACTTAATCTAAGGTTGTTATTCATGTTGATGAAGTAGCATTTGATCCTTCTAAAACATAAGCGCCTTGTAGCATTAGTAGGATACGTACCATTCCAAAGAAATATGGATTTCTCATCAGTGAACAGTGGGACGTGTTGCTCATACAGGTCGATGAACCTCCTACCTACGATGAATTTCTAAATAGTTCAGAGTTTGAAAAATAGCCATCAAGTCAGAAATGGACTTCATATATACAAACCAAGTATGGACTTTGGTTGATCCCCCAGAAGGAATAATCCTCATGGGGTGCAAGTGGATCTTAAAAAAGAAGACGGACGTGAAAGGTAATGTGATTACCTATAAAGCTAGGCTCGTGGCCAAGGGTTATCATCAAATACAACGAATTGACTATGACAAGACTTTTAGTCAGTTAGCTATGCTAAAATCCAAAAGGATACTCCTTGTCATTACTGCTCATTAATGAGTTATGGAAAATGGATGTAAAGACGACTTTCGTTAAAGGAAATCTAAGAAAGGATGTGTACACAACATAACCAGGGGATCTTCACACCTAGAGTTGGAAATAAAGTATGCAAACTTCAATGATCCATTTACGGATTGAAGCAAGCATCTAGGAGTTGAAGTATCCGATTTGATGAGACAATAAAAGAGTTTGGTTTCTCATAAAATTCGAAGGAGCCTTGTGTGTACAAGAAGATTAGTGGGATTGTAGTCGTATTCTTAGAGTTATATGTGGATGACATATTATTTATTGGAAACGACGTCTCATTGTAACAATTTGTCAATATATTGGTTATCTAGGAATATTCTCCATGAAAGACCTTGGAGAAGAAACCTAATATTTGGGATATAGATCTATGGAGATTGTGGATTCTACAACTGAATCAAAGTACATCGTAACTTCCAATGACAGCTTGGGAAACGGTTTAGACAAGGAAGTTCATTTATGAACAAGGAGTGGTCCTTAGAATTGTTTATATGATATTGTAGTATTGGGATGATAATGGAGCCATTGCAATAGAAAAAGGTACCGCGATCTCATCAAAGGTCCAAACCGGTACCCAAGGTGATACCTTTTGATTTGAGAAATCTTTGGAGTTAATGATGTAAAGATAGAGAAATGTCCACTGATTAGAATGTGCTTGATCTCTAAACTAAGTCACTTTCCTAAGAAAAGTATGATTCACATCTACTTGCCTAAGGTATGAGATACAAAGGTGATTGGCTTTAGTGCAAGTGTGAGATTGTTAGAGAAGTACTCTAAAGGCAATCACCTTTAGCACTTATTGTACTATTTTCTTTATAAGAGTGCTTTTTCATTAATTTGATATTCATACGTTGAATTGATTCAGATCTTTAATCAAATTAATGATGTGACGCCCCAAAACCCAGGGGTCCGTATTCTCAGATACCATACTATGACCCTCTAAAATTCGAGGGTTCGATTGATAACTCGTTAACCCGCTTAATATTCAAGTGTCGCTTTTCAGATATTTTCTACAAATATACAAATTCTTATAATATTTTACAAGAGTTCGTATGTACAACTCTTTTACATTTTTACATAAAATATATTAAAACTAGATTGCTCTAATATATTTTACAAAATATTTCCTGCCATTAAACTGTGCCTTCTTCATACTCACACCGGTTGAGCGCCGTCTTCGCACCGAAGGAAGTGTCCCACGACAGTAGGCGAGCAAAGCCTAGTAGATATATCCTACCCAGGCTACTCCCCACCTAAGAGCAACATGCAATGCCAATACATACAATCACACGATTCAAGTATTCTATAATTGGTCAGATTAATGTCTACATGTCATGAATGCAAAAGATAGCCCTCATGGCTCAAATCTCCGAAGCTCTCATTGACTTCACACCTGCATATGCCAAGTGTGAAAAACCGTCAAGGGCATCCCGCCCCTGACCCTTTTTCCAAAATAAAAGCTTTTTGTTTTGTAATTTTAGACTCATTGGATACCCCCCAATGCTTACTTATTTCCTTACCCAGTACTATGTGTTATGCATTTGTGGGCCAAAGATTTTTGGGTTCTCACTGCAGGACGTCGCATGCCTATACAACATTATGTTTTATTCAAAAACAATGGACAGTCTCCGATAACCCGCTTTATTTCAAAAGCATTGGAAAATATCTGATAAATTGTTTTATTAAAAAACAGTGGATAGTCTCCGATAATCGACTTTATTTCAAAAGCATTGGACAATCTCCGATAAATTGTTTTATTCAAAAACAGTGGACAGTCTCCGATTTTTATAATAAAGTGGACAACCCTCTGAATTTTAATATAATGGACAACCCTCCGAAATTTAATCATTCAAAATCCATGTCATGCACTCACACCCGATTTACGCGATGTCCCCATGCACAAGCAATGCTAATGCCACTGCATAAAATCTCATGTTACATACATAATAAAAACTACATGCAACATATATATCATTCATGCTTTATCTTAAGCATTATGTTAATCATCAAACATGCACATATCAACTTGTATATTACAAATTCTGCATGTTTTTCATTCAAGCAATAATACACAAAACTGATGTTTTCTTCAGTCTAAAAACTTAGAAAATTCTGCATGTTAGTCATGCAAGCAATAATACACCAAACTGATTTTTTTCTTCTCAAAATCCAAAAAAAAAAAAAAGTGCTCCTAAAACCAACAGTAACAAGATCATTTCGAGAGAAATTCGAAATTATAAGGACATGTAAAACCTGGCCCCGACATCAATAGTTTCTCAGAGAAATCGTTTCAGATCAGCCCACAAATTTGTATTACCTTCACGGCCATTTCACGGGTTCTAAATAAGAAATAGCCGAGGTAGGAGAAGACCCATAACCGATGAAGTGCGCATCAAATTCACAACACGATGTTAACCAAAGAACTCGGTTCTTTTCATTTTATGCTTTTCCTTCCTTTCTTTTCTTCCTCTTCCTCTCTTCTATTCTCTCTCTTTTCTATCTCTCATCGAATTCAAGTGTAATTTTTCAAGAACCCCTAGCCGCTTCTTCTTTCTCCTTTAACGAATTGATGCAGGTTCTCGTGGAGAACACATTCTTCCAACCCTCTCGACACCTAGCATTTCTTATGCCAAATGCCAACCAAGCCAATTCACTCTCTCGTGCATGATCTCCTCGACACCTAGCCTCCACTCAAGCCAATTCATGCAATCCAAACTAAGACATTCGACCTCTGCTGCCAAGTGTCTTCTCCACTGCGGCCACATGGCATGCACCCTCATGCCATGCGTCACTGTGGTGCTAATGAGACGAGGACAACACGAAGACTCCTGACTCGACCGGCCAAAACTCGACCTCGTGCGGTACCGACTCTTGAAATGTTAACTAGTCGAGTCAAGCAACTCGTAACTCGACTCGAAAAGCTCGTGAGAAACTCGAATATTTTTGTATACAAAATTTTAAAAGTTTTTTAAAAAAAAATTTTATATCTCTACTTTAGGGGATGACATAAATAATATATCTCTATTTTTTATTCTTAAAAAATCATAATTTTTTATTATTCATTTAGTTATAAATATATTTATTTTAAAAATAATTAATTTTCTTTTAAAGAAAAGATGTAAGAGAATAGGATATTATTCTATAAATTATATTAATAAGTTAGTATTATAAACGTGATATATATATATATATATATATATATATATATATATATTCCATACACCGATTCTCCTAAAGTTGGATATATAATAATTAGGGGTGCTAATGAAACGAGACAACTCAAGGAGCTACCTGACTGACTCCGATCAAACTCGACACGAGTAGCCTCCGACTCGAGCTCGAGCTCGACTCGAACAAAGACCCACTCCGACCAAGCCCACTGAACCCCGAACTCGACTCGCATCATTAGCACCTCTAGTCGTCACCTCATTTTTCCATTCGCCTTGAAATATGTGAAATTCCACCATCTTGGAATTCAACGAAATTCGACTGTGTACCTAGACTTCGCGAGACAAATTCAAAGGCGTGATCCACGCCACACATCCGAGATCTAGAGAATTTCCGTGTTTCAGAACCCGTGTCTATCTAAGCATTTTATCCGGCCTCACAAATGAAGTCCATGATACATAAAATAGCATGAAGGACATCGTGATTAGATCAGGATAATAAGATTCCTATCATGTGCAATTATGTTTGTATCTAAATTATCCCTAGTCATAGGATCAATGAGACTGGACATTGTTGATCCGGATAGACTAGCACATGTCATACTCCTTGATTAGATCAAGCAATGTATCTTACAAATTGTGATCATGAGTTGATCTGAGTTGACATGTGGATGCTTGCTAAGAGTAGCTATACACTGTGGATCTTGCTACGGCACAAATCATACTTCTGGACATTCATTATAATGCATGATTGTCTCCTATCATAGGCAATGGGCGCAGATCCTAGACTCGGCGTCAAGGATATTTCGATGCAAATTCGTGACTTGATTTAATTCCTTGTTACCTTTTTGAGGGCGCTCATAGGGTGATGATCAAGTACAACTTGAGGTGTTCGAAGGTAATTGAGTAGCCAACAAGGGATTCTCCACTCCTATTAAAGGGAGAGTATACCTCCTATGGCCTTTTGTCTGGATCATTACTCGGGAATCTCTAGCCATAGTGAAAATGTCATGAAGAGTGTCTTAAGGTGTATAACTGATGACTAATGAGTCTGGGGACAAGATCTAATATCACTTAGGCTAGATGTGGAGTAGCCAGTCTAGTGGGAGCTACACATTGTCCATGCTCTAAACCGAGTGCAGTATAAATTGGTAAAAGGACGAATTGTGCGATAATTGTCTATGGAATGGTTAGGAGTCAAACCACAGACTCTCTGATCAATTGAGGATCATGACTTGCTTGGATTCAATAGTTGAATCAAGTGGCCTACATAATCAAGAACCTAATGGGTCACATAGTTAGAAGAGTGTGAAGTTGATATAAAACAGATTTGGATATGATCCATATATGAGAGAGATCAATCTCGAGAATGGAATGTCATGGGATTAATGGAATCTCGTGATCAAAAGCCCCCACTAAGAGATAAAGCAAGCTTGGGCTTGTTCATGGGCTTAAGGCCCATGAGGGAACACGCCATAACGTGTAGGGATACGTGTAGCCTATTATCTCTATAAGAGATGGGCCTTTTAGACATTTCGAGAGCTAGAGTTTTTCTATAAAAGGACCTTTATGGAAAACCCTAAAACTAAGCCTTCTTTTGCCCACTTTTCCCAAGAAGAGTGTTCATGAGTTAGAGAGTGTTCTTAAAGAACAACCCACTATTAGTGTGATTTCAAAGTCAAATCCTCGGGTTTTTAGCTTCCCTCTTTCGGATTTAGACTTGGCTAGCACCGAGACTTCATCCGAGACCGTATCCTTGGAGGTTATCGGCTCTACTCTTCGTGTGGATACTGTTAAAGGCAAACCAAGGACGTGGTTTGCTTTGGTTGTTGTTGCTTCACCCTTTAGGATGGTTTTACACCGACAATAGGTATAAATCCTGCATTCTCTTTGTTTATAACCGATTGGATACCTCAAGACAATTCTTGATGGGTTCGTTTTCCGAAAAATTTAAACTTCCCGCTGCTTTGGCAACTATTGCCACCATAGAAACCCAACACATATTCGCACTCTCATATATTTAAAGTTTAATAGTTATTTCACATTCCTATTTTTTTTTATCAATAAAATAAATTTCCAACTATCAATTTGTATTTATTTTTCACATCCATATTTATCCAAATATTCATAAATAATTTATATATAAATTATTTTCCAATGCTTCAACACAATTTCTACAACATTCAACATATTAACTCTTATTTATATATTTCATTTTCCACATCAATGGGTATCCGAAATTATCAAATAATCTACATCATTATTTATAATAATTAAATAAAAGTATACTTCAAATAATTAACTTTCAACGATACAACCTTCTAACATCACCACAAAATTACATCAAAATTATTATCTAACTTATAACTAAAACCCAAAATTTTGACTTTCCTAACAATCATAAAAAATTTCAAATAACTCAAATAATCACCCTACAACAATCACCTAATATGTATTAAATCATGAAATAATATTTATAATTTATTTTACCATGAAACAATATATATATTTTTTGAAATAGAAATTTTGTTGATTGAAACTAGCAATACATCCGATTGAGACACAAAATCAAATTTGCTAAAAACACTAAAGGATGACGCAACATCCAGATTAATAAAACTAATATAATGACTTGACATAAAACCTATACATTTGAAAACTTTATGATGACTAGAATTCATAAATTCTAGTTCTACAACATACTGACATTGATTTAAATTGATATCTCGGTCTGATTAAATATGTTTTACCATGAATTCAAATATGATTTGTATACATAATATGCCATTTGATTTGAATTGATGACTATTAAATTAAGAGTTTTGGAGTTAAATCACCATATCTTAGATCTGAAAACTCCAACCGTTAAAATCAAAATTTAACTCCACAGATCTTCCTCGTGTCGAATATAGTAGCCTTATAAAATTTCATGTGAAATATAAGTAATTTGATATGCAAATGATAACCCGAAATTCCAAACCCATTTTTCTCGTCTCATTGTTGGCTACACTTCTTTTCTCTCTTTCCTCTGTTTTTCATTTTGTTTATTTTAAATCATTTTCTTTTCTTTCACTTTAATTTTACTCTAACCATATCACTAAAATTTTATCAAATTATTTATTTATTTTTTTAATTTTATAAAATAACTCTTGAATACATCCCGAAAGTTCCATATGATTTTGATTTGATTTGATTTGATTACATAAATCCTAAATACAAATAAATTTTTTTTAAATCTCTCACAATCTTTTTATTATTATTATTATTATTTTAACTTAATTCATTTATCAAATTCCCCAATCAAATCAACTTTTTTTTCTCAATTATTACTTAGTTTATTTCAATTCATTATAGTTTCAAGTTTATAATTTCATTTTATTCTATTTGTAAGGTTAGATTAATTCTTTATAATATTAAATTAACTTCATTTATATATAAGTAATTATAGACAATAATAAAATTTATTTAGATAGTTTTGGAATAAAATGATTTATGATATTTTTTTCTTTAAATAATAATCTTATTACTTTTTAATTGTTCAATTGTTCTAGAAAAAATTTATTGGTTATAATATTTATAAATACTTAAAAATTCTAATAACTATTTCCAAATAAATTATAGAGAATAATATTTTAATATATTTTGTTTTGATAATTTTGGAATAAAGTGAATTTTTATTATTTTTAAATAATAATCTTACAATTAATTTCTATATAAGTAATTATAGAGAAGCATATTTTAATATATTTTGTATGGATAATTTTGGAATAAAGTGATTTACTTTATTTTTTCTTTAAATAATAATCTTATTTCTTGTTTAATTGATCTATTCTTTTAGAATTTTTTTTTATGGTTGTAATATATATAAATACTTAAAATTTCTTTCCAAATAAATTATAGAGAATAATATTTTAATATATTTTGTTTAGATAATTTCAGAATAAAGTGATTTATTATTATAATTTTAAATAATTGATGGGTTAATCTATAAAACCCGAGAAGATCCAATTTTCTAAGAAAGGATAAAACAATAATTTTGGACAAAAATCCGAAATTTTACAGATTCGACGACGAACTGATTTCACCATCGGGAATCATCTCGTGAAATCTACCACTACGTCGACCCCAAGATAAATGACTAATGCCGAGGCACCGAGGGTGGGGTGACGGTGACAACAGCCTGGATGAGCGGCTCTCACAGTGGGAGCCACGTGTCGGGCGAGAGAGCAAGCTCAAAACCATGAGACAAGTCGCTCATGGAGACATGTGGCAACATACCGACGGAAATCCAAGGTAAATTGACATCAGATAAGCAGAATCCAAGAGAGCCACTGGCGAGCTACACGCTAGTTTATGATATCCCACTTTACTCAATCTCGACCAACCTGGGAGGGATGGGAGAGGGGAGGAAAAAGAGAGAGGAAAAGAAAGAGGGAACTTAGAGAGAGGTTTCACTTTATTCTAAGTTTCCTACGACTGACCGATCTAAGCCAAAGTGAAAGAAGAGTTCGTCACAAGAGCTGTGATCGACACCTAATCGAGTTTGATGGTGCGTTTTTCTCCTCTACTTTGCCATTGGCTAAGAGCCATCCAAAAGGTTAGATGGTCAAATAAATGGCCGTATGCTCTTGGCAATTCCATAGAGGAGATCGAGTACCTAAATGTCGGACTGGCGAGACAATTGACTAAAGTTATGAACTATTTTCCTGTTCTAAAGCCGAGCCCTCGCATTTGGTTATTTGCATACCCCGAGATTGATCATTTCATCATTGACACCCATGTGCGCTTGCTCAGGTTATTGCTAAAGGTGAATAACATGTTGGTTTAGGAAATTATGTTAGTATATGCACGTTTGATATATTAACATGAATTGACATGAAAATGGCTTATCAGATTTCATATGCACTGGGAAACCATGTACGTAGGTGGGCGCATGACATGGTTTCTAGAGGGTCACCAACAATTATTTATCTATATGTCCACTACAATATATCTGAGGGTTGTCCACACTATTTACTCCGAGTATGTCCACTAATATATATCTGAGGGTTGTCCACAAGTAAAACAAATATCTTTGTTTCTTTGAAAATAATTTTTCATACATGGAAAATGCATGTGAGGGAGCCTGGTGAGTGACGGCATAATTCGATCTATAAGATGCAGCATTCGCTAGTGGGATACGCATGATTTACTCGAATGCTTCAGGTGGCTGCTACGTACGAGCACTTAGCGGAGTAACCCATGTAGGAGAATTCAACTCACGGGCATTACTCTTACGTCGTCGAAATAATTTAGTGCGGAAGTGCGCGGGATGAAATGCATCAGGGACCTTAGGAGAGAAGAGAAGGTCAGATTTGGCTTTATTTTGCATTTTTGTGAAAATCTGGGTAGAAAACCCAGTTTTGTATTATGTAAAGAATAAGAGTTGTAATTAAACTCAATTTTGTATGATAAATACATTTAGCAAGTTTTCCAGGTTCCAGTGGCCTTTGTAGTAATAAAGGCGGTTATGTTGAATTTATAGTATGCAAAAAAAAAAAAAAAAATCTGAGGGGATCAAATGGGGTGACTACTGCACGTTTCAGTTCTGACGTGAAACCTCACGGTGAGTGTTGTGATACGGGAGGACGCGGCACACCACGGCAATTCGCGCGCTTGCGGCGTCTGGCCAGAGGACCGGTCTGCGCGCGGGTGCCTAGGAAGGCCTGTCGCGACAAGCCTCCTTGGGTGCTCTGTTGTGATAGAGAGTTTCCTGTCACGACAAAGTTGGCTCACCCTATGTCGCGATAGGTTTTGGGCAGCTGGGGATTTTGGTGTTGCGACAGTATTTTGACGTTGCGACAACGGTGTGCTTATGGGTTGGTTTTGTGTCGTGATAGCAGGGCTTTAGGGTGAAACTAAAGTCTATCGCAACAGAGTTTTTCTCTGTAGCGATAGGGTTTGGCTGTTTGGTGTCACGATAGGGCCGAGCTTGTGGGCGGTGTCTCGATAAGTGCGCCCAATGGCGTGACTGCTGCAGCGCTATTGCCCATTGCCTTGTATTTGTGTGCGGCGTCTTAAGCAAGCAACAGGACTTGAAGCGATTGCAGCTGTTTGGGTCATTGTACATGGACCTTTGTTCCTGAACACTGTTTCATGGGCCCAGCATTTAAAGTACAAAATTGACTGAAAATTTAGGGCGTCATGACTTGGTATTAGGCTTAGGTATCTGAATACAGGGAGGCTCGGGTTTGGGTGTATAAGTTTGGTTTATACCGGCATATGACATGGTATGATAGCTTAGGTACCGCGAGATACCTGGGGACTACGTGGGGCACGGGTTTAGATCATGCATTCATTAGGCATTTGATGAAATGATATGTGTAATGTGTGCTTGAATTGTATGAAATATATACATGATGACTGGTATATGAACACTAGGGTTGGAAAACATAACCTTAGGGGTTCGGAAAAAAAATAAAATGAACATGAAAATTGGGGAATTGAATTGAATTGTATTGTTAGTTTAGCGAGTGCTGCTTAGTGAAAAGGTGATGAACGGGTTAGTTCATGATGACAAATTCTATTAGTGGTTGGCATGTGCACTACTAGTTAGATTGAGATGGAAATTTAATAACTTTGTTGCCATTGACATGTGTAATGGCAGTAGGAGACTTGATAATGAGGTCGTCCTCGAGGTGCTAACCATGCTGCGGTTTTGACGGTGGCCTTCGCGGAGACCGTAAGGGTTACGGCTCTTTGCCGTGCGGGCTAATGCGGTTGGGGTGAGGTCAAGATAACCTCTAGAGGTTCAAGTCACATCATCCTTCGACGTTCAAAAGGGGAGGAGATCCAATGGTGGCAGACCATTGGTTTCGACAGATCGAGAAGGTATTAGAGGCTATGGAGATTACCACCGATGCGACTAAGATTAGACTAGCTGCATTCCAGGAATTTGGGGGTGGAATCCCAGTATGGTGGGACTGAGTCGAAGACAGCAGAGATATAAGGCGATGACGGGCGAAATTCCATGACTCTTCATGAGGAAGAACCTTTTCCGACCAACTGTAGGCATGTAAAGGCTTGGGTTCTGAAGTGAGTGAGGCGATGACAGTGATGGAGTACGTGGCTAAGTTTACTGAGTTAGCCCGTTTTGCTAATGACTACGTGGCCACAAATATGGCCAAGGTGAGGAGATTTGAGAATGGGCTAAAATTGTCCATTTGGGTGGGTGTAGGACTCGCTGAGGGACATGGACTCTATGGTCGGGCCAGTTGTAGCTAGCAGAGAAATGGGATGCACAGATGTCATTTGTGGTCTTAGTGAGAAGAGGGAGGATCGTCTTCTTAGTTCGAAAAGAAGCGGGCTTCTCTTTGCTCAGTGTTTCAAGGATGAGGCTGCGACCATCAAGGCCAAGGTCAGACTAGGGCTTCTAGTCAAGCAGGACAGGTGACATGTTCCACGCCCAGCAACTTTTGGGCCTGAGGAGGATTGCCCCATTGTGAGGGATCAGGGTTTCGGGGCAGTGGTCTGATCATGTCAGGATGGTGGGACACGCCCTGTTCCTCCACACCCTAGTGCGGGTCGGAGGAATAATACCCGGTCCCGAGGTCTTTGTCTGGTACCTTGATTCTGAGACAGGCAAGAGAGGCGGAGTATGGGCGGCGTAGAATGGGGCCAGGGACGTCGAGGATTCGGGCGTGTCTACACCATCCCATACCACCCAGGCCAGGCAGTAGATCACTGTATCTATCACAGGGGTATGTTTATGTTATCTCGCCTATGGGCAAGGGTATTGTTTGACTCTGGTGCATCGATTTCATTCATCGTTGAATTAGTCGTGAGAGAATTGGGCTTAGAGGTCGAGACCTTGGAAGAGCCCCACAGCCCATGTGAGTTCTCCACTACAGGGAATTTAAAGAAAGGGTGAGTGAAATACGAGTATATCGGGATTGTGTGAAATTTAGAGATCTACGGGATTTCTCACGAGTGGACTGAGGTCATGGACATGTCGAGTTCGATGTCATCATGGGATGGAATTTGGTTGATAATGGCCAGAGTAAGTCTATCGATTGTGAGAGTAGGAGGATTACCACTACCGAGCGATACTGTTCACGTTCGGGGACAAGCATGATGCTTTGCTTACTGGGTGTGTATGACTCTGGGTAGTAGGCTGTTGAGGGGTTGGCTGGAAAGCCTTACCCTAGAGTACGAAAATGTTTTTCCGGATGAGCTACCGAGATTACCTCCGTAGATGGATGTAGACTTTTGTATTGAGTTTTACATGTCTGTCCTTGTCCCCATATGACTCCAGCGTAAGATGGCACCCGGTTGGAGTTCACCCAGGAACTCGAGGTCGGTCACAAGAGTTGATGGACAAGGGATTCATCAGACCGAGCACTTCATTATGGGGCGCTCCGGTTTTGTTTGCAAAGAAAAAGGATAAGACCAGCCATTTGTGCATCGATTAGAAGCGATTGAATAGGGTTCACGATCGAGGTGGTACCCATTCACAGAAGTTGTGACTTGTTTATTGAGTTGATGGAGCACTAGTCTACTCCAAGATAGACCTTCGCACTGGTTACCATCAGCTGAGGATTAGGGGGGCATATATCCCTAAGTCGGCATTCAGGACGCGGTATGGGCTCTTTGAGTTCACCGTGATGCCCTTCGGATTGACGAATGCACCAGCAGCATTCATGGACCTTATGCATAGGATATTCCAACCTTATTTGGATCGATTTGTTGTGGTCTTTGTGGATGACATTCTGATCTACTCCTAGTCTAAGAGGGAGCATGAGGATCATTTGCAGATTGTTCAGTAGCTGTTGAGACACCATCAACTATACGCTAAGTTCAGTAAGTGCGAGTTTTGGCTTACTGAGGTGAGATTCTTGTGGCACGTCGTGTCAGCTTCAAACGTGTCAGTGGACCCCGAGAAGGTCGAGGCTGTGATGAGTTGGGATTGGTAGGGTACTACAGGAAGTTCATTGAGGATTTCTCCCCACTAGCAGCACCTATGACGAGACTAACCCGAAAAGAGGTAAAGTTCAAGTGGAATGACTTGTGCGAGAAGGCATTCCAGGAGTTGAAAAGGAGGCTCATGACTCATTTTGATAGTCCTGGAGAGGGGTGAGAGTACCACGGTATATTGTGATGCCTCGAGATTCGAGGATTTGGGATGTGTTTTGATGCGATCCAGGGAAGGTAGTAGCTTGGTTCCACTAGTTGAAAAACCATGAGCGAATGTGAACCCCTTCCTGGTGAATCGGTCGCGGCTCCAGTAACCTCCCATTCGCTCGCTCGTGATGAGATTACCATGAAGCTAAATGGTCCTTTTGCTGAAGCGTATTTGGAAAACGTGGTTATAAAATTTCCTTTTCTATCAAAATCACGCCTTTAGATTTAACTTCTAAATCCGGCAGTATACTTATTTGCACGGTCAATTGACCCAAAATACAAAATCACTGTATAAAAGCAAATACACTCGATATTTTCCCGAATGTCAAAATTTACAACAATAAAGGACCTCACAGTCCTCATCAAAATATAAGATAAGGATCAATCGATATAAGTTTATCGCAACTGTTTTTCTCAAAACCATGCATGCATATTTTACAAAGATATTTACATATACAAAAATGTCCGTTTTAAGTTTTACTAGTTTGTTTACCTTATCACATATATAATCACGGCCTGGCGTTTGGGAGTAGAGGATCCTGGGAAAGGTCTTTAGCTTCAACACTTGCACGAAATTATTTTAAAGCAGAAGCGTGGCCAAACGGGCTCGGTGAGTACCTAAGTTCTAAATATTGTTGTTCTTTGTATGTACCTCGATATATGAAAATTGTACAAAATGGTTATAAAGCTATTTTATGACAAAGCGAGTTTTTTTTCTATAAACCATTTAAAAAACTATAAAGCTATTTACATTCTTGGCTGTTTGAAAACTATTTTTTGCTACTATTTTATATTTTTACTTAAAAGCTGTTTAGTGGTGGTTAATACAGAAAATGCTATCAAATCAAGTACTATGCATGGCCCATTTACGAAATACCTAGGCATGATACACGGAACACAGCATCGGTAGTGAACCTTGGAACACTACCCGGCTAAGATGGTCAGAGTGAACCTGGCAGGATCTACTCTAACATAATGGAACCTCGGAACCAAAATGCTCGGTGATGGAACCTCGGAACCAACACCTCATCGCTATGTGCTAAGTCGGTAGCTAACTATACAGAATGTGCGGAGGAAGAACCATATATAAATATATGCTAGATCTAACCCCAGTGCCGTAGAGACGTATAGTTAGTCATAATATCCCATAACCTTGCCATGCACAAAATCAAATACATTTGTGGGAGCTAGGCTATGCCAATCAGAGGGTTTTGCTAAACCTGAATAAGCTGTTGCTTAAATGAAATCAAAAACTTTCTGAGTATAACAAATGGGAGGTAAAAAAAATGCTTTATAATCTATTACCAAGCACTTTACAAGAGTATAATTTTAAACACTTCGTTTTAGAAAATGATTTGAATCTTTCACATTTTCGACTAATTTGCTCAATCTTGTCAAGCACTCTAGATTATAAATCGGATGCTCAAATCGCTTACAATTCATTCAAATTACGAAAATGCCCTCGGTTTAACTTTTAACCATAAAACTTATACGCGGGGGCTTTCAAAATGAATATATCAAAATGAGCTTAGATTAACAAAACTGTAATCTTAGATAAATTCGATATGGACATAAATAATATGATGTGAAATTGATAAAAATATTCTACACATTAAATGTCCTATAAAAACTATCTGTTTTAGTCAAACTTTTGACTGAGGACTTTCCATGATCTAAAATGCACGAAACATTTAGAAAATTACACGTCGACTTGTCAGGCCTCACGAAATTTATTAAAAGCTGTTCAACAGTCAAAATTCCAGCCACCATTTACATCTGAACCACAGTCCAAAAGTCCTAAAGATTCCTAAGCTGAGTCTAAAAATTTTGGGACTAAAGTTCCCCCGACTTTTCCTGACCTCTAGAAAATTTCAAGCCATTATATAGCATTTTAGGCTCGAAATACTTGGTCTATGAGTACCTAAATTTTAAAGTTTGACCAAGGCTGAATGTTGGTGCTATGTAGCTCTCTTGTGTATACGATTTTGCGCCTGGCTCCGACCCGAATGTCTGGTCGATTTCGTCATCGAGAAAGAACAAAGAGAAGAAAATAAAAATAAAACAAAACGGTCTCCAGTTCTCCTCCACGCTCTGCCGTCCGCCCCCCCTGCCATTTGATATTTATCCTTTTTTATTTTCGTTTTTTTTTTCTAATTCTTATTTTTTTTTCTTTAATTATTATTATTATTATTTAGATAAATAATTTCTATTGCTCTATTAGGTCCGTTTCATCAAAATTTTTATTTCTTCCAGTCACTTATTTTAAATAACTTTAACTCCGTCATTTCGACTTGAGATTTTGTAAATCTAGATCCACAATCACAATGATTTATCACCCGAAATTCGTAAAATGTCATTGTCTCGAGAGTCGATGAAGCTTTACAGTTACTAGATTTCGCGAGACAAATTTAACGGAGCAGTCCGTTTCGTCATCCGAGATCTAGAGAATTTTCTAGGCTTCCCTGAACCATTATGGTAATTTATTATTATTATTATCTTTTAAAATTCCATAATTTATACTTTCACCCCTCCATCTTCCTTAATTGCAAAAGTGCCACAATTATTTGAAAATTTTATAATTTCACCCTTAAAGCAATTTTCAAAAATTCTATTATGGCACTAAAATAATTAAGGAAGCCCTTAATCACATCGGTTACACATACCGTACTGCGGAGATGGGGTGTTACGAAATTACCCGCTACGACATGGAGTTATGCTTGTAGTCTTTGCCTTGAAGATTTGGCGCCATTACCTATACGGTGAGCAGTTTAAGGTGTATTCAGATCACAAAAGTCTGAAATACATCTTCACATAATGGGACCACAATATGAGGCAACGCAAGTAGATGGAGTTCCTAGAGGATTATGACTTCACTTTACATTACCACCTTAGTAAGGAAAATGTGGTGGCTGATGCACTCAGTCGGAAGTCCCAGGGGCAGGATGTAGAGATAGTGTCCATTAGGGATAGGGTGCGGTGCAGTACGACCTTCTTGAGGGTTTGGACCGTCCACAGGATGGTAGTCTTGGTTATGGGGACGGAGTAGTGGTTCCTATTTGTGGAGCGAGAGAGGAGATCCTTAGGGTTCTTGCTCCAGTTCTTGTGCATTCAGGTGGCACAAAGATGTACTGTGATCTTCGTCACCAGTACTACTAAAGCGAGATGAAGAGACATGTTAGGGACTTTGTTCGACGATGCCTCACATGTCAGCAGGTTAAGGCTGAGCACCAGAAGCCAGTAGGGCTACTCCAACCATTGGAGGTAGTTGAATGGAAGTGGGAGCACGTCACAATGGACTTTGTAACCCCATTGCTATGGACACTGCGGAGGCATGACGCGGTATGGGTGATAGTCGACCGACTCACAAAGTCGGCACATTTTCTAGTCGTGCGAAGGACCTTCATATCTGAGGAATTCTACCGGTTGTATATACGAGAGATTGTCCGATTACATGGAGTGCTAGTATCCATAGTGTCGGATATAGACCCAAGATTTATGGCACATTTTTGGAAGAGCTTCCAAAAGGCCATGGGAACATGGTTGATGATGAGCACCGCCTTCCACCCATAGACAGATGGTCAGTCAGAGAGGACCATACAGATTTTAGAGGATATGCTGCGAGCATGCGTCTTGGATCATAAGGGTAGCTGGGAAGAACACTTACCCTTGGTGGAATTCACCTACAACAATAGTTATCAAGCGAATATACAGATGGCACCCTATGAGGCTTTGTATAAGAGGCTATGCCAATCCATCTATTTCTTTGAATGAGAGGTGGGAAAGTGCTCCATCAGCGAAGTGGGATGCGATTAGAACACCTCGGAGAAGGTGGGTTTGATCGACATCGTCTTCTAACGGCTCAAAGCCAACAAAAGAGCTATGCTGACAGGCGATGTTGACCTCTAGAGTTCGAGGTTGACGATCACGTCTTCTTGAATGTGATGCCTAAGAGAGGAGTGGTCAGGTTCGGTAAGCGAGGGAAGCTGTCGCCGAGGTTCATTGGACCCTTCGAGATACTCGAGAGGGTGGGCACTATAGCGTACCGACTGGCTTTGCCACCTAGCATGCCAGGTGTCCATGAGGTGTTCCACGTCTCCATGCTCCGGAAGTACACTCCAAATCCAGCTCATGTAGTGGATTGGGGAAGTGCGATTGACCGCGAGATGGGACCTTGAGGGAGAGGGACCAGTAATGGATCATGGATGGTCGAGGGATCGGGTTTTGTGGCCCGTAAGATCGTGAGGCTAGTGAAATCTTTGTGGCAACAACATGGATTGGAGCGACATGGGTGCGAGGATGCGATGCGGCACCTCTCCACTTCTTGTTTAGGGATGAAGGTACGTGGTTTAGTCGTATAATAATTAAATGACTAGTTTACATGCATGACATAGTGCACGTTGCATATGCATGTGAGTTGATGTGATTGTGTGGAAATTTGGGACGAAATTCTTTTAAGGGGGGAAGAATGTAAAACTCGAGAAAATTCAATTTTCTGAGAAAGGGTAAAACAATAATTTCGATAAAAAATCCAGAATTTTTCTAGATCTTAGATGACAAAATGGATTTCACCGTTGAAATCGTCTCACGAAATCTAACTACCACGTCGAATTTCGTCGAATTCCGAGATAGTTGGAATTTCACGTTTTTCGAGACCCCGAGGGTAATAAGGGACACTTGGCACTTGATGAGTGGCTCACAGGGAGCCATGTGTCAAGCAGAGAGCAAGAAAAACCATGAGCTCAAGTGGGGCTCAAGAGAGACATGTGGCAACACATGATTGGATGGAAATCTTAGGTAAATGGATAAATGGATAAGGGTAATGCAAGGGAGCCACTAAGGGAGTGACATGTGGCAAGTGAGAGGACATCCCACTTGACCCATCTTGGACCAACAGGTGGGATGGGAGAGGGGAGGAAAAAGAGAGAGAAAAGAAAGAGAGAACTTAGAGAGAGAAACTCTACCTTCTCTTTAAGTTTCCGGGCAACCGGACGGCGGTTTCAAGCAGAGTCAGAGGGAAAGTTCGTCCTCGCGGTAAGAGCTTCACATCGACACCGGAATCGAAGAGTTTTGACAAACTCCAAGAGGTAGGGGTTTTTCTCCTACTTGGTTTAGTCTTTGGCTAGGAGCCATCCAAATAGTTAGGATGGTTGGGGCCGAAATGGCCGTATGTTTCAGTCCCATAGAGTGAGATTGAGTACTGAAATGTTGGGACTGTTTTAGGACAGTTTGGACTAGGTTATGAACTATTTTTTGACGTTTTAAAATTTGAGCTCTGCATTTGTTTTGGGCAGGTCTTGGGGCCCCGATTTTCGGACCTCTTGATTGACGAACCTGTGTGTTGGTCGTGTTATTCTTAAAGGTGAATAACATGTTGGTTTCTAATGTAAATTATGTTAGTATATACATGCTTGATATATTAACATGAATTGGCATAAGTAGTATTGCATTTCATATGCAGGACACCATAGAACAGTAGGTGTAAGTGCATGACATGGTTTTTCGGAGGGTTGACCCGACAATTATTTATGAGTATGTCCCTCTGATATATCGGAGGATTTATGCACATAATTATTTATCGGAGTATGTCCACTAATATATATCGGAGGGTTGTCCACAAGTAAAACAAATATCTTTGTTTTGAAAATAATTTTTCATACATGGCAAATGCATGTGTGAGGGAGTAGCTGAGGACTCGAGGCATGGGACGAGGCATGTAGGCATTCAAGTAGGGATATGCATGATTTACTTGAATGTTTGTGTGGTTGCTATTGCATGAGCACTTAGGTGGGGAGTAACCCATGTAGGAGAATTCAACTACTGGGCATTGCTCACCCCGTCGTCGGAAATAATTTCAGATACTGGAGGTACGCCGGGGGATGAAGCTCATCTGAGACCGATGAGTCCAAAAACTCATTTGATTTTTAATCCATTTTTCTGAGCTTTTTATAAGATAAATGTTGATTTGTATGCAGAAATGTGAATATTTTACTCCAAATTTAATTTTGCAGAAAAGTACAGCAGAAGCTAAAATCCCAACAAAAACCGAGAGAGATCGACTCTGAAGTAAATGAAGTCCTGACTAAAAATCGGAGTTACGACGGGAAACTATTTGTTCGAGTTATTTCAAGTCCTGACATCACGAGATCGGTTTGGGGAAGAAATAGAGATTGTAGCAAGCGAAGTCATGACTTGAAGTTAAGCTTGCGACCAGAATGACCAAGGTAACAAGTGAAAGAGGTTGCGACAGAAGAAGTGTGGTTGAGACTAAAGAGGTGTGAAGGTAGAATCTTAGTGCGTGACACCAACTACGATATCCTGGCGCCCAGGTGAATATAAGCGAGGTCGGGCGTGAAGCGATGCTCGCGGCGTGGATTCATCGGCGGCGTAAGCGAGTCCTTGCAGGCGAGTTGCAACCATTTATTAATCAAGGACCACAAGCGATATCGCGACCACTCATTCGGTCAGCGACTGGCGGCAGCGACCGAGAGAAGAAATCCAGTCATGTGGTACAAGTAATTGAGATAATGTCACGACTAGAAAAGAGCAACATGGTCGCGACAGCATCACCTTGAGGTCGCGACACCGGAATAGAAAAGGTTGGAAGGAGGAAATTTGGTTTACGAGAAAGAATTGGGGGTTGCTACGGAAGAAATGAACATCAAAAGTGTGACATCACAGAAATTAAATGACTTAAATTCGAAACCTATGAAGGCAGAAGACCACCAACAAGATCGTGACCAGAAAAAGAAAGTCACGACCTGAGGTCAGCTTACAAATAGAAATGTGGTCGCAACCTAAACTTGAGGTTGCGACGTGCAGCACAACAAGGAAGAGAAGTCCTGATTCAGAACTGAGGTCGTGACTCAAAAGCCATAAGAAGAAGAGTGATGATGTCGCGACGTGGCTTAGTGGTCGGCGACATCAACTCTTGAGAAACAACGAGCAAACAAGGTCGTGACTACAAACGATGTCGCAACCATTTGTCCAAGTAGTAGCCAAGGAATGCGAGAACAGCGGAGGAGGCAACGAGGTCGCTATTAAGACAAGACGAAACAAAAGGGAAATCCATGTAGCGACATCAGCAGAGTCGTGACATAGAGACTGATGGCTAGGCTTTCTTTTAGGATTCCACTTGGAGCTTTTTGGGGATTATTTGGTGTTCTTTTGATAGTATAAATAGACAGTGATAGAATAGTAAAGTAGTTTCGTCTTCACTACCCAGAAAAGGGGAACGAATAGGAACTCAGTGTATATTTTAGAGTAGAATTTTCTTTATTTTCTTTATTTTTCATTTTTGTTTCTTTTCGGGATCTACGTTTGCTAACTGTGCAAAAACGATTAGAACTGAAACTTTATTTATGTTATTTTCTTTTTAAAATTGCTGCCTGAAAATTTATGAAATCTAGACAAATTTCTGGAGTTCATTTTTTCTCAGTTTCATTGCGATTATAGTGGTTGCGCGTGATCGGTGCTCCCGTTTCTTTGTCCTTGATCACAGTAATTGGAGCAGTTCTCTTTGGATTTGAATTATAGTTAGTTCGATCTTTTACGCAAAAATTTGGAGAACATTATTTGGGTAGTGATTTACTTGCTTGGTGTTGTTTTTAAATTGATAAGTTCCCAATGGTAGTACCGAATACCATTTTGAGGGAATGTATCTTGCTCTGATTTCCAGGATGCCCTCTGAGTGACACAGAGGCGGAGATTCCTGAAAGCTGAGAGCATTATTTTCTGGGTATGTTAGACTACTATTGACAAACTGCTGAGCTCTGAAAGTTAATTTTGATAAATCCCCCATTCGCTCATAATTGAAGTTGGAGGGGAGTATTTAACAATATAAATAATCAGAGAGTTCACCTTAATCTAATGGGAAGTTCATAACCCCGTGTTAGCTTAGATCTAATCAAGGGAAAGGACGAACCGATAGATATGAAGGATGATGCACCAGTTAAGTTATAGAACTTTTGCTAAAATCCTGAGAAGGAAGGCAAAAGATCTGTAGTCATCAAGAATTGGGTGTGAAGTATTGAGAAAGAAAAATACTCAGATCTTGCAAGAAAAACATAAATACAAGTAATTGGGTAGAACTTGATTTCGAGAGAAACAAGAGTTTCTAACAAGTGAATATGGAGAAATCCAACTGCAACATATAGGCAAATCTTGGACAAATCATATCCATCAATTCAATAGAGCAATGTATTTTCATGCAGGAATTGACTGTTTTATTATAATTCACTGATAGTTTTCGTTTCTACCAGGGAACAGATTAGATCCAGTATTTAGTTCTTAAATTTTGTACTTTATTTCATATTCTATCAATTTCTAGTTTTAGTTAATAGTCTAGGATTTATTATCTAGTAGATAGAATTTCATTATCAAATTCTTTTAGTCCAAATAGCATAGAACTTTAGTAGTTGTGGGAATGATACCTGGACTTACATTCAGATTTTACTACTTGTATGACCTGTGCACTTGCAGTGTCATAGGCTAAACCCAATTTTAAAATCCTGAACATCAAGACTGTAACACCCCGTTCCGGGAGAGTGTACAGTACATGATACTGTAGGGGTGTATAAGAGTACCAAGTGTCACACTGTAGTATTTTGGAGACTAAAGTAGGAAATGAAAGTTTATGGAACCCGGAATTTGTGGTATTAAACCAAGGGTACAATGGTCATTAAGCAAATGAATATGAAAAATCAAAATTTAGTTAGAGATGGGCCATAGTAGGAATTTCAAAAGTTGGTATTGCAAAATTAAAGAGATGAGGGCAATTTGCAATTTAGGGAAAGTGGAAAATATAAAAATGGGAAATTAAAACAAAATTTCATTTTGATTTTCGAGTTTGCTACTAGCAAACCCAGTAGGAGGGAGAAGGAGGGAGCAAGAAGGAGGAAGAGAGGAGGAAGAAGGAAGAGGAGAGGTTCAAAAATCAGGTATGCCTTTGTCTTAGAATCAAGTGTGTGGATTTCTAGGACTTTGGTAAGGAGAATAGGTGCTCCTTTGGTCTAGGTTTTATGTAAAGATCACACAAACTTTTGAATTGTTGGGGTTATGAGTGTAAAACCCCAATTGATGTAAAACAAACATGGAATCATCAAATTATATGGTTTGATAAAGGGTGGTGGACCTTAGGTAGTGTTCTTGGATTTTCTAGGTTTTTGTATTTTGAGGTTCCAAAGCACCAGATTCAAATGTTGTGGAGTTGTTTTAAGATGATTTCAAGTTGGTTTGAGTATGGATTATAGAAGTTGTATGGGGTGAATTGGCATCAAAAGTGGGAAAAACAGCAAAATCTGGAGCAAAATGGAAGGTGTACCGGTACATGAACGATGATGTGCAGTACACTAGAAAACAAAAAGTGTCTTAGGTACACCCACACATTGCAGTTTTCCTATTTAAACCAGTTTTTGTCATTACAGCCATAACTTGCTCATTTCTTATTAGATTTGAGTGATTCAAGTGGCTACTTAAACTAGACTTCAAGGAGAACAAAACTTAAGAATTAGGAATTGTCAAATTCGGATCCTAAGTGGCCTAAAAATTCACTCAAAGTGGGGCCATGTGCAAAAAAAATTCCTGCATCAGCTTTGGACATAGAGTAGTCCGGGTTGTTTCGGACGTAACTTGAGTTTCGGTGCTCCGAATTGGGTGATTCTAGTTGGGAATGAACCCTTAGCACCTTAGCTTTAAAAGAGTATAAAGAGGTGTGACCTGTCTAGGAGTACGTTAAGTTATGCAGAATTAATTTGTCGTTGTATTCGGTTGAGTGTGTAGGTTAAAAATCAAAGTGGGATAAGTGTGAGCAGTTGCTCAAGTTAAGCAAGCAAAGGGTGAGTGTTCCTAAACTCATTTCCCAAATACTAGTGTATTATTATTATTATAAATTGTTTTACCTTTGGTATTTCATGGTTTCCCGAATGCAAACCATTTTCAAGAAGCAAGCAATGAATTAGAAAGCAAGCAAATGGTTTGAGTTAAACCATTTTTGAGAAAAAGAAAACATTGGTTTTAAATTGGCAAAACCATAATTAAGCAAGCAAGCAAGTAAGTAAATGGTTTGAATAATTAAACCATTTTTTCAAACAAACAAGCAAGTAAGTAAATGGTTTTGAATAATTAAACCATTTTTCAAGGCGCAAGAAAGCAACTAAGCAAATGGTTTTGAATAATTAAACCATTTTTCAAGCAAGCAAGCAAGCAAATGGTTTCAAAGTGTAAAACCATTTTATAAAGAGCAAGCAAGCAAGCAAGCAAAGAAAGTTTGTGAAAAACAGGCCTTCCCTAGTTCTAAGCAAGCAACCGGTCAGAGGTATTCCGTACGTGCACGGTGGTGTTAGGATTTCATACATGCATTGTAGTTTTGCCCGGTCGGCAGAGCTTAGGACTATCGTCATGCATTTAAAGGAATAGTGTGCGATACGGGAGTATATGAGTTATGAGCTCTAACTAAGCATGGTGATGGCGACACGAGGTCAATTCCACCATATTCTTAGGAAAAGGTGGCCCAGGACACCCAGATCGCTTCCCACCGGCACGGTTGAGCCACGAGGTTCCCGTGTTCACTAGGGTACAACAAGCAAAAATAGGCCTCCATTGGTTGATGTTTTATAAGCATGATATGCTGTTTTGAAAAATCAACCATTGGTTCCCGATACCATGCAGCTAGGAGAGTTTTAAAGCAGCGGTTGAGCCCGGGCTCCGTTTAGATTTCAAGCGATCGGTTGAGCAAGCTCCCATGGGTTTTATTTCAAAAGCATGTGGTTGAGCTCAAGCTCTAGTTTTTATGAAAAAATTTTGAGAAACTTTTTAAAGCGAAAGGTTTGTGAAGGTTTTAAGAAACTTTTCAAGCATGATAAAGCAAGCAATGACAAGAAAAGTTATGGGAAGTTTATAAACTTCTAAGCAAACAGAAATAAAGAGTTTTACAAGCTTTTAAAGAAAGTAACAAAATAAAGCAAGCAAGTACAAGCAGTAAACAAGAAAGTTTTAGAAACTTTTCTGACAATAGCGAAAGAAAACTACCAGGAAAATATTTGTAAAAGAGAGTTTTACATTTTAAGATGTTTTCGAGAAAAAGCAAAACCTTTATAAAAGCATACACTCAGGCTCGTTTAGCTCATTATTTTGTATTTTAAAAATATTTTCCGGAACCAAGATGAGCCAATGGAGCACAATAGGAGTTAATCTGAGCATTGTATAAGTCTTTATGGAAATTAGAATATTTTGTAAGGAAACACTTTGAATATGTATAATGGAACATATGTATGTACATAGTTTAGTATTGTGAGAATATGTTTGGTATCTTTGGTTGCCAAATATTTTGGATATAGTGTAGAATTGGATGTATCTGAGGATTTAGGTTAGACTGGCAATGCGGCCGATATCTTCTTAAAGTTTTCATTGCTAAGATTTTACCAAATCCTAAGCTAGATAAATAAAAGAAAAATTTTATAGGAGGTTTAAGCAAGCAATAGGGCTTCGCTTCATAGGGATTTCTAGTCGTTGAATTGCTTGACTGGGATTTCTTTGTGGAGTGGTCGGCACCTTGCCCATTTGGAAGGGGGTGGGGTGTGTAAAACTGGAATTTATTTAATTAAGAAAATTTATCCAAGTGACATGGGTGCGAAAGTGTAAGGCTCTTGTAACTATGCACATTTGAGGAGTTTAGTCTTATATAAAGAATAAATAGAGACCTTGGGAGAGAAGAGAAGGTCGGTTGGCTGTGCATTTTGTGAAAATGCGGGTAGAAACCTGATTTTTTGTACTATGTAAAGAACAAGAGTTGTAATTAAACTCATTTTTGTATAATAAATACATTTAGCAAGTTTTCCAGGTTCCAATGGCCTTTGTTGTAATAAGGTAAATTTATGTTGAATTTATAGTATGCTAAAAAAAAAAAATGCAGGGGGATCAAATGGGGTGGGCTACTACCCATTTACAGTTATGTGTCGCGACACTGCAGTGGTGTCGTGATAGAAGGGACGCAGCGTGCGCGATAGGCTCGCTTACGTGCATGACCGAGGACTCGCGCGCGTTCGCTGGAGTGCCTAGGAAGGCCTGTCGTGACAGGCCTCCTTGGGTGCTACATTTGCGACGAGTTTCTGTCCACGGCGAGTTGACTACGTGTCGCGAGGCAGGGTTTGCTTTGGGGCTTTTGGTGCATTTGCAACAGTATTTTGGGCGTCGTGACGGTGTCTGCTTGTGGGTTGGTTTATTAATAAGCTTGGCCCAGCCCTTGAGATGAAGTCTGTCATGACAGGGTTTAGCTGTTTGGTGTCGCGATAGGGCTGGGCTTGTGGGCGATGTCGCGACAAGCGTGTGCCCAGCGTGCGGCGACAAAGGGCCATGGTGACGAGGCCAATGGCATAGCGGCTGTGACCCGGGCATTTCTCCAAGCGACAGGACTTACCTTGATTACCTTTGTTTAGTCCTTTATCACATGGACACTATTTAAACAAAAAGAGTACAAAAATTGACCCCCAGAAATTTGGGGCGTCACATAATCAATCATATCTTTCACAAGTTTTAAATGCATGCGTGAACCCGTATTTTTCATGTGCGTTCCCACTCGATGGTAAGACTTACTCGCTTTTTATTGTGAAAAAAATATTTTAAAAAAAAAATATTGGAGTCGCTACTTTTTTTGTTTATTTTCTTAAAGGGAAAATAAAATAAGAAACAAAATTCTTGTGTGACTCCTTATTTAGGAAAAAACGTGTCTACGAAAAACCAAGTCCAAATCCAGAGGTCAGGTTACTTATAGGGAAAGTATGGTAGTGAATCGTAACACCCCTCTTAGCCCGTATAAAAACGGTCTCTACTAAACAAGTTTAGGGAACTGTTCAAATTAATTAATTAATTAATTATGGATAGCGAAAAAAATAATCAAATGAATGAATATATAAAAAAAATAAAATTTATTCACTTATAAAAGATAGATCCAATTTTATTTAAAAAAAAAATTATAGTCATAAGATCCAATTTTATTTAAAAGAGAATTATTTGCATTTATTTTATAAAAATATTTATTAAAAATTCGACTTTGTCAAAATGATTTATTTAACTAATTTAGAAAGGAAATTGAACTTTCAACTTTATTTAGAATTTTTTTTATTATTTGAAAATTGATTTTAAAATTATTTTTTTTAAAATAGACAATTTTATTTAAAAATAAATGAATGAGGGACTTTGATTAAAAACGATATTTTGGATTTTCCTTAAAACAAAATTTATGTTCTTTATAAAAAAAAAATCATCTTTCTAGTTTTCTTTTATTAGAGAAAAATAAGTTTATTCATTGAAATAAACATATTATAAACTTGTTTTATTAGCTTAAAATTATTGAATTATTCTTTTTATTAACATATAAATTATAAAACTTCATGTTCCATTTTGCGTACAACCAACTAATGTATATGAGAATGAATGTACAAGAATATATATAAAAATACAATTAAACATCAATGAGAGAGGAAAAATGTGCTCAAAAAGTTCCACTTGTAATTTACAGTATTTCCAAGTCTTTTTTTTTAAGTCGATCCTCCACGTGTCATGAATCCATACTCGATCAACAAAAGTAGTATGAATTCTCCATGCAAAACAAAATAAGACCAACAGAGAGAGCAACAAAGTAGGAAAAAGAAAGGGAGAGGTAAGCCAAAATAAATATTCAAATCTAATAATAATAAGCCTAAAAGCAATATATAACCTTACCAAATTAATTTCATTCATGTTAATGTGTTCAAATTAATAAATAAGTTATCAATGTTATAAGTCCATAATCTCAAATTAATGATTAATATACATATCAAAATTTATAAATTCCACCGATACCAATTATATACCAATTATAAGTCTCATTTAATATAGGTCCACAACTCCAAATTGCCAATCAATATATGGACTCATTTTAACAAATTTCACCCACTAACCAATTTTTCTATCAATTAACAAGTTCAATTTAATACTTCAATCCTCAAGATATAACAAACACAACTGTATACAATCAACACCAATTTAATTATCAAATAATTTAAGTCTAATTTGATATGCATATCTAATATTTTATCATACTTAATTAAATAAAAGTTAAGCTTACTAATTAACTTTATACCACTTAACAACTCCAACTTAGGATACATTCAAGTATTACAAAATCTAATTTCCATGATTAAAGACCATTTTGATATATTAAAGTTTAAAATTACATCTAAATATTTATAATATAATATTTAACAAATCAAGATACATCCAAAATATTTCAAGTTAATGGTTAGAACACAAAAGTATGATCAAACTCAAATATCCCAAATTAATCTCAAATACAATAAAGCTAAGAATACAAAATTCAAAATTATATTTAACAAATTTCACTAACATCAAAAGTTCATACCACAATGCCCAAATCTCCCATAAAAGTCCATAAAAGGAAACCCAATATCACAAATATATATATATACAAAATCTAATTTCCATGATTAAAGACCATTTTGATATATTAAAGTTTAAAATTACATCTAAATATTTATAATATAATATTTAACAAATCAAGATACATCAAAAATATTTCAAGTTAATGGTTAGAACACAAAAAGTATGATTCAAACTCAAATATCTAAATTAATCTCAAATACAATAAAGCTAGATACAAAATTCAAAATTATATTTAACAAATTTCACTAACATCAAAAGTTCATACCACAGTACCCAAATCTCCATAAAAGTCCATAAGGAAATGATATCACAAATATATATATATATATATATATATATATATATATGCTATATATATATATATATATATATATATGTGTGTGTGTGTGTGTGTGTGTGTGTGTGTGTGTGTGTGTGTGTGTGTGTGTGTGTGTGTGTGTGTGTGTGTGTGTGTGTGTGTGTGTGTGTGTGTGTGAACTTTGTACCAAGAAAAATTGTAGGGGCTGTTTAGTCAAGTAAAGAGAAAAACAAGTGCTTGGAGGAAGAGAAAACAAGAAAGAAAGAAAAAAAAAAGAGAAAATGAAGTGAGTATTTACCTTTGTAGTCTTTGTCTTTGGTTTCTTTGATTAGGAGAAAAAAAATGAAGGGAAAACAGGATGGAAGAAGAGAAGAAGAAGATCAAGAAGAGCAAGGAGAGGAGAAGAGGGGGAAGAAGAGAAGAGAAAGAAGAGAAGCGAAGAGGTGGGAGAAGAGAAGAGAAAGAAAAGAAGAGAAGCGAAAAAGGGGGAAGGGAGGGAGAGCCAAAAGGGGGGGACAAGAGGGAGGAAGACCCGGTTTGGTCACCAAAAAAAGAGGAAAGAGAGAGAGTGGATTAAGTTGGGTTAAGTCCCATAGGAGATGAGTGGAGAGAGAAATGTAGGGGTAGGGGAATGGGGAGATAAGAAAGAAAATAATAAAAAAAAAATTAAAAAAAGTAATAATAATAATATGTGCAAATTTTAAGGGTTTACAAATATGCCCATCTTCGGTAAAGTTCACAAGTGAAGAAAGTGCATGAGCAATACAATGAAGTGGAAGTATGAAAAGCAAGCAAAATTAAGTGAATTATACCGAAAAACAAAGGTGACCCCAAAAATTGTCTACGAAAAAAGCAACCGGCTCGCTCAGAGCCAAAACAACGAGAGGCTACAGAACTGAAAAAAAAAAAAAAGCTACAAAAGAAAATGTCTAAAATGCCACTAAAGTCACAATGCGAGTCTAGACTCCCTCCAAATGGTCTCCAAAAGGTAAGAGGTAAATGAAAAAAAGCTCGGATCAACTAAACCACCCTAAGACACAAGTACCAAGGAAGAACCATATGAGCTCTACATGACAATAAAGATCAAGGTGACCAATAAACAATCCAAACACGTAGATGAACCTAAGGGACCACATAGCAAAATGGTAAGAGAGGAAAGCTCAAGAATAGTATGTCAAGGTAAAGTGAGTCACATGTGAAGGAATAACTCTGAATGCCTAAAGTATGGCTCTGAACGCCCAATCTACAGCTTTGAACGCCTAAATAAAGAGGATGGCTATAACAACTGGTAAAAATAAATAACTAAATATTTATATTTTTCTAACGAAGGGCAAATTAGTAATTTCTTTTGTGAAGCCCTAATATAAATAGAAAAGAATAATCATAAAACCCTCATTTTGAACTTTACTCTCTGGCATTAAGTTGTTAGCCATAGAATCTCCACACCTTAGGGCTAAAGAAGGTCGTCAAAGGTGAGTCTTTTCTTCTCAAATCTCTTCCGTAAAATGATATTGTGTTAATGTCGATTATAGATGGTTTTAAATTTAACACTAGAACAATTTGGGGTTTCGGATTCGCCCAGGAATGTTACGGAAGGCTTAGAAACGTCGAATCCCCAGGAAATTTAGAGCGATTAAGGTAGCGTCTCTTATAAGTCAATTTCTTTTATTATAGATCATGAATATTTTTTAGGGTTTGATTAGATCTAGAGGATTTTTTCTCAAAAAAAAAGAAAGAAAGAAAGAAAGAAAGAATAGTAATCGTAACTTGAAATTAGAAATCAAAAGAATAATAATAAAAAAAAAAAGTAGAAGAAGAAAGGGAGAGTGGGGACCATTGTACCTTAATAAGAATAAAATATATAAAAAAAAAGGAAAGGAGATTGGGGGACCACAATGCTTTGAGAGAGAATGGAAAATGAAAAAAAAACATCAAATCGTATGGTGTTTTGTGTGAATATAAATGGATTTGAAAAAGGTAAAAAAGTAGTTTGTCTTTTATGATAGGCGTATGTAGTAGGAATAAAAAAGAATATTTACAAGTCTAAAAGCCTATATAAAATCTGTCTTGAAAACCTAAGTATGGTATGTATAGAAACTCTAGGTATTAGTGAAAATCTAGATAAATAAAGAAATAAGTCTAGATAAAAAAAAATTAGAAAGTAAAATAATTATTTGAGAGATAAGTTCTTAGAAAATAATTAATAAATAAAATAATCTTAAGAAGAAAAAAAATAAATGGCTTGTTTGTTAATAAATTATTTTATTATTTGTTTTAGATGAATATGTTGTTAATTGATTTTCAGGGTTAGCTTTTAGGATCTCGAATTTGTTTTGAGGTAAGGGAAAATTAATGTAGTTTTTTTAACTGTATTTTTATATGTACGATTCGAAAAGGTCCTTTTCCTTTTTGCTTTAAATATGGATCAAATATATTTTGCATGAAAAGTATGTTGGACTTTTGTTTTGTTGTGATATAAATTATGGAGATATTATGTTTTATGAATGAAATTATTGAAACTATGTTTTTTACTATGGTAGTTAAGCCTTGTCAACGGGAATAATAGTTGATACTATTCAGCTCTTGTAAACTGGAATAATATTTAACCTTTAGATTTTTTTGGTGTGAATGTAATTGATTTGAAGCCCAACCTCTAGGGGTTTTAGTTAGAGGTTAATAATACTAATAGTGTTTGGTTCTGTCCACTTTAAAAGGAATAATTTAAGGCTAGCCACTCATTTGAAAGTCTCATATGGCTGTGCACCATTCGATATTTGTGACCAAAGTAAAAGTTTTGATTTGACTATTTGATATGAAAGCATTTGGATCCGAAATGAAAGGATTTTGTTTAAATATTTGAATGTATTGACAAAAAAAAATAATTGAAAATGACTTATGATAATATCTCTTATTTTTGCCAATGATTTGAAAATGTTTTATCCATAACTGCATTAACTTACCTTATTGAGCTTCAAGCTCACCCTCGTTGTCGACCATCTTTTTAAGTACTCCTAGTTCTGGCGAGGAGTGACGGACAGGTTGAGGACCTTATTTTAGGATTTTACTTTGAGTTAGCTTTGGACGAATTTAATTTTATTTAAACTATTTAGTTTATGTGTTTATTTTGGAAGTACATATTTCATTTTGGACTCTTATGTTAGTTCGTACTTGGATGTTGATTTGGAAAATTTTTGTTAGTATGGATTTGAGATTTAGAGATAGTAGAATGTCATGCTTTTGCTCTTAAAAGGTTTTTGATAAGTGGAATAAGTCCAGTCATAATAAAGGAATGAAGTTTTGTGTCATTTTGTGCTTCGAGTCTTTAGACTTATGGTGCAAAATGACGGTCATGTCCCGGGACCGGGTTTTAGGGTGTGATAGAGTGGTATCAGAGCACTAGGTTTTGATCTTGATGGGAATTTGTTTAGTTTACAAATGGGAATAGATGAGTGACGCATTAGTTAAGTTTCAAGTTTGTCTAGCTAAATTATGTTATTGTTTTCAATTCTAATTTGCTTATTTGGCTTCTTATTGTGTAGTTATACCCTTTTTATTAGTATAGGACCTGATTATAGCAAGGAGTGATTTATCTTAAAGTGTCGAGTGTGAAGTGCACACTCCTCGATTTTGAGAACATAGAGCCTATGAGTACAGAGAGACATAGATATTTAGGAACTATTGTTGGGTTAGTTTGAGAGTTATGAAACTGCGGGGAGCATAAATGAGGAATTCTTTACTAATAAGGTGACTCACTTTGATGATTTTAAGAGGGTTATAGGACCATATATGTTTAAATTATCGGACCCAACAAAAGCGGAGGCTTGGATAATTAAAATAGAGAAATTTTATACCATTAGAGGGATTGTTCGATGAATGAAGACCTCTTATCTGACATTCATGTTTAGATAGGAGGTTGACCATTGGTCTTATGCTGACGAGAACTATTGGAAGCTGAGGTATTACTTAGAGAAGATTTAGTGATGCTTTCTACATGAAGTATTTCCCTGATAGTGTGAGATGACAAAATATGGGAGAGTTTATTAAATCAGGAATAAGGGAATATGATTGTGGCTCGATGTGAGGCCAAATTGCGATTATCTTGTTTTTCCCACATTTTGGTTATATAGGGTGACAATGATTCTGAGATGGGTGAAGCACTACTTGAAAATAAGATATGTTCTGTGTTTGGATGTGTATTTAGAGGGTGTGATCAGGCTCTTGTAGAAAGGATTTGAAGAGCTTTTAACATAGAAAATGTGAGAGATGGGAGTGATAAGTGCCCATGTGTCATGTACGGATAAAAGTGCGCTCCCCGATGAAATTAAAGCAAGGCGGCGCAGTACCCTGATATTATTATCACACTTGAGTAGAGGCATAGGAACATGTATTATAGAGAGACGAAAGCTTGCTTTGGGAGTGGGAAGAAAGGGCATATGATTCGGGATAGTACATAAAATAAGAAGCTTATAGTTGAGGGATCTAAAGATGATAATGTGGGGGATAGACAGAAGCCTTGAGCGCAAGGAAGAGTGTTTGCTATGACTCATAGAGATACCAGGCTACTTCTGATGTGGTGACAGGCAACCTTAGAATTCACACTCTATTTGCTAGAGTTTTGATTGATCCTGGTTCGACACACTCTTTTGTTTCAATATCTTTTGCTGGTTTGTTGGATATGCATGTCACTATTATGGATTTTAATTTGATTATTGCTACTCCTGTGGGAGATTTTGTTGTGGCTAGTAAAATGCTGAAAAACTGTCCTGTAATGATTGGTTATCAGGACATGTCAATTTACTTAGTTCTTCTAGACCTCCAAGACTTTGATGTGATTTTGGGGATGTATTGGTTGGCCTACCATCTTACATTGATTGTTTGGAAGCAGTGACCTTTAGTATTCTAGGACCTTTGGGACACTTTGAGAATCGTGGATAAGCCATTGTATGTTATTTCAACTCTATAAGCTAATTTCTTACTCAATAAGGGTTGTCAAGGCTTTTTAGCCTATGTGGTATGTAATGAGAATGAGGTGAAGTTAGAATATACCTATAACACCACCAAATATACTGATCATTTTCGATGTATGAATTTTCTTGAGGATAATTTGAAATTTTAAACAATTTAAATGCAAAACTTGAAATATGAAACCCGAAAATAAGTAAATTAAAATTGAATTTAAAAGAGATATAAAATCATAATTAATGAATTTATGTGCAGTGAAATATACATAGCAATGGTGCAAATAGAGGAGAATAGGACTAAAGGGCAACCAAGGAAACTTAAGTCAATTAATACATTTTTTATGGCTAAACAAGGCCTTAGGAGATGAGACCAAATAAGACCAATTTTGGTCTCTCATTTGGGCATTTTGGAGGTTCATACGTGAAGGGAGAAGAAGAAGAGGAAGCTAAGAAAGGTATGGAATTCTATGGAACTTGTATGGAACAAGGATTTTGTATGGAAACTATGTTGTATGGATACATGACTTTGAGTATAGATGCTATGATGTGTTTGTATGGATATTAGTAGTTGACTCACAGGTTTTAGTTAGAATGCATCTAACCCTAGATGTCTTGAAAGTTGGGTTGGTAAAACCATTTTGTATAAGATAGTATGGATTATCGATTCTTGAACATCTAATTATTAATGGGCCTGTATTTTTAGGTGTAGAATTTGACCTAACTTACAAGTGATTAAGTTTGGGTTTGGAAAAACCTAATTCTTCTCATGTTTGGTTTTGCTTGAGTTTAGAACCATTTGGGAGTTATTCTCGGTGATGCCTTGGGAGTATTTAAGAGTTTTGGTTTGATTTACGAAAAATGGAAGAAATGATAAAAAATGGGCAAGATAGAAGTCATTCACCGCGGCGAAGGACCTTATAACGAAAACCCAAATTAGGTAATGAGGCCAAGTGGGAAGAATGGCCCCACCTTGGGTTCGCTGCGGGGGCTTCGCCACGACGAAGCTACTGTTCATAGCATGAAAAATGCTATGTTTTGGTTTCATTTTGTTATTCCGTTGCTTAGAGGACTCGTCTATTGGACTAATGAGGACCCTATAAGTGTATGAAAGGGTCCATACATGTTTGTAAGGTAAAGTAAAGGAAAAATTATACTGTACCTTGCCGCCGAGGTGGCGTTGAGGGAAAACTTAATGTCCTTATGATAAGATAGTATGTTCCTGAACACATATACTTGTAGGACTGCCTAAGACTAGATATGGAATGACACGACACCTTTGTTACGTGGGCAAGCATGTATAGTACTTTAGTACTCTCTGATTAGTGCGACGACATTCTTTGACCGTGCTTCGACACATTTAGTACTTCGGTACTCTCTGTTTAGTGCTTCGACACTCTCTGTTTAGTACTTTGGTACTCTCACGATTAGTCTCGTGACACTCTGCGGTAGTGCTTTGGCACTCACAGCTGTGCTCACGACACCTGTATTGTATGCCGTACCTTCGGTACCCCATTGTGTGTTGGATACATAAAAGTGCCTTGTTTATATAGGGTTTTAATCCCCAGTATCATGTTTCTCGTTTGTGTGTAGAATAGGTCATTGTAGTTCTAGCGTTTTTATAAGTGTGCAAAGTTTTGAGTCTACATTGTTTTCGTAGCCCGGTTTGGGTCTTTGAGAGAACAAATATAGATCTGTCGTTTTTCGATTACAGCCGTGTCGGGGGCCCATTGGTCTTCTGATGAAGGAGGACGATTGCGGGAGCTTGAGTGTCTTTGGTACCACACTTCTTGAAATCTTAGGTACCCACATGCAGTGAAGCAATGGTACCGGTACCAAATGTAGTGGTACCGGTACCCCAAGGTTGTGAAGTACCAGTGCACTTTTCGTACCGGTACCATACTTACTGGTACCGGTACCAACATGCGATCCCTGCGGGACTTGAGCAAAATTTCAATCTTGGAACAAGGGCACGCTCGTCTTTGGACCACCACTTCGAGATCACTAATGAGGATTGTATTTAAGCCCACTTTAGGGCAGAGTTAAGAATAATCGGATTCTAGGGTTTGGTTTTGAACGATTGGAGTGTTTTCTCAGTTTTGCTAGGGTTCATAGAGTAGAGTACTTAGTTTTCTTCTGATTATGAGTTTTTAATCACTTGTAATCTTTTCAGTTGGTTTCTATAACTCGGTATCCTTTACGGGATTCTGTGTTTTTGATATCCCAACCTTGTAATTGAAGTGTTATTTCTCAAGTCACATTTACGATTAGTGTTTTATTAATCATGAATCGACTCTCGGTTTTAATGGAGTTCTAAACCTCCGTGATAGGGTGGTGGAAACTGCTTTCTTGAGGTGTATAATTATGCGACACCAATGGACCATGCGATACTAAACACTTGCGAAAAATCTTATAAAACCTTAGTTTAACATCTTCTTAACAACGTGTGAACGAGAGACTTTCGGTACACGTTGTGCTTAATCGCAAATGCAAACTAAGAGTCCAAGAAAATCGTCTGAACAAGTGTTTGTTATCACTCAATCTTTCTTTGTCTTATAAAAGCTTTAATGTTATATCGTCCGTTGAAGACCATTCATCAATGGCTCATAGATGAGATTGTGAGTAAGAGGTGGGTATTACCTGTTGATTGGTGGCGAAAACCTAAGGATCTATCATTCGCCCTTCTTGTTTTAAAATAGTTAAGTTAATCGATTACTCATTCGTCAAATCCTGACCTCCCAGTTTACTTTAACCTTTACATTCATTGGATAGCAATCCCTAAGGATCACCAAGGAAACCACTCCCTGTGGAAAAGGCCAGTGGACTCCACAATAATATAATGCTTGTGACATTGGATTCCAACACTTGGGAATAATTTCAGCATGCGAAGCAGAATAAAGCATTTTTGGCGTAGATTCTTGGTGGCGAAGCGATCCTAGTTGATCGAGAGAGAGCTAGTGGTAATTTGCAATTGCATTGCAAATCCGGTATGTTCTCTACCTTTTCTTTTTAATTCATTTTCATAAATAATCTAAGTGGATATCTGTCTAGTTGGGGTAAGATTGGTGCATGTCGGTTTGGGCTCGCAACGAGCAACGCCGACTTGTAAGAATTATACCTCCAAGACATTCTGAAGAATCCATAGTAAGACATTTGTTTCAAGAGAACCCTACACCTCAAATGGACCATCCCGGGAATCAGCAAACTCTCTTTAATCCAAATGCCCAAGGGTTACCTAGCGACCCACAAAGACTCCATGAACCTCCACAACAAGGAGATGGTGTTACACCACCGGCAACCCCGGCGGCAAGAGGGGGAAATGTTAATTTTCAGCAAAATCAATATCGAGCTCTCCCTACCCCTTTACCTAACATGGAAAGAACCCTTCAAGAGATTCTACAACCTCGAAAAGAACCCTGTGAATTCATGTATTAAACACCTGAAGAGGCTAACCAATTCCTTATGAAGTAGATGGTCGCCTTCTCATGTGTATCAAAGTCGATTAAAGAACCCATACTCATTCATGAGAGATTTTGAGGATGTTTGCAGTGCTTTCCTTTCTATAGGATCGCCCCTCCGTATAATTTGTATGGTTTTATTCCCATTCTCTACGAAGGAAAGGCCAAAATATGGTTTCACTCGCTTGCATGAACAATTTTACTTGGGAAGACATGAGAAATGAATTCCTGAATAAATTCTTCCCTCCCGCACGTACTAATGCACTCATGCGAGCAATCCAAAACTTTTCTGAAAAATCGGGTGAACCTTTTGCTGTTGTATAGGAAAGATATAAGGACCTTCTCCATGCTCTCCCTCATCATGGTTTGGATGTTGGACAACTTTGTGCGTATTTTCACCAAGGACTGTCCTTGAATAACAAACAATACATCCAAGTGATGTGTGCGGGGGAGTTATGTGAGAAAAGTGCTAGGGAGGCAGTTCAATTTTTCAATACAATATAAAATGCTCGAACTTGGGAGACTAATACCTCCTTAGATATCGCTAAAGTGCAGTACACCTCGAGGGGAGGAATCCATCACTTAAGACAGAATGATGATCTGCAAATGAAAATAGCCAACTTAACTAGGAATTTGGAGGCCATAGAATTGAAAAAGGTGAATGAGGTAACTATTGTACCCCAGGTACCTTTGGTGTCTATGGGATCTAGAGTGGAGGAGCCATGTATCATTTGCGATGACCCCAATCACTCAACTATTAACTGCCCTAACCTTCCTCAAGTCAAGGGAGCAATCTAAATAGAGAAAGCTAATTCTCTTAATTGCAAAGCCCTTGATTCTCCATACTCACGAAACTTATAATCCCGAGTTGGGGTAAGCACAGATTTTAGTTGGAGGAATGAGGGAGGCCCACACAGTGGCAAAACAATAAGGCCAAACTTCCCAAAACCAAGGCTTTTCAAGTCAAGCCCCTCCGTTCAAAATCCCAGGTCTCGAAGTTTCTGTGAACCACAACGAGGTTTGCACCCCTCGTCTCGAGAGTTTCAAACCCACGGCGTACCAACCTCCACATAAGAGAAGTTTGGAGGACATTGTTACATAGTTTGTCCAGACTCGGCAATCCGCAACAGATTTCGAACCGCCTTGAATGATGTGAGATCCCGAATCACTAAGGCGACCTCTTATATGGGAAATTTTCAACAAGAAAGGAAACTCCCTTCTCGAGCCATCGAAAACCCCGAGGTCAAAATAGTGTTGGAGTCTCGGGATAGCCAGATGACACCCTTTGAACATTGCAAGGTTGTCACCACTCTTCGAAGTGGAAAAATAATTGACAAAACCATTCAGCCCAAGGAAACAATACAAGATGTGCAAAATGAACCACTAAGGGATGATGAGGTGTCTAACAAGCCTCATGTTCTTAGAGCAGATGTTGTTAATGTTGAGCCAGAAAAAGACAAGGCCTCCCATGTCCCTCATGCTCCATACCCTCATAGGTTGAGAGCCCCTAAGAAAGTGAACAATCACTCTGAAATCTATGAGTTGTTCAAACAGGTTAAGTTGAACATCCCTTTATTGGATGCCATTAAGAAAATCCTGTCATATGCGAGTTTTTGAACATTGCCTTGTAAAAGAAAACTAAGTGTCAACAAGGATGCGTTTATGACTAAACAATCCACCTCCTTGATCCGGAACAATTTGCCCCCAAAATACAAAGACCCAGGAAGCCCTACTATTTCCATAGTGGTAGGGAATTCAAAATTAGGACATTGTCTAGTGGACTTGGGAGCGAGTGTTAACTTGTTTCCATACTCAGTATATGTTGAGCTAGGGTTAGGAGTTAGCCTTTATTAATCTCACCTCAGCTCATTGACCGTGGTGTGAAAATTCCTAGGGGATAGTGAAGGATGTATTGGTGCAAGTAGATAAGTTCTACTTTCCTATGGACTTTATTGTTCTTGACACTCAACCTGTGGTGAATCAAGGGACTTAGTTCCCAGTGATTCTTGGTAAGCCATTCTTGGTCACTGCTAATGCCATCATACACTATAGGGGAGGACTAATGACATTATCTTTCGGTAATATGACTGTTAATTTGAATATCTTCAATGTTATCAAGGAGATAGGGGATGATGAGGACGTCTGTGAGGTAAATATGATATACTCTGTTGTGCAGAACTATGTAGATCATGTTTCATACGATGATCCTCTCAAGTCTTGTCTAGTAAGCCCAAGTTTTGTCGAGGAGGTAACCACATATGAATTGGAGTTTCTACACTCCATAATTGAGCACATCGAGATCTGAGGAAGCAAATGGTGAAACCTTTTGGTTTGAGAAATTGCCGCAAATTAGGATGTGGTGTTACCTTGGAAAAACACAAAATTGAGTTGAAACCCTTACCATCGCATCTCAAATATGCATTCCTAGGGGCAGAAGAAACTTTCCCGATAATCATATCCTCCTTTTTAGAGTCAGATCAAGAGAATAAACTTTTGGAGATATTAAGAACTCACAAAACTGCCATAGGATGGACAATTGTAGATATTAAGGGAATCAACCCCTTGATTTGCACACACAGGATTCACTTGGAAGAGGATGTCAAACCCTCTAGACAACCACAGTGACGATTGAATCCAATCATGAAAGAAGTTGTGGCGACCCCCGAGCCCGGCCCGACCCGGTTGGCGAGTCCGAACCGAAACCCCGGGGACGCTCGTTTAAATCCATTTAAAGTCATTAATCAAATCCCTTTAGTTATCGTTTTATTTAATTTTAGTTTTTTCAAAAGTATGGCCCCAGAATTCCAGAGCTCGACCGGTTGCGGATCAAACGGGCGGTTTACTCCGACATTTCCAATTATCTTATCAAAACATTTGGCTTATTTTTATTCAATTTTAAATTTTGTAATTTAACGGAAGCAATTCATTTTAAGCGTGCCCATAAAACATTCTGATTAACAAAAGATTCATAACGTTTACATTTAACAAAATGCCTTTACAAAATAATGATTCAGAGTTCAAACTGTTTTACAAAATGTCAATGTTCGAAAGAAATGGAGTAATGCATATGACGGAGCATACTCCGCAGTTCTTTCTCTATGACTCTGAGCTCCTCGATCTTGGGTCTTGCTTCGATGTCTATCACTCGGTACACAACATTGAAACAATCGCTAAGCATTTCATGTAGTGGTTCTATCTACGATTCTGTATTCATTTTTGTTCATATAAATCATGCATTTATCAAAATAATGCCTTTATACAATATCAGTGTAATGTAAAGATACTTATACAAATACACTTTTCAATACCATCGTTTCGTTGTTCGGTTTGTGATTCCACATATAACTATAGAATTCGACATCCAGCGGATTCGGTTGGTGAATCACTTTTGTTTGTCATTCAGTAGTAATGTGGTTTCACATTCAATATTACCGTCTCACATATGACTATAGAATTCGACATTCACGATAGATTCAGTTGGTGAATCCTGTCTTGTTTGTCATTTAGTAGTAATGTGATTTCGCGTTCAATATTACCCGCGTCCTTCATGGTATAGAGTGGCATTCACGACTGATTCAGTTGGTGAATCGCAATAATACGTAAGTTCGATGCTTGATGATTTCACATTTATCAATTACGGTTACCTTCATGGCGAATTCGGTTGGTGAATTCCGTCATATTCAGTCATTCAAATAAAACGGTTGAATCAATTTACTTTTATGCGATAAATTCTCTTGTAGCTCGAATACACGCATACATGCCAATATTTATCAAACATTTCAAATACTAATCCCATTGAATCCAATATATATGTATATGTAAGCAAATGAGAACAATGAAAATAAGAACGAATAAGAACAAACTAGAATAAAGAACAAGTATAGAACAAAATTTGGAATAAGATGGAGTTATAGAGCAGACAAAGAATAAGAGCGGGTATAGAACAAACCAATTATCGATTCCATTTAACGATGTCAATCCTAGGTCGGGTTATCGTCTTCACCCGCACCTAATCCAAATCACAATTTATTCACTCTTAGTGATTAAGCAAATAATCGCACTAAGCGAAGATATCAGATGAATGAAACTTTGCGGAGGAGGCAAGTGCGATACGTTTTGACTTAGTCTCATTCTTATTCTCTAAGAGTCTACTTTACTCATAAATTGGAATCCTTTCAATCGGATTAACTAACTAAAGTTATGGCATTTTCATGCCAACTAATAAATTCACAGAATGCAGGGACAGTTTGTATTGCTCATTTTCGGGGTCTTAACTTCATGTTTGACTCTAGGTCATTGTACTCTTTTAAAGCTAAGGTGCTAAGGTTCTATTCCAACTGGGAATCACCCAATTGAAGACACCGAAACTCAAGATTAAATCCGAAACAACCGGACTACTCTATATTCAAAGCTGGAACAAATTTGGCTTGCACATGGCCCACTTTGGTGAATTTTGACCACTTAGATCAGAATTTGGAGATGCCTATTCTTTAAGTTTGGTTCTTCTTGAAGTCTATTTCGTAGCCACTTGAATCCTCAAATCGGATAAAATGAGCAAGTTATGGACAAAATACGAAAACTGGTCGAAACAGGAAAACCAGAACGAAGTGTACCGGTACACCCCAAATGTGTACCGGTACACTTTGAAGCTACAGTGGGAATTAATACCAGTACACTACTGTTCATGTACAGTACACCTTCGAAAAGTACTTACCCGATTTGTTATTTTCCCTTGCAGTGCCAATTCCTCCACTCCACAGCTTCTATAATTCATAATACCTCAAAAACCCGACTTGGAATTCATCTAAAAACAATTCTAACACTTAAATTGGTGCTATGGAACCTCAAAACACAAACCTTAGAGTGAAAATCAAGAACACTACCTAGGTCCACCAATTCTTATAGCCACATAAAGGTGATGATTAGTGGTTATTTTCCACTAATTGAGGTTTACTCTCCTTATGACAATTGAGTTTGTGTGATCTTTGCACACAGCCTAAACCAAAGGCATCTAATCTTATACATGCACCAAGCCACAGGTCAAAATACACTTGAGTCTAAGACAGTACATGCAGCAGAGATCCTTCTTGAACTCCTCCTCATTTCTTCTTCTTCTCTTCTCTTCTCTCTTGGCTCTCTTCTTTTCTCTGTCGTGGAGCCCTAGCCTTTGGAGACGAATGAATTTTGGTTTTTGTTTTTCCATTATTATAACATCAAGTCTCTTCTAATTACAATTAAGTCCTCAACTCTCTTAAGATTTACTCAGCTTATTTTATTTGTATTGTACATCTCTACTCCCTTTTTGATTTTATCTCCTTATGACATTTACAATTTTGTCCTTGTTCTAGTGCCAAAATTTAGGGTTCACTAAATTTATCATTTCTGCTTTTCAATTTACCAATTTTCGGAAAAACACAAGTTTGGCTCAATTTATACGAATATATAATAAAAATTCTAGAATTTTTGGGCGTCTGAAGTGAGTTGAAAGGAATCTTAAGCTTCTTTGGACGTAGACATTATTTACCCATTCACGAGATAACAAGTGGGTCAGTCCAACCCAAGTAGTTCTTAAGAAATCTGGGGTCACTGTGATAGCAAATGAACACAATGAGCTAATTCCCACTCGGGTCACCACAGGTTGGAGGGTGTTCATAGACTATAGGAAACTCAATGCGAGCACTAGGAAAGATCATTTCCCTCTACCTTTTGTGGATCAAATGTTGGAGAGAGTTGTAGGGCATGAATTTTATTATTTTCTAGATGGGACTCAGGCTACAATCAAATTGAGATAGCCTTAGAAGACCAAGAGAAAACCACGTTCACCTGCCCTTTTGGAACATTTGCCTTTAGGAAAATGCCCTTCGAATTATGTAATGCGCGAGGAACCTTCCAGCGATGCATGATGAGAGGATTGATATGATAGAACCAGTTTGGACATATTTTCATGGGCTGATTTCTCTATTTTTGGAGGTCGTATGAGATTCTGGAGAATTTCACGGAGGGTATTGGAGGAGGTGTCGGGAAGAATCTAGTGTTGAGTGGGAGAAGTGTCACTTCATGGTGACACGAGGTTGTGCTAGGACACATAGTGTCGAAGAAGGAATAGAGGTGGATAAAGCCAAAGTTGGGTTGATCTCAACACATCCTAAGTGTGTTAAAGATATACGGTCGTTCTTAGGTCAAGCAGGATTTTATAGGAGATTCATAAGAGATTTCAGTGCCATAGCCCGTCCTTTGTGCAATTTTCTTGCCAAGGACGTCACCTTTGCATGGTCACAGGCTTGTGAGGGAGCCTTTGATAAATTGCAAACTATGTTAGTGTCCCCTCCTATCATGCGATCTCCTAATTGGGAACTCCCTTTTGAGATCATGTGTGACGTAGTGAATGATTATGCCATGAGGCTGTTTTGGAATGAGGAAGATAAAAAGCTTTTGTGATCTACATCTGTGATATACAGACTCTCAGTCAATTACACAACTACGAAAAGAGTTCTTGGCTATCGTGCCTGAAAAGTTCGGGTTGTACATTGTAGGGTCTCATAACCATTTCATGGATCATCTTGATCTTGAAGTCGCATCTCTAAGCGAGGATACTAAGCCTCGTTTGAGTGGAGTGGATCTACTTTGTCGAGAATTTAACTTGACTAATGGGATAAGAAGGGGTTGAATGTGGTAGTGACCACTGTCTCGATTAGTTTTAGCGGAGAAGGCCACCTCTGAGGCTGATAGGCGACACTTTCCACTGATGGCTTGACTTTTGCTCTTGTCAGCATGGTATGCGGACATAGTAAGCTATCTAGTAATGGGGCCGGATTCACTGATGGACCTCGACAAAGAGGAAATTTTGGTGGACATAAAGAAATACTACTTTGATGACCCATACTTGTTTAAATGCTGTCCGGACCAATTGATGAGAAGGTGTGTATCCAATGACGATCAAATTGGGGTACTCACCTTCTGCCACTCAGAAGCTTATGGAGGGCATTTCTCCATAAGAAAAATGACGGACAAAATCCTGCAAGTCGGTTTTTATTAGCCCACTCTTTTTAAAGACTGCTTTGATTTTTGCAAAACCTGTGCTCGGTGCCAACAATTAGGAGGGTCACAAGGAACATGATGCCTCTTACTCCTATTTTAATCATTGAGATCTTCGATTGCTGGGGTTTAGACTTCATGGGGCCTTTTCCCCCCTATTGTGGGTACTTTTACATTTTATTGGCAGTTGATTATGTTTCTAAGTGGGTAGAGGCCATTCCAACGAGAACTAATGATACAGTTTGTTTGGAAATTTTGAAAGAACATATTTTTTTCTCGCTTTGGAGTGCCTCGTGCAATCATTAGTGATGGTGGGCTCCATTTTTGTAATCGACCCTTTGAGAATTTGTTGAAAAAGTATGGAGTCACCCACAAAGTTTCCACGACTTACCACCCACAGACCAATGGTTAGGCTGAATTAGCCAATAGGGAGATCAAACATATTTTGGAAGCGGTTGCTGAATCGCAAGGATTGGTCGCTTGATAGCAGAGCGCTCTTTGGGCTTACCATTTCTTTTTAAGACTATTCTTGGTATGTCTCCTTGTGGCTGAGTTTATGGAAAGGCCTGTCATGCGCGGTGGAAATGGAACACAGGGCATATTGGGCCATTAAAACTCTTAATTTGATTTGGCTCGAGCGGAGTAAAGCGAGGCTGCTGCGAGATGAGCAGAGCTTGATGGTGTAAGTGAATGTCATTATGAGAGCTCACGAATCTACAAAGAGGCTCAAACTATTCCATGACAAGAACATTGCTAAGGAAGATCTTTGAACCTCACCAAAGGCATGTGTTATGGCTCTCGATTGCTCATTTTCGGGTAAACTCCGTTCTAGGTGGTGGCCCTTTCATCGTCAATTAGTTTTACCCATATGGCGTAGTGGAGATTGAGAATGGGAAAATGGGAGAAAATCTTTAAAGTCGATAATGGCGCTTAAAGCCATTTCTTGATAACCGGCCCAGCCGGGGAGAAGGTAAGGCTGGTAGATCCGCTCTACCGGGATGTTCCTTCAGCGTAATCTTTATCCTACCCCTTTTGTATATAGTTTTCTTTTCCTTTCTTGCATTTCTTTACGCTTTATTCATTTAGTCTGCCTTCATAAAAAAACAAAAAACAAAAAACAAATAAAAACAAATAAACTAAAATAAACAAATCAAAAACAAAAAAAAATTATTTGGAGTCACCCTTACGTCACATGTTTTGGCTTCCTCTTATAAGTCGATTGGTTGTATCGTTCGTGCATTGAGGGCAATGCCTATTTCCGTGGTGGGGGTGGTCATACACTAGTTGGAGCCATTTTAGTGCATGCTATTTGGTTTAATTCAGTGTTCTTAGGGGATTAAGTACATGCAAAATTTTCGATTTTCGGCTCTTTTAGGTGGTATGACACATGTTGTATGCGGCGCGTGACCTTATGTATGCACTCCATATAGTCTCCAGCGCACATACCTGATAACGGGCATGCACAAAACTTTCTTTTCATATTTGGGACCGTATTGACCCCGATTCTTTTCTATTCTCGGAGTTAATCTTGGCGGTATCCTCTCATTCATACACTACATAAGTCGTGATTTCACGCTGAAGCTCATTTTGCTTGCTATTGCTTGACTTATTGTTTTAGCATTTCATGGCCAACTACATGCATCTTATTCTCACGAGGAACACCAATACATGGCTGAAAGATGATTTTAGGCCATAATTTCTCTATAAACTTCCAAATCATCTTGAGTCAACCCTTCTGCCTCTTGTGTAGTGCCAATTCTGTGAGACCTTAGGAATCTTGATCACGAGGAGCACAACGGACTCCAAGGTAAGCATGATGGTGTTGAGAGAGTGTAGTACACGGTTAATGAACCTGAATCGGGTTGGAGGGTATGAGCCCCGAGGGGAAAGAGCGACATCAGTGAAATCAAGATGTAGTGCAAAAATTTTTGTAAAATTAGTACGGTACCACACTTATTGAAATGGGTCCGACCCGAGAAAAGTAAGCGATAGCAAAGTGGTATCGATACCACACTTATTGAATGCCGGCACGATGTGAAGCAAACCCGTGATACACTTTTGAGTAGGTACACGCATATGAATGCCGAGTCTTGTCGTGCGTGAATGGGCCATTTGAAGGTTTTTCTCCCAAACTTTTGAACCCTTTCATATCTTTTCCCCCCAACTCCTATATAAGAGAAACCCTAACCTAATTTCCCCTCTCACCAGCCGAACCACTGAGTCGATATTTAATGTCTTCATTGCTCGACCGGGGACATCCCTGATTCTTTGCAGCGGCTGGAAGTACTAGACCCGTGGCTGGTAGTGCTCCTCGAGTCTCAGCGAGAGCAATCTAAATGAATTTTCACTGTGTTAATATGGATTGTGTTGGATGGATTTGGTTGGTGGTTTTATGTTCTCGGTTGATTAGGGCATCCATAGCGAACGGTATGGGGAGAAAGGTTATGACTGATCTAGAAAGGGTGAGTCCGATACTGTTAGAGATGGGTTGTTGGGAGACCGTTGTGTGTGTATGGGCTATTGTCGCTATATTCACCATTTTGGCCATATCTATGGCAAGATCGAAGAACACTGGGAAAGGAAAGGCTACTAGCTCTTCTATGAAGCGAGTCGTAAAAAAATGAAAGACCGATACTTCATAGATTGTAAAGAAAGGAAAAGGAAAGAGGAAAGGTTCCTCATCAGAGAGTGAGGAAGAAAGTGAGAGCGAAGATGAAGAAATTGAGGCTATGTTTGCTTAATCATCATAATCAGAGCAAGAAAAGTGGGTCCAATCAATTAAAAGGCGGGTTTCCACTGTGAGCGGGGAATGAGAATTGAAACGTTTTTGTTCACTTACCCCATTCGTGTTGTTATTCAGGATCCGGAATCACGCAGATTTGTCGGTGAGTAGGTGGAAATTTATTCAGGCCGTTGTGAAGGGAGTTCTACCCCTGACTTGAGAAGTCGAGGAATGTAGACACCACTATTGGGGACCTTCTGATTTTGGGGAAGTAATTAATGGTCAGCCCTGACTCGATCGCTCGATCGCTAGATCGCTGAATTATGTTCGCCCTACCACACATGACCGACCTTACCCACTCAGGGATATTACAGAGTTTGATGCTAGTCTGTTTGAAAATACCATGTGCACCAACCCAGTACCCATGGGGGCTGTGTCGCGAGTTCATCAGGTAGGTAAAACTCAGTATGCATTGATGAACAAAGGTCATTCACAATATGATTGGGCGAAGGAAAGGAGAAGTTGCCAAGCAGGAAGAAATCGATTTAATATATGAGGTAACTAATTTGGAAAAATTATTGACTATGCTTTGGTAATATGGTGTATTATGAGGACTTTAGGGTCCCAATGTTGAAAATAGGCATCCCTTTTCAACCTACGTTGGAAGGCTGCTTTGGGATAAGGGGCTTTTGTAGAGAAAAAAGAGTTCTTCCTAGGCTGGGGCCCATCACAAACAAGACAGAACCAAAAAGATGAGCTGCTTCCACAAGGCCTCAGTCAGCACATCCCCCTTCGGCTATTTCAAGGGCTTCATCATCGTCAGCTCTTGGTCCGATGAGTACATCCCCCTTAAAGAGGATGGAGTGTAGAATCAAAGGATGGTTTATATTCACCACAGGGAGCGAGCAAGCTGGATCCACGGGCTCTCAGGGCAGCGAGTCACATCCTACGAGGAGAGCAGTATTTGTTGTAGATGATCTTTCCTCGACTTGGAAGAGTTCGGCTGTTGGATAATTTGTGTAGATGAATAAGCATTCTCCTCGACTGAAGAGGAGGAGGACGTAGAGTAGTAGCATTTTAGGTTAGAATAGGGTGGTGTTGGAAATTGGGTAGACCCAACCATGTCATACCCCAACACCCATTTTGTTTTACGTAAACCTATTTGTAGCCCATGGTCATTCTGAAGCTTGAAAAGACCTTTTTCGATTTTGATTACATTAGGATGTTCCTCTTTGATTTCTATGCATGTTAGTTTGCTTGGATTTATGGTAAAATGTTTGCGGTTATAATGAGTTCATTTCGGTTTGGTGATCTCATTGCGACCTTATTTCGGATCAAGGTCCTTTATATGAGTATCTCTATTTTATAACAGTTTGTTATTTTGTCCATTACTTTGGGACTGTGGTATTCAATTAAGTTCAGATGGTTGCATACTCTGTCAGGTTAAAGCACTAGGTTCATTTTTTCCCTTGTGGGAGACTTGCAATGCCTAACTGCACCTTAGCGCAACATTTTGTGTAGGTTGGGGGGTGTGATGGATACTTAAAGTCTGACATTTATATAGGGTTTAATCCTCCGACTCATGTTTGCTCTCATTTTTGTGTAGAATAGGTGCACGGCCGTTTCTAAGCGTTTTATGAGTGTGCAATTTCCAGTCAAAGTACATTTTGTAGTGGTTTGTTCTGAAACAAAATGTGATCATTGTTATCGATTGTGCATTGTCGAGAGGCCCAGTGATGCTACGGTGAAGAGGAGTAATTCTGGAGCGATTAGTGCAAAGATGCACACTTGCGGCACCGATGCCCACAAGTAGTGAGCAATGGTACCGGTACCAAAATGTAGTGGTCACCAGGGTACCCCAAGACCATAGTGCGGTGCACTTTTGAATGCAGGTACCCATATCTTGATCTGCGTACCAACATGATATCCTGCCCGAGGACTTGAGCAGAATTTCAATCTTGGTGCAAGGGCGCACTCGTCTTTGGACCACCACTTCGAGATCACTAATGAGGATTGTATTTAAGCCCACTTTAGGGCAGAGTTAAGATAATCGGATTCTAGGGTTTGGTTTTGAACGATTGGAGTGTTTTCTCATTTTTTTTTTGGGTTCATAGAGTAGAGTACTTAGTTTTCTTAGATTTATGAGTTTTTAATCTTGTAATCCTTTCAGGTTAGTTTCTCTTCATTATTCTTTATCAGGATTTTGTGTTTTTGATATCAACCTTGTAATTGAAGTGTTATTTCTCAGTGCATTTACGATTAGTGTTTTTTATTAATCATGAATCGACTCTACATTTAATGGAGTTCTAAACCTCCATGATAGGGTTCTAACGGTGGAAACTCACCTCCTTGAGTAACGTATGAATTCCCCTTTTGTGCTTCAATGGATTGTGCGATGCAACACTTGCGGAAAATCTTATAAAACCTTAGTTTGGCATCTTCTTGACAACGTGTGAGCGAGAGAATTTCGAGTCTGGCGTTGTGTGATCATAAATGCAGGACTAAGAATCCAAATGAATCGTCCCCGAACAAGTGTTTGTTATCGCTCAATCGTTCTTTGTCTTATAAAAGCTTTAATGTTATATCGTCCGTTGAAGACCATTCATCAGTGGCTCCTAGATGAGATTGTGAGTAAGAGGTGGGTATTACCTAGTCGGTGGTGAGCGAAAACCTAAGGATCCTATCATTCGCCCTTCTTGTTTTAAAATAGTTAAGTTAATCGGTTACTCAATCAATCAATCATAGCCCATAGATTTTACTTCTTGCATTCGTTGGATAGCCAATCCCTAAGGATCACCTAGGAAACCCTCCTGTGGAAAGGACACATGGACTCCATTAATATAATGCTGCGAAATTAGTTCTGCTCTTGGAATAATTTCATCTTCACAACAGACGAAGCAGTATGCTCTTGTCCTTCATGGCGCCCGATCCGGGGGTCAGTTGACTACCGTCAACCCGCGGAATACAAGTGGATGTCGGGTTACCGGCGCCATAGAAAATCGAAGGAGTCTCCTTTGTACGGGGAGCTCTACCCCAATCTGATCTTGTATAAAGCACATATCTGTCCCCGAGCAGTCCAAATATATGCAATATATATATCAATCGGCCACTTGGGCCCACAACGATACTCATAATACATACCAACTATGAATCCAACTATATGCCCAATAGTTACAAGAGTTCAAATGTTTTACTCTTATACAACATATATTAAAATACTCAAATTCTAATACATGTCAATATCGTCAAAGCCACACCCGGCTTTCTTCTAATCCCGACCTACAGGACGGCGAGTCCTCGCCTGCTACTTATTACTGTAAAGGGTCCACGACGAGGTGAGCTAAAGCTCGATGGGAGAATCGCCCTAAGTGGGCTACTCACCACCTAAGTGCGGTCACGATGTTCGATTTAAACATACATTCAAGCAAGTGCGCAGTCTGCCCGAATGTCTACATGACGACTCGGATCCAGGAGTCCTCTTAGAGCTCTCACACTCGCCTAAGCCTTGTATGAAATTGTTGTTTTATTAGTGGGCAACCCTCCAGATGAATATATCAATTGGGCGCTCAGGCGATTGATATATTGTTGTTGTGGTACCCTCCGATGAATATATATCCATTTGGACCGCTCCGACGGTTGATATTTTATTTGTTTGTGGACTACCCTCCGATGAATATCAATTGGGCCGCTCAGGCGATTGATATTTATTTTGTTGGACTACTCTCCCGGAGTAATTAACATTTTAAACTACCCTCCGAACCATTTTCTCTAGACTCATCTCATGCACTAACTCCTATAGTCCTAGGATGTTCCAGTGCATATGGAATGCATGTATGCCAGTTCCAATACAGTCTAATCACATGCAAATATATAAACATAAATATACTCGCATAATATCCAATCACACAATCATGTCATGTAATTTATCGATTTCAAGCATCAAAATTAGCTCACTTGGGCTAATGATCCAACACAGACTTAATTTAATTTAAATCACTCAGCCCGAGCCGTATTTTCAAAATATATGTGAGAACACTATTTAGAATAGTGAAACCCACCGGTTACTATTCCAGAAGAATCTAAATCTCGATTTCACTTAGTAAGCCGGGTTTCACAACCATTCCGACTCTGTCGATCAATACACACATCAACACACAAATACATGATTTCACACCAAAATCAGCCGTGGAGCAGCCACGGCTGCTCCATTTGATTTCAAAAAAATTGTAACAATTCGGTCCCAAGGTTTTGGACCGATCACACGGCCCCTAATGGCCTCAATCGACTCAAACATTCGAAAAGTACTAAAAATGGGAATAAAACCCAAGTAGGGAGAAAATCCTACTTCTTGGAGTTATCCAAAAACTTCATAGGCAAGGTCACGCGGTAGCTGCTCTGCGTGAACGTTTTCCTTAACTGGCTGGAGTAATCACGTGGTCGATCTCATGTTTAGAGAGAAGGAAGACCTTCTCTCTAGAAACTCCATTAAGAGAAACCTTGCATCTCCACGAAATAGGCTCCACGTTTTCCTTTTTGGCTTTAATGTAGAAGAAGGAGAACTATTCCCTATTTTGTCATTTAGTAACTTAAGATTTAGTTAATGACCTTTATGTTCTTCTTTTACCAGAATTGATATTCGTCACTACCTCGGCCATCCATTTTCATCATTTCTCTACTCATACCACTTATGGTACATGAGTACATGTTATATGTGGCTTTCGTCGCATCAATCGATTCGGCACCGAAACGATGCCTCGAAAAGCGTCTTGACTCAAGTGTCTATTGAGTGTGAAATTTTACGTGCTAACTAGATTTCGCAAGACGATTCTAACGGCGAAATCCGTTTCGTCATCCAAGATCCAGAGAATTAATTATGGATTTTTAACCGTAATTAAAATTTCGTAATTAAAATTACGATTTTTGCCCTTATTCCAGAAATTGGAATTTCTCGGGTCTTACAATCCTACTCATTTCTTATTATTCACATTAGTCTGACAAAAGTAATGTACATCATTACATTCGAATGTGGGTACCTCTGTATAAGTATAAAGTTACGTAGTACCTCACGAATTTATACGTACAAGTATAGGCTCTGTAACTCCTACGAGGATCACGAATAAGTATATAAGTCTACTATAAGTACAAGTAGGTGTATAAGTTTGTTATATGAGATTCATGAAATCCTGATATACGCTAATGAATGCACATTATTTATTTATATGCTTATTTATGCGAGTATCAATGCATGTGTACATATATAAGTCAAATGTTTCCTACTAAGTGTAAAGCTTAGCACGGGTTTTTAATCCATGTAGGTACAGAGGAGGACGTCAGCGATCTTCCGCATTATGCTGGGCTAACACACTTGTAGGGGTTCACCATATGTAGGTTCTGCGCTTTGATTTGTAAATGTAATTATACAGTTTTTGTATATGTAAATGAGACTCAGGACTGTATGTACATGACACTGTAAACACCAATACGGTGGTAGTTTTATTTTTTATCTTTATTTATGATATTTTGATTCAGTTATAAGACTTGGGCCCACCAATGTTTGAAAAAGAAAGTAAAGAGTCACAATTCGGTTTCGCGCCCCTTCGTCCGCCTAGGCGGGGGTCTGGGGCATGACAAAGTTGGTATCAGAGCATAGGTATACGTTAACCTAGTGGTTGATGGGATATGATACCAACATAAGTTGGTATCAGAGCCTAGGTTTAGGCGGTTCTTCAAGAGTCTTAGATTAAGGATGTACCTACATAGTAATGTGTTGGCCTAATGTGGATGTCTTTTTTTTGTGTATTGTATAGAATGGATCCACCATAGGAAGTTGTAGATGAAATAGCTGAAAGCATCAATCCTTTGGATCAATCTATTTTTGGTTTGTCTGATTCAACGACAAATGAAAATGCTTCAATTGAAGCATTGGTAAAAATCTCTCAAGATATGGCAAGGGTCTTAGATCGACTCGCCCCTCTCGAGGCTCTAGAAAGTGATTCGGTCTGAAAGCATGGAGTGGAAGGAATTCCATGGTACAAGTATGGAAGAGTCCCTAGAAAGTAGGAGTTTGGCTTGAAAAAATTGGAAGCGCGTTAGATGAGTGAGATATCACGTAGACAGGCCACATGTCGCGGTTTCATTGCTATAAGATTTTAACATGATTGGTGGAAAGATGGTTTTGAGAACCTACTTCCGGATCAGATTACATGGGATGCCAGTCATAGAGTTTAATGCGAATTATGTCGCGATGATTACAAGGAATCAAAATGGAAGCGATTCTTATTTCACCGAGACGGAAATTGTGTGGGTCCACGCCGTGACCACGAGTGCCCTTCGAGGTGAAGCCTTGTAGGGTCCACCCTTCGTGCCTGCCCCAGGTGCCGCCGGTGGAGTCCAGCTTTCGAGATATCCTCATTCCCAGGTTCCTTTACGCTCCCGGAGATTGAACTAGGACCTAGGGTCTTTAGTCGATAGAAGGCGTCTAAGGTACCCAATTGAAATTTAGTCGGTTGGTAGTAAGAGAATGCTCCCGGTGGACCTTAAGCCCACAGTCACAGGTTGGTCTCTGAGAGAAGCGAAAATGCTAGGGAGGCGCTGATATTCACGTGAGTGGGACCCACGAAAGGCCTTCCCGTGAGTGAACTGATGAGCCCTGAGCACCAGTGTGAACCTGATAAAGCGCCTTTGTTGTAGGGTCCACACCGCCGTGACCACGGGGTGCCAGCCGGTGGCGGCTGTAGGAGTCCTTGCTATGGCTCAGGTGCCACTTGAGGTGGGTCCCACTCACGGGAATATCATGCCCTCCTAGGCATTTTCTTTCGCCTCCGTGAGACTCGAAACCGGGACCCGGGGCTTAAGGTCGATGGGGAGCATACCTGCACGGCCCAGCCTAGTAGCTCGGTTGGTAGTAAAATGCTACCAGTGGACAAGCTTCCCCAGTGGAAGTTGGCTCTCTGAGAAAGCGCGCATGCCTAGTGATTCTGATCGAGACCTGAAAAACTCCGTCAGTCTGCTGATTGGTAGTAGAGATGCTCCCCATTGGACCTTAAGCCCCTGGTCCTGGGTTCGAGTCTCTACGGAGGCGAAAGAAAATGCCTAGGGGAGGGCATGATATTCCTGTGAGTGGGACCCACCTGAAGGGCACCCAGTGGTTACGAAGGGTGGACCCCACAGTGGGCCACCTGAAGGGCACCCCGTGGTCACGAAGGGTGTGGACCCCACAAATTGACCAGTGACTGAATATGAGAAAGAATTCAGTCGTCTTAGTAAATATGCACCGGAATCCGTTCTTCACGAAAAAATTCGGATGTAGGCAGGTTTGAGGAGGGCTTACATGAGTCCGTCAAAGGTACCTAACGTCACAGTGCCGCTCTGAGTTGTCGATTTTATCGGCTAGTTCAGCTTGACTATAAAAGTGAAAGTGCGAAAATGAAGAGTCGAAGAAAGAAAGAGAAAAAGTTCTCAGGGGTTCCTCTTCGAAAAAGACTAGAGCCTGAGTTAATTCGGTCTGAGGGGTTATTCCTGAGGGTAGGAGACAAGGACCTGCATGACACGAGGGTTGTTACATGCAGCATTGCCATAAAAATCGACATGGTTTGTGTGACGAGTAATTTGGGGGTGTTTGCCCCGGTGCGGGAGAATTTGATCGTGTGATAGCCAGTGCGAGGATCGGAAGTTCTAAGAATCCTCGAGGAGTAGTAGAGGAGGGTGAATGTGCCTCACGGACTGAGTAGGGGTAAGGGCGAGTGGTTCACAAAGGAAGAGGTAGTGCTTTAGGAGCGGTGGATCGTCCGGCTACTCATGACAGAGCTTATCTTTATGAGGCTCGTGAAGATCGGACATCTTAGGGGTTATTCTTTGGTACTTTCACTCTTTAATATTGACTTGTATCTTTATTAAGTCAGGGCTCGCATTCATATATATGCATGGGAGAGCGAATGAGTGATAAATTGCCTTCGATGGCATTAGCTTATGACACCTTGTTACAAGTCCTCTAGGGCATAGTGTTAGAGTCAACCGTGTGTATAAGAATTGTCCCTAATGGTACATGATAAGGAATTTTTGGTTGATCTAATTGCTTTGCCTTTTCATGAGTTTGATTTGATTTTGGGAATGGATTGGTTATCTAAACATCGGGCCATAGTTGATTGTGATAAGAAGATAGTCACCTTAAATGTTGACACATCGGAAGTAAGCGTACATAGTATCGGTCGAACGATACGAAAGTTATTTTTGACTATGGAAGCTCGACGTTTTCTAAGAAAAGGTTGTGGAGCCTTTTTGGCTTTGATTCTTGACTCCAAAAGAGAGCAAGTGAATTTAGAAAATATTCTTATGATTAGGGAGTTCCCTGATGTATTTCCCGAAGAGTTACGGGGAGTACCACTTGAAGTAGATATCTACATTAAATGTCTGAGAGCGAATCCTATTTCGAGCACCTACGATATGGCTCGATTAGGCTGAAGAGTTGAAGACTCAACTACAGGAGCTATTGGATAAAGGATTTATCCGACCTAGTGTCTCCCTTACTCGGGGTCTTGTGGTTTTATTTGTTAAGAAGAAAGATGGCACTCTTGGATGTGCATTGACTGCAAACCAGTAAGCAAAGTAACGAGTTAGAGCAAGTATCCGTTGCGAGGAATAGAGGATTTATTTTATCGGTTGAAAAGGGCGAGAGTGTCGTTTCGAAGATAGACTTGCGATCGGGATATTATCAACTTCGAGTAAAAGAGGTTGATGTCCCAAAAACAGCTTTTAGAACCCGTTATGGCCCCGTATGAAGCTTTGTATGGAAGAAGATGTAGAACTCCTATGTGTTGGACAGAGTTGAACGAGCATAAGATTATTGGTCCTGATTTAGTAAAAGGACCAGTAGCGTATCGTTTGGCACTCCCTCTGGAGTTAGCCAAATTACATGATGTATTCCATCTGTCTATGCTTCAGAGATATCGTTCTAACACATTGCACATATTACGATTCAAGATATCTAGTCTGAAAGATTTATTCGATGAAGGCGAAAGGTATTACAGATCGGGGAAATAAGGCGATTCTGGAACAAGCAAGTCCATCTGGTAAAAGTGCTTTGGCAATATCAAGGTATGGAAGGAGCAACATGGGAACCAGAATCGACAATGAGGGTACTGTACCCTCATCTCTTCAGTTCAGGTAATTTCGAGGACGAAATTTATTTTAAGGGGGGGAGAATTGTAACACGAGGAAATATACCTAGTTGTTTTCCGACATGTTAGGGGTATTTTCTTGAGGATAATTTGAAATTTTTCGTAATTTAAATGCAAAACTTGAAATATGAAACACAAAAATAGCAGGGTAAAAGTGGAATTTGTTAAAAGAGGATATAAAAGTTATGGTAATAAGATTATGTGCCAAAGTGAAATATGAATAACTTGTGGTGCAAATAGAGGAGAGATGAAGGACTAATGGGCAATAAAAGGAAACTTAAGTCAATAAATACATTTTTGATGGCCTAACAAGGCCTTAGGAGATGAGACCAAATAAGACCAATTTTGGTCTCTTATTTAGGCATTTTGGAGGTTCATACGTGAAGGGAGAAAAAGAAGAGGAAGCCAAGAAAGGTATGGAATTCTATGGAACTTGTATGGAATTAGGATTTTGTATGGAAACTATGTTGTATGGATACATGACTTTGAGTATGGATGCTATGATGTGTTTGTATGGATATTAGTGGTTCCATTCCTAGGGTTTAGTTAAGAATGCATCCTAACCCTAGATGTCTTGAAAGTTGGATAGTATGGATTGTATGGATTCTTGGTTTATGGTGTGTGGAGACATGTTTGGGTGTTAGGAATTTGACCTAACTTACAAGTGATTAAGTTTAATTGGAAAAACCACAATTCTCTACTGTTTGATTTTGTAGGTTAGAACCCACATTTGGGAGTTATTCTTAGTGACGCCCCAGGGAGTATTTAAGAGTTTTGGTTTTGATTTTGATTTTTGTAAAAAGGGAAGAAATGATAAAAGAAATGCGGGCGAAGCTAGGGTCCTTAGTGCGACAAGGGACCTAGCCGTAACAAAGAGCTTCCCGCGAGTGGTGAGACCCGAGTGGGAAGAATATGGCTGACCTTGGGTTTGCCACGGCGAGAGAACTTTCTTGCGCGATAGCAGTGCTTATTTCTTTATGCTTTCTATTCATAACATGAAAAAATGTTGTGTTTGGTTTCTTTTTTATTTGATACATTTAGCCGAGGACTCGTTTTACATTGAGGCTAATAAGGGACCTTATAAGTGTACGAAAGGGTCCATACATGTTTATAAGGTAAAGTAAAGAAAAAATTATACCGTACCTCTCCGCCGAGGCGACGTTGAGGGCAAACTTAATGTCCTTATGATAAGATAGTAAGTTCCTGAACACATATAATTGTAGGACTACCTAAGACTAGATATGGAATGACACGACACTATTGTTACATGGGTAGGCACGTATAGTACTTCGGTACTCTCTGATTAGTGTGTGGCACTCTACGGCGTAGCCCGGCATTTAATTGCCGGTACTCTGTTTAGTGCTTCGACACTCATTGTTTAGTACTTGGTACTCTACGATTAGTCTTGACGACACTCTTTGTCGATCTTCAACACTTTCCTTCTTTGTGCTAAGCACCTCGTGCATGTCGTACCCGCCAGTACTTATTGTGCTCACATCCTACTCATTCTTATTACTTGTCTAGAGTAGTCAAGCAGGTTATATGATAAGAGTGCAAATAAGCGCGAATAAGAAGAAAGTAATGTACATCGTTACGATTACGAATGTACCTACGGGTACCTCTGCCTTAAGTATAAGTTCACGTAGTACCTACGAGATTACATACGTACAAGTATGAGCTCACGTAAACTCCTATGGGAGATACGAGATAAATATAAAGTGCTATAAGTACAAGTAGGTGTATAAGTTTGTTATATGAATTCATGAAAATATTGATATTTGCTAATAAATACCTGTTATTGTTATATGCTTATTGTACAAGAGTATCAATGCATGTGTACATATATAAGTCAAACGTTTCCCACTAAGCATAAAGCTTAGAACGAGTTTTTAATCCGTGGCAGAGTCTGAGAATGGCGTTAGCGTCTTACGTCTGGCCCCGGGCGGCGCGCGTAGGGATTCACCATATGTAGGTTCCGCGCTTTGATTTGTAAATGTAATTGTATAGTTTTTGTATATGTAAATGGGACTCAGGATTGTATGTACATGACACTGTAAACACTACTACGGTGGTAGTTTTATTTTGTATCTTTATTTATGATATTTTGATTCAATTATAAGACTTAGGCCCACCAGTAATACGAAAAGAAAGTAAAAGAGTCTCGATGCGGTTTCACGCCCTTTTACGTCCACTTAGGCGCGTGCAGGCGTGACAATACCGGTAATCGGGGACTTTCTAAATGTCTTTCCAAATGATTTACCAGGATTACCACCAGATAGGGAGGTGGAGTTCACCATTGACTTTGTGTCAAGAACAACTCCTATCTCTAAAGCGCCATATAGGATGGAACCCATAGAACTGAAGGAGTTGAAGGTTCAGCTTCAAGAATTGTTAGATAAGGGTTTTATCAGACCCAGTGTTTCATCTTACGAGGAGCACCACCAGTGTTATTTAATGAGAAGAAAGAAGGATAGGTCTATGAGGGTTATTAGTATTGACTATGGGGATTGAATAAGGTGTGATAATGAAAGACAAGTATCCTCTCCCTCGAATTGATGATTTGTTTGATCAGTTACGGGGTGCATGTGTGTTCTTTAAGATTGACCTTAAGCTCACAGATATCACCAATTGAGGGTGAAGAGGAGGACACCCAAGACTCACTTTCTACCAGATATAAAGGCGAGTCTTTACTTGTGTCTTGGTCGAATTTAATGTAATTTTCCACATGGACTTTAATGAACAAGTATTCAAAATGCACTGGATCAGCTTCTAAAGATTTGTTAAATGATTTTGCGTACTAAAGAGAGAGAGATGAAATACCATCTAGAGATGTGGTCAGAACCCAGAGGTAAACAGCCAGGCGTTGTTGAGTATGTGACCTTGGCTTGATCAGAGCTCACAGTTTTCTTGCATATGCGACTAAGGATGGCATCCCCAATTGACCCGGAAAGTTGATCAGAGCAAACAGATAAAGGACCACCACAGTGAATCAGATTGTTTCCAGGATTACTGTTATTACAAACTTATCAGGGCTTTCAAGACGCCCTACCTTAATCAGGTTACTACGTATTAATTATAGTCGATGAGTGAACACAATGTGACTGAATGATGCATCAGACAACTCCTATTTTCACCCATTTTCTTTAGGGTCTGCCAGGATTTTGCAGTATAGTGATGCATCCCAATCTGTGGCTCGGGGTCAGGTCCTTATACCTGATGGTAAGGTGGCTTATGCTTCTAGACACCAGCCTTATTATATGAAATATCCACCACATTTTGGGTTGTCAGAATTTTACCCTTAAGATTTGAGCACACTCATTCAGAAACCCATGACAGCAACAGAATCAAAAGTTTGCATATTTGTTTTAAGAACAACATGAGGCACGTGGTTAGAATTATCGATGGACTATAACGTAAAATATTCACAATAATGGGAAGGCAAACAAGAGATTTTATGTTTGAAAGAGAAGTCAATGGTTTTTTACAAGAATTAAAGGTTGCCTAGATAGTTACTAGATGACTTTGGGAGTCATGTCCAATATATTACACCAGAGCACTGTAATAATTTTAGAGCACAAACCTAATTCATGTCAGATAACTGGTGAGTCATAAAGATGACTTGCAATTGGTGCAACTTCAGATATGGTTACGTGCCAAGTCCAATTTTCTGACCCATTACCGGACTCACGCGTGTCCCAAGCATGAGATCATATGGTTTCTAGAGAAAGTCACTGTTTGTATTTATCATCCATCCAAGAGGGACCAAGACATATATAAGGACTTGAAATGAGAACTAATAAAAGTTAGGTAGCAGCGATATCGCTTCTATTTTGTAATAGTGTCGTGTCAATAGGTTGTAAGTCAGCACCACCGCCAACTGGTCCCTAAACCATTTACCATCCCAACAAAGAGAGCATTGCTGGATTTGTTATCGTCACTGGCAGGTCATTATGAGGTAATAATGCTATTTGGGTGATCAGAATCAACAATCCAGTTCAATTTAACGCGATACAGCGTTGAACTTTCCTTAGAGCATTAGCTTCAACTGATGCCATGATCGTGAGGATGGCAATGGCTCCATTGTGTCCGCGAGACCTTGCTTTCACTTCTAGATTCTCAGTAGTCTAAGCAAAAGCTTCTGAAAATGTTCTTTAGTATTGCTTCATCCTCAAACCACATTCAATCGTAGTGGTGTGATTTAGGTTTTCGTAGATTTATTGGGGAGTCATGTTTAATCTAAAAGGTAATTAGGATGACTTCATTTGTTTCTAGAGTTTATTCATATAACAACAATAGTTAGATTGGACAAAACCTTTTATACTGTGCTGTAGAGATGTTTATTTCCGTTTTGTTTGGATGATGTAGGAGAAATGAAACCAAATCCTAACTTGGGTAGTTGACAGCTCTATAAGATTTAACTGATTAAGAAGATTAGCTCAAAGTAGATTTAAAAGTTAAGGTCGGCTACAATAGGCAGACTTGAGTTCTAAGTAAAGACCTTGAGCTTCTAAAGGTTTCTATGAAACAGATGGTATCAAGAAAAGGAAATCTCACCCTACCTTGTGGTCCACTGAGATATTTAGGAGAGTGGCTTAGCACATACATAGAGGAATTTTTCACCCAGTTTGTCTGTCAATGCCTTCCATTCGACCTTGAGGAGTATGTTTTTAATCTTCTCATGTAAAAGGAACTGAGCCCATTCCGATTCTCAAGGACTTAACCCAATAAGAGAGGTGACCCATTAGAACTCCACACGTGATGATATGGTGTTACAACCAAGGTCAAGTTGCAAGGTCCCAATGAGTAAATTAAGATATCCGATATGCTGCTGGGGAATTGTAGTATGATGGGTAAGTTATCCATTTTATTTAGACTAGTGCATAAGCCGTAGAGGACTAAACTTCCATTAAAGGATCGAATCTGTAAAAACAAACAACAACAAATATTTATATTTTTCCAACCACAAGCACACTCTTTCTGCAGTCTCAATATATTAGAAAACAATCATAAAACTCATTAGTTTCTTCGTACAGATCGTCAAACCAGAATGATTCAACTTACACAAGAAGTGTCACTGCAGTCTTTTCTTCCAAATCTCTTCTTCTCGAATAAAACATTGCAAGTAGTAATAAGTTATATACGCTCATTCTTTTCCTAATTAGTTTTGTTCTTTCCAGAAAATTTAGGCTTCTTTCACAGATTAGTTTTTAGGTCGGATTAGATCTGATGTTTTTTTTTAAAGAAAAAAAAAGAATAGCAAACCGTTACTTAGTTAAAAATCAAAAGAATAAATAACAAATAAACATGATGAGTGTGAGTAATCATTAAATGTTGAATAAGAATAAAATATATAAAAAGGAAAGGAGATTAGGGGACCACAATATTAAAAAGAATGGAAAGAAAACAAATCAAAGATAGAAGTTTTTGAACAATATAAATAGATTTGAAAATGTCAAAAAGCAGTTTGTTTTATTAGTATGAAGAATAAAAAAAGATATTATACACTAAAACCATATAAATAGGTCTTAAAAAACCAAAGTATGGTATGTACAGAACCTGTGTATTAGTGAAAACTAGACAAATAAAGTAAATAATTATAGATAAAAAATAGAAAGTAAAATAATTATTTGAGAGATAAGTCTAAGAAAATAATTTAATAAATAAATGTCCCTAAGAAGAAGAAATGGCTTGTTTGTTAATAAATTCTCATTATTTGTTTTAGGTGAATAGGTTGTTAATTTATCTTTTACAATGTCAAAGATCTTAACTTGCTTGAGGTAAGGAAAATTTGATGCAGTTTTTTAAATGCATTTTTATTATTTAATGTATTTGAAAAGGTTGAGTTTCACTTATTTAAACATAGATCAATATGTTTTGTAAGTAGGTAAAGTATGTTTGACTGAGTGTTTGTTTATATGAATTATGAGATATTATGTTTTGTGAATGAAATATTGAAACTATGTTTTGACTCAGAAGTTCTATCCATTCAACTGAATAATTATATTATTTTACTTCATCAATATGAATGATAGCTGACTTTGTATCTCTCACGCATGTAATCGACGAACTTTAACCCTCTAGTGGTTTCACAGAGCATATCAGACAGATAGATTTCACCTCACAATCTGGTAAGGAATAATCTATACAATAATCATTTGAAAGTTCAAAATACCAACAACCATCCTTCGATATTTCCAAGTAATTTATAAAGTTTTGATTCGACTATTCAATGTAACTTGATATGAAACATTTGATTCGAAACTAAAGGATTTTGCTTAACTATTTGAACGACGACAAAGTCTTGAAAAATGACCGATGATAATATCTCTTATTTCTTACCAATGATTTGAAAATGTTTGATCCATAACTACATTATTAACTGGTCATTATTTGTCACCCCGTTGTCGATCATCTTTTCAAAATTCTAATTCGTGAGGGAGTGACAGATAATGCCGTATTTAGATTCGACTTGTTAGCTTATTAATTTAATTATCAACTATTTAGCTTTATGTGGTTTATTTTGGAAGAACATATTTTATTTTGACTCAGTAGTTCGTACTTCTGATGTTGATTTGGAAAATTCTAAAAGCTGCGACTATATCGTAGATAGTAGAATTTATAAGCCATTCGAAAAAGGTTTTCGATATGTGGAATCAGCCTTCAATTATACAAAGTAAATGAAGTTTTGTGTTGTTTCGTGCTACGAGTCTTTAGACTTAAGGTGCGAATGGTCAGTGTCCTTAGATCGGTTTGGCTGATAATCGCTTTGAATGGCAAAATGAAAGAATTACTCAACAATTCAAAATGAAAAGAATGGCCTGAACGCCTAAATATCGCTATGAATGCCTAATACTACGGCTCTGAACGCCTAAACTATGACTTTGAATGCCAAAATGAAAATAATGATTATGAATGCCAAACTAGAAACAATGGCTTTGAAAGCCAAACTAGAAATAATGGATCTGAACGTCAAACAAAAGAAAATGGATTTGAACGCCAATTAAAGAAAACGACTCTGAACGGTAAATTGGAGAAAACGGCTTTGAACGCTAAATTGAAGAAAACGACTCTGAACGTCAAACTAAAGAAAACGACTCTGCATGCCAAAATGAAAGAAACAACTCTAAATGTCACATTGGAAACAATGGCTCTAAACGCCAAATTGAAAGAAAAAGGCTTTGAACACCTATTGAAGAAAACGATTTTGAATGCCAAACTGGAAACAATGGCTTTGAACACTAAACTGGAAACAATGGCTCTGAATGCTAAACTAAAAGAAATGTTTTTGAACACCAAATTGGAAACAATGGCTCTAAAAGCTAAACTTAAAGAAAATGGCTTTGAACGCCAATTGAAGAAAATGGCTCTGAACACCAAAATGAAGAAAACATTCCTCGAACACCAAACCAGAAATGTATATGAATTCCAAACTAAAGAGGGATCTACTTTGAACCAAACTATGCGCTGGACTAAAAGGTGGTTTTAAAATAAACACATGGAAGATTACTCTGAACGCCTTAACTGGTAGATGGCTCTCAATGCCTAACTGAAATGATGAACTCAACACTCAAACAGAATAGATGTCTGAACACCAATCGTGGTTAATTCAACTGCGCTCTGGAACAAAACATGGAAAAAGGACGACTCTTAATGTCTAATTGGAAATGATGGCTCTAAATGCTTAAAGGGTGGCTTTGAATGCCTAACTATGGCTCTGAATGCCTGAACATGGAAAAGATGGCTTTGAAAGCCTAAACATAGAAAGGATGGCTCTGAACGCCTAACTGGAGAGGATGTCTCTGAATGCCTAAACAATGGCTTTGAACACCTAATTATGGCTTTGAACGTCTAACTAAAAAGGATGGCTCTGATTGCCTAACTGGAAAGGATGGCTTTTAACGCCTAAACATGGAGAGAATGGATTTGAATGCCTAAAGAAAGACCATTGAAAGAAGAGGGCACTGTATTCCTAAAATAAGACCACTAAGATATGGGGGGCACTATACGCCTAAAGCAAGACTGTTGAAAAATAGGGGCACTGTATGCCTAAAGCAAGATTACTAGAAAATGGGGCACTGTATGCCTAAAACAAGACCGTTGAAAGATGGGGGATGTCCTAAAAAGAAAATCAACTCTCTGAACGAGGATCTAAGATAAACTCTAAAGAATGAGGCATGCTCCCGGATAATAAGAGAAGTGACTTTGAATGAGCTCACTGAAAATGGGGTATGCCCTTGTAGAAAGCTATGAAAGAAAGAAGACCCTAAGCGATAACTCAAAATGATCAATGAACATATTAAATGTCTATGAAGTCAACACAAGATGTTAATAATCTCCATAAAGGTGGTATTCCCCAATATAGTAACTTCATGAGTAACAACAAATGGATTGAATACCTGGCTGATAGTCAACATGTTATATGAATAACTCTACTGAGGTATGCCCTGTTGAATGATGATCAAACACACACCAACCCCATTCGACCACATCACCTAAAAGGTATAACTCATGCCTCGGCATCTATAAAGATCAACTCTCACAATGATGTTGAAATCTATACGCCATAACACCCCATGACAATAAAAACAAACCCCATGAACCGGTGATCTCAACAAATGGGTATATGCCCTGCATGGTATATGATGCATTGTGGGCATTGAGAACCTGGACAAATACTGCAACTGTCCATCACTGGAATAAATACTCAATCAGTCATCACATCACATCCACCAGCCCACACATTACTATATGAATCTCGTTGTAGTTGTGAAGCATAATTGATTCTAAACTTCAACCAAAACTCAAATACATGTCCAAGAAAAAATTGTCAAAGATTACACTTGATATCACGACCTCGAGGTGGTCTTAAGACATGAACTATAATGTAGGCTCGAGGTGATAGGGTAAAAGAAACAAAGGGTAACTAGGCTCAAATATTCAATAGTTAAACCGATACCCTTGTGTATAAGATGATGTATGGGAAAAATCTCATGAGCAGTGAACTCGAAAGGTAATGAACAAAAGCACTTATGAAGGAAATAAATGAATAGGAAAGGGTTAAGCTAGCAACAAATCCTAAGAAATGTGTGAAGAAGGGAATACAATGGTAGGTCAGGTTTGAGGAAAAAAAGTGGTATTATACACAAGGTAGGGAGAAACAAAATGAATGATGACCAACCCATATCAGTACAATAGAAGGGAAGCCATATCACTAAGGATTGAGTGAAAGCCAAGACAATGATCCAGAGATCCAAGTGACAAGGTCACTCGAACACTCACCCTTCTCTTATAGACGTAAAAATAAGAATCCAAGAAGTAAGGGGTCTCACAGAACTCAAACTCTCAAATGAACTCATAGAACTCATTGAACACTAGATAAAAGAATCGTACTAAACTCTTAGAACTCACATGAACACTCACCGCTCGAACTCTCAACACTCAAAATACATGACAAAAGTAACCCACGTAATGAAAACCCTCATAAAAAAAAATCTCACATATATCCCTAATAATAAATACAGCCAACAAATAAACACTTAAAAGTGGATATAAGCATCTAATTATTCTAATGGTGGAAGATACTATACATAAATACACACTTTTTCTTTTTATTTTCCATTTTTCTATTTTTTTTATTTTTTTCTATTTTTGAATGAATGTATATCTAATAATCAACAAATCAAGCGTCAATGAGAAACCTAAAAAATGAGTAAGCTCTCTCTAGTCACAAATGAATGTTTAAATCCTCTCCCACAAAGTAACCTCTCAAGCCAAAATCTCTTAATCAATGGCAATGGTGAAGTGAAAGGAGGGACATATCCATCCTCTATGCACCAAAATGTGAAGAATCATCAATCCGAGTAAGGTAACAAAAAGACAAGGTAAGCAACAATGGAAATAAGGAAAATGAAGGTAACAATAGTAAAATATGACAAAAGGAGGGGATGAGATGATAATATCTAAAGTGATTAAAATAGACATATAAGTCTAAAGCTCATGAGACTCCCAACAAAGCATACATATACATCAAAGGGCCCCAACCTTGGTGTAGAAAAGTAAGCAAAGCTCTAAGAAAAAAAAGGTCATAACATATGTGCGAGGCTTAAAGGGCTAGCAACGGTCTAAATATACCAGTAAAGGTGATAAGGTATATGGCTAACTGAAATGATGGCCACCCATCTTGAAACCATGGTCTCAAATGTAATACTTCTTCAATTGATCCACATTGGCCAGCTTTGAGAATCAATTATCGTCTAAATCATCAACCATGCAGCTCCCTCTAGATTTAACTCTCTAATGATATTTGGCTCGATCTAGGTGGGTCTAAACATCTCCTCAAATCCCATGTAACATATAAATCTCCATGATTTAGAATGTGTAGTGAATGAGATGTCTACTGAAGAACTGTCGCCACAAGAGACTACAAATACCCAAATTGCTCAAATCTATTTTTGGGGGAATAAGCAGATCATTTGAACGAAAAAAAGATCCCCCCAAAACATGTCCAAGGAAAATGGTAGGTCCGTGCAATCAAAATCATATCAATCTCTAAGTACACCGCATTGGAGACCAAATGAGGGAACACTAGACCTGAATGTGACCAAAGTGGCCCCAAAAGCTCCCAGATGCACCCACAAGTAGGATAAGAAATCCTAAAAAAATATCTAGGCTCAACCTATAAGGTTAAAGTGGCTCCAAAAAAGGAAGGATCTGAGTGATGGGTCCTAATGGCAAAGGCTCTCAAAACTGGGTAATGTGAGCTCAACACTCTCAAACACTCGAAGACGATCTAAGGTGCACAGTGGGGTGTGGGTGCATCCGAAAAACCTAACAATCTAAGAACAAACAAACCACATTGACTACACAAATATTTCAAATCTTATCTCTATGATGTACAAATCTTCACATACCGATAAAAGAAACAATTAATAAGATCAATAAACCGAAATTTAAAATGAGAATAGCAATCAAGCATGCAACAAAATTAATCAGCTAGTCAAAAGTCTCCAATATGCTATCAACAATCAAGTATACAAAAATTACAAAAAAATGGTATCCATAAATTGACCAATTAAATGTCACATTTCCCTAAACTAGAGTTGAAGCTTGACCCACACATTTGTCCTAAGCCCAGATGCATCATTTTGTGGACACGCATTTTTCACGTGTTGTCACGCTCGATGGCGAGGCTGGCTTTTATTAATGAAAAAAAATATTTCTTAAAAAAAAAAAATTGGAGTCGTCACTTATTTTGTTTATTTTTTTTAAAGGCTTATTTAGGAAAATCGTGTTTTGTGAAAAGCCAGTCAAATTAGGTGGTGGGGTTACCTATTGAGGAAAGTGGTGTGAAGGCCAAAAAAACACCCCCTCTAAACGCTAAAATAAACACGGTCTCTACTAAATAAGTTTAGGGAACTATGCCAATTAATTAATTAATTATTGATACCGAAAAACATAATCACATGAATCAATATATATATATATTATGCACTTATAAAAGATAGATCCGGTTTTATTTACAATAGAAATATTTGCATTTATTTTATAAAAATATTTATTAAAAAAAATCGACTTTGTCAAAAATATTTATTTAACTAATTTTGAAAGGAAATTGAACTTACAACTTTATTTAGAAAAAAAAAATTATTTGAAAAATGATTTTAAAATGATTTTAAAAAAAATAGACAATCTTATTTAAAAATAAATGAATGAAGGACTTTGATTAAAAACAATATTTTGAATTTTCCTTAAAACAAAATTTATGTTCTTTAAAAGAAAAACCATAATTCTAGTTTTCTTTTATTAGAGAAAAATAAGTTTATTCATTGAAAAAAACATATTATAAACATGCTTTATTAGCTTAAAATTATTTGATTATTCTTTTTATTAGCATATAAATTATAAAACTACATGTTTAATTTTGTGTACAACCAACTAATGTATATGAGAATAAATTTACAAGAATATATGTAAAAGTAAAATTAAACATCAATGAGAGAGGAAAATGTGCTCAAAAATTCCTACTTTTAATTTACAGTATTCCCAAACCTTTTTTTTAAAGCCGATCCTCCACGTGTCATGAATCCATACTTGATCGGAAAAAGTAGTAGGAATTCCCCATGCAAAACAAAATAAGCCCAAGAGAGAGAGCAACAAAGTAGGAAAAAGAAATGGAGGGGTAAGCCAAAATAAATATTAAAATCTAATAATAATAAGCATAAAAGCAATACATAACTTTACCAAATTAATTTCATTCATGTTAATGTGCTCAAATTAATAAATAAGTTATCACTGTCATAAGTCCATAATCTCAAATTAATTATTAATATACATATCAAATTTGATAAATTCCACCAATACCAATTATATATGTAACGTCCCAAATCCCGGGGGTCACTTTCCTTTTTTTTTTTTTTAAACAATGTTCATGAATAGTAGCTCAACGTTAGGTCAAGCGATTGCACAATACGGGTGCATTGCCGTCTTGGACAAGTCCCCAGCTACTTGAGTGCGCCAAGGCGTCGTGCGGCGTTAGCTGCGGCGTCTTTGGGCACTGTCGTGCGTTGTCCGCAGCGCGTAGTGCATCTTTGTCCCGCGTAGCGTTGGGCACCTATCGTGCCCAGCTTTGTCGCGACTGAAAATCTTCGCCAGCGATAGGACTGCTCCCTTTCATTTGACGACCATGTTGCAACATAGAGTATCCACATCGCAGCCGAAACCCTGCGGGCAGCTGAGCTGCGTATTTGTGATGCCTCGATCAGGGATCCATTGACCGGCAGATCAGCCAGCGAAATATTCGTGGATGTCGGGTAACCCGATACCACTCCATTAAGTCCCCTTTTCTAAGACTCAATATTTAATGAAAATCGGGCATAGTCTCCTTTGTACGGGGAGTTCTACCCAAGATACAACATGTCCCAACATTGTACACCGACCACACTAGGTCCACATGCGAGTAAAAATGGCAACTTGGGCCCATGCATTAATACTCACAAAAATACAACAAATATATTTCAATAGTTCAAGAGTTATTACATTACTCTTAATCAAAACATATATCGAAATTTAGAGTTCCAATACATGTTTTACAAAATAAAATATCAAAGCCCTGATCAGGCTTTCTTGAAAATCGACCTCTAGTGGCGCGTCTTCTGAGCCTCCTGTACTGAAATAATGATCCTCGACGGGGGTGAGCAATGCCCGATAGTGATGTCTTCTACATGGGCCTCCCCACCTAAGTGCATATGAAATGGCAACCAAACACACTGAGAAAATACATGATCCTCTTGAATGTCTACATCCCCAATCGTATCTCGAGTCCTCAACGGCTCCCTCACACATGCTCGCCCGAGATGTGAGAAAATACGATTTTTCAACACAAAAGGTTTTTGTTCTCAAAAACTTACTACCAAGTTTCTGTAGATATATTGGACAACCCTCTGAGGTGAATTGTTGGGTAGTATGAAACGATCATCGTCTTCTCAGAGATAATTGTTGGACAACTCTCCCGAAATGATTCTTGAAAAATCTTGCTTGAAATTCCTTTCACAACCATTTTCATTTTTTTCTTTCAATTTCATGTCATGCACTCGCACCTATCGTTCTAGGGTACCCCGGTGCATATGGAATGCATTATGCCATTTAAAAACAATTTATGCTAATATATTTTACATGCATATATTAACAAAATTAATTCACATACATCATGTTATTTAATCTATGACAATAACATCAAAATTAGCTCACATGGGCTAATAACAATTCAAGCAATTCATTTTTTGAGATCACATGACAACACAAAAATTCACACACAACTCACATGAGCAGTGAGACCTTTGATGCCGACCTTGTTGCGGCCACCTGATAGGGATTTTCTTCACTCGGTTCAAATATTTTGAGATCGAAAACATGGCCATCTAGGCCTCAACAAATCCCCATCCATTAAAATGGCTCTTAGCCAAAAAATAAACCAAGTAGGAAAAGATCTCTACCTCTTGGAGTTGTCAAAATTCCACAAAATCGGTGTCCACGCATAACCCTTGCAGCGTAGATTAACTTTGCTTCTTGGCCCGACGAGAACCGACGGTCTGAAAGTCGGGAAATCTAGATAGAAGTCATACTTTCTCTCTCTAAAACCAGTCTCTCACCTCACTGCCCGTTTTTTGCCAAAATGGAGAAGAAGAAGACTTATTTTGCCTTTATTTTAATCTTTTCTCTTAATTCCATTTTTGTCCCCTAATTTGACTTAAAGGGCCTTTTTGATACATGACTCAATCTAAGTCATTCATCTCCATCCTCTCACTAATCATGCAACATGTGTCACATGGGTACATGTAGTAGGTGACTTTTGTCACATCACATGTCTCTCACAAGTTGTCATACGACACCTGATACCCGGTGTCTCGAAAAACACGAAATTCCAACTATATCAAAATTCGACGAAATTCGACGTGGTAGCTAGATTTCGCTAGACGATTCCAACGGTGAAGTCCGTTTTGTCATCTGAGATCTAGAAAAATTTCAGATTTTGACCAAAATTACTATTTTACGCTTTTTCAGAAAATTAGAATTTTCTCAGGTTTTACATTCGTGACATAAAACAATTCGTCCACCGTACGAGAAGTCTACCCGCACAGATAACTCTACGTCGCGACATGAAAATGTATCGTGATAAAGGACCAGGTCAGGCCCCGAACTAGGTCCGCGACGAGGGGAACCACTATTCGTGACATAATTCACTTTCCTCCCCGAAGCCACGCTCTGCCGCCTTACGGCGCCATACGTGGCGACACGGTCACAACAGAGAACTAGGAAGCCCTATCGCAACCTAGAAGTCTAGGTCGCGACCATATAGTGCCTGCCTGGCCGAACTGTCAGCGACCACGAAACCTTGTCGCGACATAGAATTTGGATAAACTGCATGTGACAAGAATTTTACATTGCGACAGAAGCCTAAAAATGGGTAGTAAACCCCTTTTCTTCCGCCCTCTGCGCATCCTGCACCTCCCGATGTACATTCCTTTCATACTGTGACTCTATACCTATCCTACACGTAGTATAAAATCTAGGAAATCTATCCAACACAATATTGAACATATCAAATAATTTTTTATTGCAAAACTTCTTATGTTCATATACAAAACTGGCTATTCTATCCAAAAAATTACAAAACTAGAAAACTAAGCCAAGATTTGGCCTTCTTCTTCACTGCTTTGGTCTTAGATGAGTTCCTTCACCTGAGGGACCTCGGGTCTAAATTCCCTTAGGGTGGAGCCTCCCAATACGCGGGTTCCTCAACTCCGACAGCCCCTTAAAGGGTAAAATCTGAAAAGGGATATAAGTAGACGGTGAGCACTAAGCTATGTAGGAAAATCCTCCCAAACTCCAACAAGGTTTAGAAAAATCTGGAAAAACAGTTAGTCTCAGTTTTCTCTTAACATACATAGATATACAATTTACAACAACAGGGACTTCTCCAACAGATCTCAGGTTTGTACCAAAAACAATAATTAGATGAGTAGAATTCATAACCAGTTTTACTATAAACAATTTCGACAGTCTTTGGCGAGTGGCATGCCCGGTAATCTCCACCACCTCCAAAGGTTCTCTTTTGACCGGGTTGCATACTTAGTAACCTGCCTTCGTGTTATCTTGTTTTCTCAAGCATCCTTACAAGGAACCTCTTGAGTCTAAATTGAGCATCCTTTTAAGGAACCTCTCATTCATCATAGTAGTGTGTCTCAAGCATCCTTACAAGGAACCTCTTGAAAATGAGTCGAGCATCCTTACAAGGAACCTCTCGAAAAATAAAGTGAGCATCCTTACAAGGAACCTCTCACACATTCTCTTATATCTACCATACAAGAACATATTTTACCAACCATTAATACCCCTAACAAAATGAGTCTATAAACTCCCTAATTTACAAAAAATCTTCTAAGAATCCCCAACTCAGTTATAAAGCAATTTCAAGGAACAGTTAAAAAAAAAAAAAAAAACAAGAGTTCGCACCCATGTTATTTCACTACTCACATAAAACCCTAGGATTTAGAAATCAATTCCCAAATAACACCTTTAAGAATAAAATCCCTCACTCTCATGCACGAGATAGGGATTTTAGACCATAAATACATAGCATTTATAACCCCCAAAACATACATATATAAATAACCTAGCCTCAATGTAAGTGAATGGGAGAAAACCCTTACCTTAAATCCTTGGTTTGTATGGGGATCTTGAGCTTTCATCCCGAATCCGCCCTTCTTTTCTTCCTCTCTACCGGTTCCTAGGGTTCCAAAGGGTGTGGGGTGAGAGTGAAGTGAAAGAAAAATGAGGGAAATGAAGTGGAAAAGGGTTTTAAACACAGTAGCCCTAATTTTTACTGTTCATGGGCTATTTTGGTTTTCTCCAAAAATTATAGTTTTGCCACTACACTCCAATTTGATCTCTATGACTACCCTAAGGTTTTTCGACGTTTCCGATTCATTTTTAATGTTATTTTAACCTAAAAACACTTATTTTTCTCTTTTATTATTCCGCCTTGTATACTTATTCATTCTTAATTATAATTTTATTTAGGATGTAAATGGAGACGTTAGTTGCAAACAAAGCTAATTAGACGATGGTAGATAGTTTAGACATGTGGGGGTGTACAATATACCAATTAATAAGTCTCATTTAATATAGGTCCACAACTCCAAATTACCAATCAATATATGAACTCATTTTAACAAATTTCACCCACTAACAAATTTTTCTATCAATTAACAAGTTCAATTTAATACTTTAATCCTCAAGATATAACAAACACAAATATATACAATCAACACCAATTTAATTATCAAATAATTTAAGTCTAATTTAATATGCATCTCTAATATTTTATCATACTCAATTAAATAAAAGCTAAGCTTACTAATGATCTTTATACCACTTAACAACTCAAACTAAGGATATATTCAAGTATTACAAAATCTAATTTCCATGATTAAAGACCATTTTGATATATTAAAGTTTAAAATTACATCTAAATATTTCTAATATAATATTTAATGAATCAAGATACATCCAAAATATTTCAAGTTAATGGTTAGAACATGAAAGTAAGATTGAACTCAAATATCCCAAATTAATCTCAAATACAATAAAGCTAAGAATACAAAATTCAAAATGATATCTAACAAATTTCAGTAACATCAAAAGTTCATACCATCATGCCCAAGTCTCCCATAAAATTCCATAAAAGAAAACTCGATCCCACAAATATATGCATATGTGAACTTTATGCTAAATAAAAAGTGTAGTGGGTATTTAATCAAATAAAGAGAAAAACAAGTGTTTGGAGGATGGGAAAATGAGAAAGAAAAAAAAAAGAGAAAATGAAGTGAGTATTTATCTTTGTAGTCTTTGTCTTTGGTTTCTTTGATTAAGAGCAAAAAAAAAATGAAGGAAAACAAAATGGAAGAAGAGGAGGAAGATCAAGAAAAGCAAGAAGAGGAGAAGAGGGGGGAGAAGAGAAGAGAAGCAAAAAAGGGGAAAGGGAGGAAGAGCGAGAGGGAGGAAGACTCCTCTACGGGGGTAATCCCGGTAGCTCATTAGGAAAGACATCCCCGAATTCCTAAACTACCCGAGGTAGACTCAAACCTTGTCTCACTTCGTCCTCTAGGGCAAGGCTTGCTAGCCAACCCATCAAATGTCCGTGGCACTTGGAGTTGTACACGGCCTAAAAGCATCATGCTTATACCTCTGAAACATAACACAAACATCATCCAGTGTGTAGGCAGTAATCCTCCTACGATCACAATCAATGACGACTCGGTGTGTCGTTAGCCAGTCCATCCCGAGGATGACATCAAACTCTGATATGTCCATGGCCCTTAGGTCCATAGTGAGTAGGATCCCGGAGATCTCTAACTCACAATCCCGACATATCATATCAACGTTCACCCTAGTTCCTAGGGGAAAACTCACATGCAACGGCTCTTCCAAGGTTTCAACCTCTAAGCCCAAATCCTTCACTTATCTTTAACACTCGCATCCCAGTTGTTCCGTGTGTCGTCCACCTTCCTCTCAATGGTCATTGCTGTCATGACCATCATTCCATGTCTTGTAGAGAAGTCCCCCAACTTTACACCGGATGAACCATTTCAGACCATTCTCAAACTTTCTCACTTTGGCCATGTCTGTGGCTACATAATCATTAACAAAATGGGCTAATTCAGTGAACTTAGCCATATATTCGAGCACTGTTATCGTTCCTTGTTTCAATTCTAGGAACTACCGAGCTTTTGCATGTCGAGCAGGCGTGGGAAATATTTGTCCATGAAGAGCTCACTAAACTCTTCCCATGTCATTGCCTTGAGTCCGCGAGGCTTTGATGATCCGCCCACATACTTGGGATTTGCCCTCTAGGTTGCGGAGTCACGGCTAGCCTTATCCTAGTGGCATTGGAGGTGATCTCCATAAAATTTGTGATCCCCCTCCTTGTCTAACTAGTAGTGCATGTGCCAACTACTAATAGACCTCAACATCTCGAACTATCCCATTCATTATTTTCTCGAACCCCTAAGGTTGTGTTTTTTAACCCTAGTGTTCCTCTTTTCCTATATAAAAATTACTATGTATATAATTCACACAACTCAAAGCAATCAGTCATGTAACACGAACATGAACATAAACACACAATGTATGCAGTTGTCTAAACCTATGCCCATCAAACCCTAGGTAATCACATACCTATGTTCTAATGCATAAGTTGTGACATCGGAACTCAATGAATCTACTGACGTAGACCCATATCCATCAAGCCCTAGGTAGTCGTATACCTACACTCTGATACCAAGATATGACGCCGCAAATCTCGGGGGTCCCTTTGACAACCCGTCAACGCGTGGAATACCTGTGGGTATCGCATATCTCGATACCACCAGATCGTGTCTCATTCACTAGGATCCATTCATGCATATATATTTTAGAAAAATATACAAATTTATCAAAACAGTTCATAAGAGCTTGAGTTACAACTCTCTTATATACAAAATATTACATGTAAAATATAGTTTTTTACAAAAAGGTTTCTCAAAGCCATGGTTTAGCTTTCTTCACACTTGCGATCCCGGATGAGGGTCAGCCACCTGTACATAACTTGCACCTAAAAGGGGGTCCCAGGACGGGGTGAACAATGCTCAGTAAGGATAACTCCTACAAGGGCTACTCCTCACCTAAGTGCACATACAATGCCATGTTTACACAATAACACACATATCAGCATTCCAATGGAGAATATGTCAATTCTAAATGGAATCCTACATGCCATGAAATACGATGTGACTCACCATGGCCTATGTCCCGAGTCCTCACCGACTCCCTCACACATACATATGCCCATGTGTGAAAAATCATCATTCTGTATGACATCCAATGATCATTTTCAAAACAAATTTCATTTGTTTATAAACCAAAAGCTTGGATGATATATCACAATGATCATTTTATATTCAAAATCCATGCACCTTTTTGTGGGTAGCGGATTTTTGGGGTCTCACCGCGGGCTCCGCAAACCCAGACACTTTTACGACCTTTCACCGCTGGGGACTATGTTTGACCATAATTGGCGGGTTTTTCACCCGAGGGGGGATCTATCCCTTCTTGCTGATACTCGACACATATTTCCCGTTTCATGCAGCCGTGAAACTACATTGGGCGTTGTCCCCATTTCACGAGCCCGCTGATCAAACCACCAAGCGCGGTGTCGGTTACCAACTATGCACTCACACCCATGAAATCACGATGTTCGTGCATATGCAATGCAAAATGCCATTGCATGTTATCTCATGTTACATGTATAATGAACACTACATGGAACAATTTATAACCCGTACTTTATACAAGTACCATGGATAATTATATCGAAAGCATATAATTTACATCCATTCATGCTAATATATATAACACCAATATATCAACATATTTACAACATATTCAATATGTTATAAAATTTCCAACAATAACACACAAAAATAGTCCACACAACCAGCTATTCCCTACTATAATCCGACTCATACTACTTAAAATAATATGCACTCACCGTAAATTCTCCCAGCTTTTGTTTTATTTTTTTCTGTTTATTTTATTTTTATTTTTTGTACAACTTTCAAGATCACATAACGCTTAGAAATTCAAATATGAAGTAGTCTCAAACTCAGCCAGAACCTGTCTGAAAATAGCTCCAATCGCCGAAACTCAAATTCCCATGGTCGAGACTTAACCATGACCATTTACGAATCCTTATATTATGTCATTGTAGGAGAAAACCCACTTTTTTTTTTTTGTCACCTACTCATACTTCTCATCGAAAGTGTACCTCATCTTAATTTCTACCATCGACTTCCGACCGCCGTAACACTTCCGAATTGAAGCCCTTTTCCTTTCTTTCCCCTTTTTCCTCCCCGTATGAATTTTCCTCCTCCATTTTGTTTTTCCTCCATTTCTTTCCTTTCTTCCTTTCCTTCTTTTCATTTTATTTTTTCTCCTTTCCTATTTTTCCTCCTTCTTCCTTTCTTTTCTCCCTTTCTTTATTTTCTTCTTTTCCCTTTCTCCTTTTCCTTTTCTTTCTTCCACCGAATTGTTTTTTTTTTTGGTTTGCTCCAATAAGAGGAAACTTCCTCTCACTTTCCTATTTGCCATGTGTCCTTCACAAGCTCCATTTGCCATGTGCCATGTGTCACATGGACACATGCACTAGGTGGCAAATGCCACACCACATGGCTCTCATGCCACGTGCCCTCCTCTAAGCTTGCCATGTGTCATCCGACACCAATGCCTCAAAATACGTGAAATTCCAACTGTCTTGAAATCTAATGAAATTCGATTTGGTAGCTAGATTTTGTGAGAAGATTCCAAAGGTGAAGTCTGTTTTGTCATTCGAGATTTAGAAAATTTCAGGTTTTCAACCTGTACTATGGTGGCAAATTACCATTTTGCCCTTTTTCAGAAAAATTGCATTTTTCTCGGGTTTTACAAAACTTCAATTCAAGAATCCCAAAGATTTTCAATTCAGATCATTCAATAAACAGATAATTCATAGAATGTAAACAACTACAATTCTTGACCTTTGATGTGAGTGTGTTTTGGTCTTCCTTTTATGACAAATTTGCAGGTCAGGTAGCTTTATGAGACATATTGTAAAAGAATGATAGTCTCTTTAGAGTGATTTGGGTCCCATAGGCTTGTTGGTCATATTATTCTCCACTAATTTAAGTCTTTTAGGCTTTTAGGCTTGTAATGTATGGCTTGAGCATTGCATAGATGACTGGACATTTAATGCTTCAGTTCACCCAAAGTACACATACTATTCAACATTTTTCCTTCAAACTTATCATCCTTTCTTTTCCTACTAGAAACATCCATCAAGCACCTCCAAACTTGGTTTGGTACATCTTTTTACATATTCTTCACCGTGGCTTTTTCTTTTTCCACTAACTACTTTAATTTAGTTCCTTAAGTTTAGAAACTCTTTTCTTTTCATTTTGTTCAAGGTTTTAGGAATTGTGCAATGTTTTGCCTTTTTAAGCTTTCTACCACTCTTAGCAAGCTTTGGGTTAGTAACTCTCATACCAGTTGACATTAGGGTACTAGGTGTAGAACACCCCTAAGAACTTAATGGCTAAAGGGAGGAAGGCTATAAGGCAAAAAACATTCCCCCTTGAAACTGTATGCTTTTCAGCTTCTTAGTTTTCTGTTGTGTACCTCTTTTAGTACATATTTTCTCAGTTTATCTTCCTTTCACCTCCTTAATTCTCATCATTCTTCTCATTCCAAAATTGTACTCCCCCAAACTTGTCATCTTCATTACTTTTCATTCATTCTTCTTGCAATTTGGGAAAACAAAGGGTTCTTTACTAAAGGATTAGATTTGAAGAAAGGTTAAGGTTTTTTTTATGTGGCTTTGATGATGAAATTGAATTGTGCTCAACAATATATTCAAGGTGTATGCATATGCATATGCATATCACAGATAAAGCTTGAAGGCGTAAACTTTCCCAAGGATGGCCTAAATTTTGTTTCCTATTGCTGTGGTGCCTAGGATTTAAAGAATAATAATACAACAAGTTCTAGGACCCTTTGAGACTTAAACTTATAAAGGAATCTAGTAAAGGTGTTCCTAACTCCAAGCATACCGCTTTTCACAGTACTTATGAACACTTAATGTCCACGCTTGTTTATATGAACTCAGATAAACTAGAATTGACGCTGATTAACACATCACTAATTAAACTCTTAAGATTCTAAAATTTTAGCCTATTTGTCATCGACATCACAACTTTTCAATTCTATCATCATAGCACCAGCAACTCAACAACAATCATCCAAATTCTACCAAATAATCAAACTCTCTTCAGTATTCAGGATATGTACTCAATTGAAAAAAATATTCAAATAGAGAGAGACACAATTGCCCATATTTATCAAAGAGACTTTATTAAAATCAATGGAGCAATTACAATCATTTCAGATAAACAATTAAACACAAGAGAGATTCATTGTTTTTGCTTTTCCTTTGGCTCAATTAGAGATTTTGAAGGTTCCCCTAGAGGTTTGGTTCTGGGTGTCATTCTGATTCTTTTAGTTTGAACTGGGATGTTTGTAAATTGTCTTGGAGGGTTAAAGGGTATTGGTTCAGGTTCAGGTGGTTGACTACAAGGTATTACAAAGTCTTCCACATCCTTGGGTATAATGGTATAGGGTACCATATTAGAGATTATGATTTGAAGCAGCGAAACCTTCTTTCTTCATGACACTAATGTCATTGCCTAGTTGAGGATTTCTACATTTGCCTTAGTCAACTTACCTTGCCTTTTTCCTATTGACTCCAAAGTTACCCTCATATTTATCTGTTCTTGAGTCATCAACCTCAGACTCTCACTGCAAGAGTGTAGACTGTTTAGCCAAGCTTGATCCCTAGAAACCAAGGAACTATGGATTCCCTGATCTTTTCTTTCCATCATTCTTACCAAACTATCAGCCCTTTCTTTCTACCCTTGCCAATAGGCTGCATCCCTTTCCTTTAACTCCTCTCTCCACATTTGATCTCTCTCCTCCAATTCTTTCTTTAATTCAAGATCTCTCTGTCTTATGGTCTCCTCCATGAACCGGTCACTTCTTCTTATTTCAGCATCAAAGTATTCATCCCTTATTTGAAATTATGCTTTCAACTGGTTGTCTATCTCAATTATGTTTTGCTCCATTCTTTTAAGATTTGATCCTCTTTAAGAGTTGGTTACCTTTCCCAAACCAGTACTCATCAATCATTTCTTAGGTGAAGTTAGTTTGCCCTCATAGACAGGGTAACACAAGCCTTCTTCAAATTAATTGGTATCTCACTCTACAATTTGGTCAGAATAATCACTCCCATCTTATAAAAGCACAAACATTCTCTGAAACTGAGATGAAACCTCTAAGTATTAAACTAACAAATCATCAGATGGTCCTTATTCCTCAAGAACACACTTCCGATGTCACCCAAAAGGGAACCTCAAGCGGAGGTTGTACACACTACTTGTGATTTATCAAAGCTATACTTAGAGTATATATTAGTTCTGAAGATATCAATCTAGCATACCCTTATCTAATGCTCTTGCTCTTAGAACTCACTCTCTCGTGTCACCTCGTAGGGGTCTCGAAATTAGAGCACATATGTATTCTTGTGTATACCTAATAATACTTAGAATAGTTCTTTTTAAAGAATAGTACCAATTAGATCAATTTGATATTCAAACCATAACATTCATTTAAATACTACAAAAATGATAATAAAACATCAATCCCTTCCTAGAGGAAGCTTAGCCTTCCATAACTAGATCACAAGTGACAATGACTAGTTGATCAAACTAATTCATTGAAACTGTAATCAAAACTGAATAAAATGGGTTCCAGAAATATTTCTAGATTCCACTCAAGTTCAGACATAAATGAAGCTTGATATACAAAGATCCCAACTCAATATTGCAACTCAAATCAACTACTATAATCCTCAGAAATGGAAAATGAAAAATAAAAAGCAAAAGAAGAAAATAAAAATATGTACAAAAACTTAGTCTCTCTCTCTGTGTTCTTCATCTTCGATGATGATTGATCCTCCTCTCTAATATCTTTGATGATGCCCTATCTCTTTCTATTTATAGGCCTCATAAATGCAGGCCCGAAATTCTAGGTTGAATTTATGGACTCCAAGGTAGGCCCAACTGGTTACAATGTCGTGACAAAGTTTTTGTAAAACCCGAGAAAATTTTAATTTTTCCGAAAAAGGGCAAAACGGTAATTGTCATAATAGTGTAGGTGGAAAACCTAGATTTTTCTAGATCTCGGATGATGAAACGAACTTCACCGTTGAATTTTTCTCATGAAATCTAGTTACCCAATCGAATTTCGTCAGATTCCGAGATAGTCGAAATTTCACATTTTTCGAGGCATCAGGCAGTGCCCGTGATTACGGAGTGGTGCCATGGCATAACCTATGGATGCCACATGGAACTCCAGAGATGGACACAGCATGATAGCCAGTGGTGTAGCAATGACACTTATTTTATGTGTCCATGTGCCACATGGCACTTGGATTTGTGGGGATTAAAAACACATGGCCTATCTTAGCCCATGTGTTGTCAATAATGAGAGGGGTGGTAAACATTCTTAGGAGAAGAGGAAGACCAAATTGGTAGAGAACCAATTCGGTGGAGGAGGAGGAGAAAAGAAAGGGAAAAGAAAAGAAAAGAAAATGAAGAAAAAAAAAAAAGTCGCTTCTGTGGGAAATTGAAGGGAAAAAAAGAGCGATTTTTGGGTCTTGGCCATAAGTCGATAAATGAGAACTAAATTCTGTTTCTAATCACGAGTTTATATGTGGGTACCGAAATTCGAGTTTTTCGTTGAAGCTCCAAGAGGTAAGGGTTTTCTCCTATACTGGTTCCTCTTTATTTAAGGGCCGTAAATGGTCGTGTGGTTCAACCCAAACACGAGACTGAATTTTTGGATATTGGGATTGTTTTTCCTCCGATAAATGAACCCGGGGTTTTCAAGGTCGCATCCGGCCTCTGCTTTGCTCCTGGATGGTTGGAAATGCGGATTTTTGCTGAGAACTCGCTTCGAATAAGCAAAGTCAGTTTTAGGACTCGCTTAATGGCTGGAATTTATAACCACTAATGATACTTTTTAAAGTTGAAAAAATATAATAAAACTTAAACAAAGGAAATTTCTTGATCAGTCCAGATTATTTCCAAGGCCGAGTATGGCCGGGAATGACTAGTTTGTGTGGACTATTTTTTTGTGTGTTATTGTTGTAAATTAAATAACATGTTGAATGTGTTGTAAATATGTGGATATATGTGTGTTATATATATTAGCATGAATGAATGTAAATTATATGTTTTCGATATAATTATCCATGGTACTTGGCATGAAGTACAGTTTATAAATTGTTTCATGTAGTGTTCATTGTACATGTAACATGAGATACATGCATTGGCATTTTGCATTGCATATGCATGGGGACACGACGTGTTGGGTGTGTGTGTACGGTTATGATCATTCATCATTCCGTGAATGGGTGGTGAGCCTCTGCAATGGGACAACGTCCAAATGAGTCTCATGGTTGCATAGCATGAAAAATATGTGTCGTGACATACAGTTAAGTGGATGTGATACCCTGGGTGAAAACCTTGACTTGCGATGCAACCGATGGTAAAAGTTCAAAAAGCTTTGGAAAGGCGCACGGCTTCCTGAGGTGAGACCCCGAAAATCCGTGACCCACAAATGCATAAACACACGAGATTTGATTAAATCAAATGGACATTTGAGGTATATTCAATGGGTTTTATTTTATGAAACCAAAAGATTTTGTTTTGGAAAAAGGGTCATTGGGTGAAACACTAATGACGAGTTTTCACATTTGGCATTTGCATGTATAAGGAGTTTGTAGGACTCTGACATAAGTAATGATGAGTCACATCTCATCTATACATGTAGAATTTCAGGTATACTTGCATGTTTTACTTGAATGTGTGCATTATCACAAGTGAACACGACATTGCAAGTGCACTTAGCGGAGTAGCCCCTTAGGAGCTTACTTTACTAGATTTGCTCACCCAAATGCGGACCCCTTTCGTGTCAGGCACAGCTTGGACCATCCGAGACCGTAAGCATGAAGGAAACCAATTGTTGCTTTGGTTATATTTTGTATTTTATTTTGAGCACACTTATGACATGTATATATTTTTGTATAAAAGAATTGTAATCAAACTCGTATAGACTGTTTGTGAGATAGTCTAGTGTATTTTATATAGAAATGATTACCTATGCTTGGAAGGGTATGCAGGTTAATATATGTTTGCTTAGGTTATAATCCCAAGAATTGCCAGTGCTTGATGTGACATCGAAAGCAATTCTGTTCACAAGGTATTCCTCAAAGCTGACGTGGTTGTCATTGACCCTGTGCTCTTAGTGGTGTCATAGTTTCATAGTCGCAAATGATTGTAGCATTCATCTGCTTTCAATTTTTGTTGTGGCCTCACAAGAACAATCACAGTTATAGTCTTCCAGTTTTGCTTTTGAATTGTTTATCGCGACAAAGTTTTGAATGTCGCGACATTCACTTTGTGTCGCCTGTGTTTGTCTCTGATAATGTCTTTGTCACAAATACTTTGATCTTGGTAAATCACTACTATTAAACTTACCAATACTGGCTTCGCGACATTGTTGAGTCGCTGAACGCCTTCGTTGCTGTGACATTGTCAGTGACACCCAGCCACATTCACCTGATAATTGTTATGATTAAAGTTTTCAATGTCACTTATTGTAACTTTCTTCACCTCTCCCTTGTATCAGTAGTTACTTAAATTCGGGTGAATGTCTCACCAAAGTTCAGTTGACTCCATCTCATAATTGTCACGACATAAGTTTCAAATGTTATGACATTCTTCTTACCTTTCATTATTGAATCTCTGGAGGGTTTTCGCGACAAACCTTTGATATCTTGCATTGAACTCTTGCCAGCTTTTATCGCGACAGAAGGTTTAGATGTCGCGACATTCTTTTTGTCTTCTGCCCTCTATCTTGTCACGACAATCACCACTATGTTGTGATATAATTTCAGTGTTTTTTAGGAATTCTTCTCATCTTTTATTGTGACATATTTCCATTGTTACGACAAACCTTCAATCCTCTTGCCTTGTAACTGTGTTGCGAAAAAGCTTTGAAATGTCGCAACAAAGTTTTTGCTGTCTTCTTAATGATTCTTCTCAATCTTTATCGCGACAGGTTTCCACTGTCATACTTTCTAAGTTATTTGCCTGAGTTTTGTCATTTACAATGATGAAATTTTTATTGCGTGAAATTCAACATCTTCGCTCTTAGCCCAATCTCGTCGTTTTTTCGCTTTTTTACTTCTTTGTAATAACCACAAAACACAAATTAGTGAAGATCATACTCGCTTTAAATTAAACATTAAAGATCTCAAATATGCATGAAAAATTGACTTAAAATTAGATGAGTTTCACACTCATCAAGGTTTACAATAAGTTTTATGTGGTATGAAACTCCCTCCATACCCACGACACTTTCTTGAAACCTAATCACTCCTAATGGAATTCAAAATGAACTTCGTCCATTCCCCTCTCAATAGCATCGCACACCCATAACCCACATTACATTAATATAAGATGAAGAATATGAAGAATATCATCTTTCACATAAGGTGAGGAGAACATCCGAAGGCCTGAATTTATAGCCTTGTGATTTAGTCTCGGAAGTCTTCATAAGTCTGGATAATTATCCTAATATGACTCCAACTCTACCTTCTATTTTATGTTCTTGCCTTTAAGCTATCACATTAGAAATAGAAAACTTGATGATCAAGTATCCCCTTCAAAATAAATATTTAATTTGTTTCTAATTCTGGCTTTATAGCTTAGAAGTCTGAAGCTTCTTTGATTTGATCTTTATTCTCTTTCCAAATCATTCTCAAGCTCATCAGTACCTTAGCCTCCAAGCCTGCATACTGCCTTATGTCCCACGTCTGTTTTTCCCCTAATCTGGACTCCTTAAGTTTGGCACGTCCTTATACCACGGGATTGCCTCAGTCCGAACTGCTTCCTAACACAAATTTTATCAAATCTGATCTTCGAAGTAGTCATCCTCTTATAGAACACTAAGTACATAGATATAGACAATTTTATCAAAATGTTTATGTCTTTAGCAAAAACACCTCTTCAAGAATGAGACAAGAAGATGTAGAGAGAAAGGAGTCAAGAGGCACTCGACACTTGATGAAGATTTCCATTTCATTAACGGACTACCCTCATTACATCCTAGCCACCTATTTTTTGTGAAGGAACCAAAAAGTACAAAAAAATTCCTCACTCTTTCATTCTTCCTATTCCTTCTTTTTTATTGAATGCCAGGATTGGGGGGACTGAGGAGATCGTAGATATAGTAGCTCAGTGCCACCATTATGTTGTCCACTATGTTCGGACTTTAGCTGTTTATATGTGAGAGGCTCTTCTAGCGACGATGAAAGCATGAAGGTCAGCTAACTAATCTTGATCCCTAAAGAAAGTTCTCCAGTCTCTTGTGGTAGTTCATGCTTATTGGCTATTCTGATTTTAACTGAAATCCTTGGCTCAGAGCCAATGTTTGAACTAGTGGTCAGTTTAGGGGATAGTATTAGATTAGTATACTCCCCTTATTGTCATCCCCCTTGACATGGAGAGGATAGAGGCTTTGGGCCTTAGACTTCTTCAGCACTTCTAAGAATGTTGTGATCTCTTCTTGCTGCTTCATAATACCTTGGAGTTATAGCTTCAACAATTGTTGCTACTCATAGAGGTGAGCCAGCATGCTCTCATGGGACCTAATGCTCATGTCCAAAAGTTTGAACTTCTTCGACATAAAAAAGGAAGGTTGATCTATGGAGGTAGCTATTAGTCTGGACTCTGGATTGGATTCTTGAACTTTTCCTTTCATCTTTCCTACTTCTGTTGGCATCTTCTTTCCATACATGTTAGACCGATTTTAGCACAGACCAAAATATGTAGATCATCCAAATTCTCAATACTGTCACTAAGAACTAGATGAGTCCCCGGTAACAGTGACAAAAGCTTGTTAGACTGCCTATTGATATAAAATATGTTGTTTGCCTTAGATGAGTAGGCTTCATTTGAAAATGTGTTTTGGTCTAGGTCACTGCAAGAGCACAGGTCATACAAGTAATAAGAGTGGATTTAAGTCTAAATATCATTCCTACGAGGATTGATGAACAAATCTAAACATCAATTACCCTATCTACTCAAGATCCTTTCTATTTGAACTCCAAAGTCAAAAGTGATTTGGTTTTAACCTAAAGGAAAATTAAAAACTAATAAAATTCTATAAACGTATATAAAAAAATTAACATAATTGGATTAGCAAGTTCACTAGGTAAGTTAACATTGAGAAATAGATCAGTGTACAATTATAAATTTCTACATCACTTTATAACATATCTCAGCTATTAGTTTGAAATCTGAACTTGTAAAAGATGCAAGGTAGTATAGTTTGGATTTCTTCATAAACCATACATTTCACTAATTAGAGATCCATGTTCCTTCGAATACATGAGTCTAATTAGTTACTTGTAAAATATAAACCTCTTTCTAAGATCTAGATTGTAGCGACCCCCGAGCCCAACCCGACCCGGTTGGCGGATCCGAACCAAAACCCCGAGGACACCCGGTCGAAACCATTAATCAAATTCATTTATCAAATACATTTCATTAATATAAGTGTTTTTGTTTTCAAATCTTTGCGGAAGCGATTTCAATTTAGGGCAAGCCCATAAACATTTACAAATTCAATGCAATTTCTTTACAAAATATGCATTTAACCATAAATGGCATTTTATGCTGTTTACAACATAATATCCAAAATCGTATTCAAGTATAGGTACCAAAAATGATTTTGGAGTTGAACTCCCTTTTGTTTACAAAACAATGTCATGCTCAAAAATGGTGAGGATGCATGTAACGGAGCATACTCCATGAACTTTCTGGATGACTCTGAGCTCCTCAACCTTGGGTCTGCTTTAAATCATTGTCTATCACCAAGCACTGCGGCATTGATAAAATAGTCACGCTAAGCATTTACATGCTTAATGGTTCTATACGCCTTCATTCCATTTCAGTTCAATAATCATGCATTTATCAAAATACGCATTTTATATTAATGTCTATGTGTAATGTAAAAGATACTTATACAAATACACTTTTTAATATCATTTTTTTTGCTTTTCAATTTGCGATTTCACATATCACTATGTGGTTAATATCTCACGCATGCATCTCACAGTGAATCCTATCCTCAAGCCATTCAGTAGCAATGTGATTTCATATTCAATATTACAATCTCACCTATGACTATAGAAGTCGACATTCATGGCATATTCAGTTGGTGAATCCTGTCCTGTTTGTCATTCAGTAGCAATGTGATTTCACATTTAATAAATATGGTTACCTTCATGACAAATTCAGTTGGTGAATCTCGTCATGTTGGTCATTTAATAATGCATTTCAAATTAATTTACTTACATGCAGTAAACTCATTTATAGTTCAAATACACACACACATGCAGATATTTGACAAACATTTCGAATACTAATAACTCAAATCAAAATATATATTTCACAAATAGAACTTGAAATGAGAATTGAGTCATAGAGAACAGAACATACCAGAGAGCAGAGAACAAACCAATTTATCGATCCCTTGTCTTATTCGATACCAAGCCTAGGTTAGGTTGTCGTCTTCACTCGCACCTAATCAAATACAAATTCTCCACTCTTAGTGGTTGAACAATTAATTGTGTTTTCGCCACACGAGGTATGGTAATGCTTTTCTCTCTCATACCTTATATGAACCCCTCATTACCTTATTAGGTCCCTAAACACCCAAGTACGAATATGAGACTTACCACTGCATAGCATGCAAAATGGGGTCATTGGAGCATCGATACTGGCACTAATTTCGACCAAGACTTATATTCTCAAATTCTATCAATGGCATCGGTACCACTATGATCGGGTACTCAGTACCCAAACCTCTTCATTGTCAATGGCACCGGGTACCACTTTGATTGGTACTTCCAGCATTCACTTCTCCTACAGACAACGGAACCCATCACTGCTAGGTTCTACCAAGAAATTGGCAGATTTCGCCATTTCTCACCCATTTCTCTTCACTAAACCTCCCCAAATCCTTCCTACATCAAAACCCACCATGGAATCCACCTAAAGCAACTCCAAAAGTGGTTTATAATCAATAAAAACCTCTTTCCTAAGTTGTATTTTTCTCAAAATCAAAATCAATATAAATGATGAAGTTGTGGTTTTTGCTTTCACTACAACTCCTTTTAAATATCTTCAGAAGTTGTTTATCTTAGAGCAAAGAAGTGAAGAAATCCCACCTAGAACTTGGATCTTCCTAAGCCACAGCCTCTTCTCACTTCTTTATCTCCAAACTAGATTTGCTCAAACGAGCACCCTTAGGACCATATTTTGGTCTTTAACCTCATTTAAGTGTAAGGCCATGTTTGGCCTTCCACTCTTACTCTCATTTCTCATTTTTTTTTCTCCTTTTTGGTCTTAAATCACTTATTCTTCATAAGGCCTTGTTTGGCCACAAAAATGCATTCTTTTGACTTAAGTTTCTCCCAAAATGCTTTATAGGCCATATACTTCCTCTATTTGCACTACAACTCTCCTTAATCACACTTAGACATTTATTCTTTATAACTTATGACCCTTAGGTTCTCTTTTTCACAAATTCCAAATTTGCCCTTTTTCACTTGAGTTAATTGCCGAGTTCAATCAATTCTCATTTAGCATATAATATTTAATCATATGTTCACATATTCATTTCACATTTAACATTTTCATCTAATCATTTATTAGTTCCT